>JAJLXM010000008.1:0-422838 GCA_030571275.1 Zygotorulaspora sp. UFMG-CM-Y6047 | reverse complement strand
CCCCTCCCCAGTAAATGTCGAGTATTTAATGACCAACCAAGTTCAATCAGAATTAGCTACATTTAACATTCTGTGAAAACTGAATTGAACCCAATTTAATATGAAGTTGCATGGTGGACAGATCACGTAATACGAATGATAACCGCAGCGATTTGTTAGATAGTTAAAGAAAGCTTAGGTCTGGAACCAAAGTCAATTCGGGTATATTGGCTCAATAACCACCCATTGGAAATAATAATGGATACCAAGAAGGCACCAAGAAGAGACTCATTTGAAATAGATGATGGTTTAGATGGTGCAGACGATTTCATGGAAGAAGCCAATCCCTTTGAAAGCCCATTTGACGACACAATACCAAATGATGCGACCCCAGCATATACAGTACAAAATAAGACGGTTAAACCAACTGATGAGAGACCATCCGAAAATATTCCTGCAGGAAATACTGTTCCAGAACAAGAGCTTGGCCCAGGGTTGCTGAATTATTATTCAAGGTATTTCCAGCTAACAACTGAGGATCTTAAGAGTAATATGCATGAAAGCATATCCTTTCGCAGGAAACCAACTGACGAGGATCAAGAAGTATCAAGCCCAACCAGAGGTCCTAATGACTTGTACGGTGCGATTTGGATTACAGCTACGGTAGTATTGAGCAAGTTCTTTTTCCTCGGCCTATTACTGTTGTTCAAACAAGGTATTATTGAAGGGGTCAAGCTAACTGACACACAGATCCATAAGCTTTATATCTCAATAATTCACGGATTATGGCTATTTTACTCATATGTCTTCCTCGTGGGTGGAATCAGTTATAAATTACTGGTTAAGGTAGACAATCAACTAACAGTATCTGAGACCATCTCAATTTTCGGTTACTCATTAACAGTATGGATTCCAATTTCCATCCTGATCGAGATAACTGAACTTTTTCAGGGTAGCAGTGTCCTCGGAATAGTTAGGTTAGCCCTAAAAATCTTTTTCATCTTCTGTGCCTTCGTGAAGAGTTCGCTCTATTTATACTCAAAATTTGGGAGAGAAGACAATACAAAATACGTCAATACTGCAATTGTGTTGAATGCAATATTCTGCTTATTCTCGAAAATTTTTTACTTTTAAAGAAAAATCGTAACGGTTCATTAAATATGGTATATATGTATAAGATTTAGAAACCTGCGTTTTTATAATCTGAGACATCCATCTCATAAATTGAATTCTTTTTTAATCTTGACTCAATTTTTGAAAAAACGTTGATATCGGCCCTCGTAAAACCTTTTGAAAATTGACAGCAATTTCTTGAATTGGCATTCCTCTTCTTCCGACAAGACGAGCAGGGCTGAAAATGAATTATTTTATCAATATGCTTTATCAAAACATTTTTATCATCTTTGTCATCTTTTAAGAATTTATTGGACAGTTTGATGTCTTTAAACAGAGTATTCCAATTCTGTCTTATTTCTTCCGTTGTCAAAATATGGTGTAGTTTATCTGATATTAATGGGATTATGGCTTCATCCTGTAAAAAAATTTCAATTTTTGCGTCGCATTTAATCTTCTTCAACCGACATCCATCACAGCTAGGTCCAATCCTTTGTCTTTTCGAGTTCACGTTCGAACTTGCGTTGCATCCTGTGTTCATGGACTTCTTTTCCGGTTTTAGTCCGCTGTGTCCATGTGTCTCGTTAATTGCTACATAATTGGGAGATGGTGATATTGCAGCACTGACCGGCGCAGTAGCCGGTGCAGAAGGTGGTGGTGTAATAACATTTAATCTATTAGCCTGTAGTGCATTGCTGTTGGAGAAGGTATCCAACTTTGGTCTTTTCAAAGCAACAGTAGCAAGCCTGTCGAGCGTGTTCTCATCCTTTTCTTGCAATTCCCGCGTTCTCTTCACGCTGAAAAATTCATCGTATTGTGTAAGCGGAAGAATAGCGTTATGCTTTCGACTCAAACTCCTGAGATCAGGCAACAATAATGGTGGCAAAGTGTTGTTACGATTTACAACCGGTATACTATTACTCATAAAATCTAAATTCTTCCCTATTTCTCAATTGCCACCTTCAGTTTAATTGAAATCCAGCACTCGATGACCGGTTCCTCTGATGTCCTTTGCTATCTGCTTATATAGTACACTGAATGCACCTGCAAAAATACATAGATTTGTATCCATCAACGTTTGTGCGACCAATTCGCTATATAAACTTTTATTTATCGTGTTAAAAATCACATCAAAACCAGAGTTTACCCCTCTTTCCACTACAACTCAAAAGGAAAAAGAAACAAAAAGTCGATCTCTCCGAAGATATAAGTCTAAAAAGAAAGAAACACCGAGCGGACTACTGCTTTAGGAAACATACGTCGAAGACGCACACACGTTATTTGATTGATTTTTTTACATGTGAGAAACTGCGGAGACTTTGAATTGTCGGAGTAAAAAAAGCGCTGTTCGTTCATTTTTCCTGTTGAAACTCTTCTACCAGCTACCCTGTTTATGTGCGCAAATGCTCCGCCTTATGGACGAACGCTCATCTGAGAGCTGGAACGGGCCACTAACTTCAGCAACAGTAGCGAGTTCCCGTACAAAATATATTCGGAATTTCGCTGCTGAGATCTTAAGTGTACGAGATTTTGGCGTGCGCCACTCAATTGTTGAAGAACTGCGGCGGGGAAGTTTCCAGTAAGGGCTTTTAGATCCATCGAAGCTCCAAGACTACAAGAGTCACTATGTTATCATAATTATGACAGTTGAATGCTATAGTGTGATGTCAAAAATTCATGTAAGCACAATTTTTGTCTCAAATTAATTAATTGAACTTGAAAATATCTATAAAGACCTAATTAAAGTGCAATATTCTTAACGTTCGGCGATCCAATGCTCGCCGAAGGTTCGGAAAAATTATAGTTTCTTTTCGTTTAATGACCCATCTTTCGTCCGTAATGAGCTATAGTTCG
The DNA here is from genome assembly GCA_030571275.1 of Zygotorulaspora sp. UFMG-CM-Y6047. Classification (NCBI taxonomy): domain Eukaryota; kingdom Fungi; phylum Ascomycota; class Saccharomycetes; order Saccharomycetales; family Saccharomycetaceae; genus Zygotorulaspora; species Zygotorulaspora sp. UFMG-CM-Y6047. Next base: position 419,892 of record JAJLXM010000008.1, on the reverse strand, counting down.
GGTAACAGTACATGTTGCATATGATGGGGGTGACCCGGATTTGACGTATATAATTATATCTGGGTTTAGCCGCTGAGCGTGTAACGCGACACGTAAATGATTGATGGTGTATATAGGAAAGAGAGGCCTGTAAACACAATTCTAAAAAGGAGTAAAAATTCGAAAGATCCGTAATAGTCGATAAATGGCTAGATCGAGATTACCTCATGGTCCAATAAACGGAAGTGGTGCTGGTCAGACTCCGAGATTAGTCCCTAGACAGTTGAACTACGAGGAATCGTTAAACATTCTTACGAAACCGTTCAAAGTACCATACAAGGTGACTAAAGAGAGGCAAAATGGACCTCGTAAGCTGAGAAAAAGGTCTGAGACCACGTCATATAAGGGTATGGATAATAGTATCGGAGACGAGCCACATGAGGTTGATAAGGAAAATGTTCATCATGTCCGTAAGGATGCACTAAGCTCATCGAGGCTGACCCATGAACCAAGCAGATTGGTGATGATAGAAACGATGCTCAAAAGATCTTTCACAGTTCCCATTAAGGGCTATGTTCAAAGGCATAGTTTACCACTAACGTTAGGTACAAAGAAGAAAATTGATCCGGAGCCTAGACCTCTTCATGACCCAAGCGACGAGTTTGCCATCGTCCTTTATGACCCTTCGATTGATGGAGATATGATTATCAATGATAGCACTGAGGTACCAGTTAACGTCAAATCGGTAGATGCAAATTTGAGTGCATCTGCATCTGACGACCCGAAAGCGGTTGTTAAGCCTAGATACGTTCACCCGCAATATCTTTCTAATGGTGTAAAGAATAAGTCTTTGAAAGAGCTGTTGGGAGAGAGTTACGGTCAAGATGCTAGTGGGAAGAAAAAATTCCCAAATATTCCTGTGGTTATCGATCCGAAGCTGGCTACAATTCTGCGGCCCCATCAAGTAGAAGGTGTCAGGTTCTTGTATCGGTGTGTAACTGGATTGGTAATGAAGGATTTTATTGATTCTGAGACTGTTAAGATTGGTGCGGAAAATGAAACGGTAGAACAACCCAGTGAAGAATCCAGTACTAATCCAGTTGACGAGCCGAATGATTCAGGAATAAATATACCAGAAAAGGTTGATGGTTTGGCTGATCTGAGCTTGGCTGCCGTTAACAGGGGAGCATACGGTTGTATTATGGCGGATGAAATGGGTCTTGGTAAGACTCTACAATGTATTGCATTGATGTGGACTTTATTACGGCAAGGACCTCAAGGTAAAAAACTAATTGACAAATGTATCATAGTATGCCCTTCTTCATTGGTTAATAACTGGGCAAACGAACTAGTTAAATGGTTGGGACCAAACACCCTGACGCCATTGGCGATTGATGGGAAAAAATCATCACTTGTGAATGGAGGAAATTCCTCAGTTGCGATGGCAATTAAACATTGGGCTCAGGCAGAAGGCAGGAATATTGTCAAGCCTGTGTTGATTATATCCTATGAAACTCTGAGAAGAAATGTGGATCAATTGAAACATACAGAGGTTGGTCTGATGTTGGCGGACGAAGGACATAGATTAAAAAATGCAGATTCATTGACATTTACATCATTAGACAGTATTAACTGTCCAAGAAGGGTTATTTTGTCGGGTACTCCAATCCAAAATGATTTATCAGAATATTTCGCTCTTTTAAATTTTTCAAATCCAGGACTTTTAGGATCAAGATCAGATTTTAGGAAGAACTTTGAAATCCCAATTTTGTCGAGTCGTGACGCATTGGCAACTGATAAAGAAGTGGAAAAGGGTCAAAAACAATTACAAAAACTTTCTGACATTGTTTCAAGGTTTATTATCAGAAGAACAAATGATATTCTGTCGAAATATCTGCCTTGTAAATACGAACACGTTATCTTTGTTAAATTAAAACCATTTCAGGAACACGTTTATCAAAATGCAGTTGATACATGGGAGATTGATCGGTCCCACAAGAAAGAGGATTCTGAGAAGAGTCATTTCACACAACCATTGAAAGCTATTGGTATTTTAAAGAAGCTCTGTAACCATCCTGACTTGATAAATTTCGAAGACGATCTGGGAGTTGGCGAGAATTTGGAAATTCCAGATGAATACACCATACCTGTAAAAGGCAAAACTGTAAGAGAAGTCCAAACGATGTTCTCTGGTAAATTTTCAATTCTAGAAAGATTTCTAGCAAAAATTAAGAACGAATCCGATGATAAAATTGTTTTAATTTCAAACTATACTCAAACTCTAGATCTTATTGAAAGGATGTGTCGAATAAAAAGATATAGTGCTGTTAGACTAGATGGTACTATGAATATAAACAAAAGGCAAAAATTAGTTGACAGATTTAATGACCCAGAAGGTCAAGAGTTTATCTTTCTTTTGAGTTCAAAAGCTGGTGGCTGTGGTATCAATTTAATCGGAGCCAATAGATTAATACTAATGGATCCAGATTGGAATCCTGCAGCAGATCAACAAGCATTAGCTCGTGTTTGGAGAGATGGACAAAAAAAAGATTGTTTTATTTATAGATTCATTTCTACAGGAACTATTGAAGAAAAGATTTATCAACGACAATCGATGAAAATGAGTCTAAGTTCGTGTGTTGTCGATGCAAAGGAAGATGTTGAAAGATTGTTCAGTTCAGATAATTTGAGACAATTATTTCAATACAATAAAAAGACTATTTGTGACACACATGAAACATATAATTGCAAAAGGTGTGATACAAAAACAGGGAAGCAATTACGAAAGAGTAATGCAATGCTTTATGGGGATCCTACTACTTGGAATCATATAAATCATAAGGGATTGGAAAAAACCAATGATCATTTATTGCGTAATGAATTCCAGAATGATGATATTAGTTATGTATTTCAATATATTTCTCATTGAAGGCTGGCAGGGGTCATTAATAATATATGTTTTTTAGATGTTATTTTTTGGTTTGAACATGCTATTTTGAGTTTTATATAGTGATGCTTTTTATGTAAAAAATTAAGGTAATGTAATCAAGAATATTATTTATAGTTGAAAAAAGTAATCTCAACATAGTTAATCAAGTGAAGATGGATGAGATTTTGGCCAAAGCTGGATCACAGGCTGTTACATTTGCAATTAAATCTGGTATATCCATCGCATCATCATATGCTATAAAGACAATTGCAGGATTTGTAAATCAAATTCCAGCAGTTGATGCAAAAAGAATTGATATCCTTAAAACAAAGTTGGAAAATAGAATTGAGATCGTTATTTCAGCCATTGACTTGATCAAATTGGTAGCTGCCAGAGGTAATACAAACTTGGAAAGTACGTTACGACTAACTAGAGACCTTAAGAATGAATTAGATGCCTTTGATGAACGGATCAGGGTCCTGACGGAAAAAGTTGAATTATCCAAGAGTTCTAGATCCCAAAGGGATGCAATAACCTGTGTTGAGACGTACATCAAGGACCTGCTGCAAAGAATTGAAGAGGTGACGCCATTCATCAACTTATCATTGACCACATCAGGAGCTAATCTTAACTCGTCTTTACCACAACAAATCTCCCCTGGGCTGCTCCTAAGAGCCTCAAATTATGTCAATCAAAGTAATAAAAATAATAAGGGTCAAGTGGGTCCTCTTTTCCAGGTGACATTATATTCAGTATTTTATAATCTAACCAAAGATCAAGGTCCCAAATTTAGGGTTACTTGGAAGGAAGATATGAAAAGAGCATTTGTTAAAATAATACGTATCAAAGGTGACCGTTCGTCTTACAATTATAGACTTTCAATTCACCAAACATTTGACGATGGCAGATATCATGATGAAGAAGATGATAAGGAAAAACCACAAGTGATTGAACTGAATTTGAATCAAATTGTTAAACTATTCTTCAGTGTATCTGGTAATTTATTGAAACTACCAGAACAAGATTCCCCTGTTTTAGTTCTTAAAACGGATAAGAATATTATTGGAACCGATCAGCATTCCAACCCCTCAACAGAAAACATCTCGTGGTATGCCCTCGGCCAGTATGAAGATGGGCCTGACAATGAGGACGATTCTGATACAGGTAGTAAAGGAAACGACGACAACAAAGATTCAGAGGGAGAAAAAGACTATTCAACATCAGTGACATTACTTGAATACCTCATTAGATTGACCTCTCTTCAAGAAAGTGACCAGCAAAGTATCCTTGAGGTCACCGATGAAAGATTGTCAATATACCTCAATGATGAAAATCCCAATTCAATTAGGGAAAAGTCATCAGACGTAGAAACTGTAACTCGAAAACTAAAGAACGTCGTGATTGATTAAATTCCGTATGCTTTGTTTTTTTGTCATATGCAAGTAATTAAAATGTATGTATATATTATTATGTGTATAACTATCGATTAAACGTTGTATCTTGGAAAAGCTTAGGTTTAACAGAATGTATGCATGAGTAGGAAAAGGAAATGAGCGACTAAATGAGATCAACATTTGTATATTGATGTCAAGAGGAAAGTGTTGTAGTTAACAATACAGAACGCCTTTAATAAACGAAAAACTCCTATAGTATAAAAGATCAAAGACCAATAATGATTGAAGCTAGAGAATGGACATGAAATTATCCAGATCAGCAAAATTCTTTTCAGTTAGTAATTGACTTGGGGGAGAAGCAGTTTGATTACTACTAGCTGGTGATGTATCAGATTTTATCATGGAATTTGCAAATGTCATTGGTCTTTCATTTTCCTTCTGTTTTTTGCTTAGTAAATCTTCCGGATTATTCTGATCGATTGAATTTAATCCTAAAAATTGATCAGAATCCAGTGATATACCCAAACTTGAAAGAAGCTGAGAAGCATGTTCCTCGCTTTCAGAATCTTTTGGATACTGTTGTGAGTGCTGTGACTGTATATTGTAAGTTTGTTGTGGCGGTTGTCGTTGATGCAGCTGTTGTCGTTGATGTTGTTGGTTTTGTTGCTGTTGCTGAATTTGTTGGGATTGAACCATATTATCCAGCAATGTCGAAGATCTTGGTGATTTTGTTTTTTCAGCCAATGGCTTAGTAACCTGAAATTCAGTGTTCCCATTTTGAAAACCATTCTCAATGAAAGAACTTGTTGGGGATTGTAAAGAATTCAAACTGATATTATCATCGACATTTGAAACCACTGATGGGTTGACCGTTATCGGCTGCGATCTAATATTATAGGCAGATTGACTCAAGTAAGAAGATGAGGGATAACGATGATTTCTATGAATGCTGGAAGACCTCTGTTTCAGCCTTTCAGAATCCAAAGAATACCTTTGTGAACCTTGTTGATTATGATTTTGGTGCATATATTGCGAGCTTGACGAACGGTCAGGAATATCCATAAAACTTGGAGTTAGTGACAAAACTTCTACACTTCGAACACTTTCATTATCCATACTGACAGATTCGGATTTATCTATGTTCGAAGAATCGACCCATGGTAAACCTTTATTTTGGGTATTAATGGTTGTAAAATTGGAGTTTGAATTAGATTTTGGAATTACATTAGTGTTATTGTTATAGTTATTCTTGATGTTATAATGATAAAGTGCATCAGCTGGTGAATAAAGATTATTGGGAATATCATTCCTATTGCTGTTTATATTAGTATTGTTGCCATAGATGTTATTCTTGTTACCATTATTACTGTTGTTGTTGTTGTTGTTGTTGTTGTTGTTGTTATTATTATTATTATTATTATTACTATCAATGTTTAAATTGCCATTTTTCTCTTGTAATAAAAGATTCGCTTTTGATAAAGCCGGCAATGATGATGAATCCAAAAACATATCCAACAAACCATTGTTATTACTTGTATTGTTTGCTAATGTTGAACTATTGCCAAAATTCGACGTTGTGTTGGATTCATTAAGGCTTTTATCAATCGACCAATCCTGTGAAAAAGAATTGGTATCATTAATTTTACCGACACCATCAATATTTGATGGAATGTATTCTTCTAAAGGTATAGTTACTTCTCCAACACGAGTCCTAGTTTGTGATGTAACTTTCTTCGTGTTCTGTAATGGATCTAAGCCAACGCTTAAATTTCTATCTGTCTGTAATGGTACTGGTCGTCCTGGTTGTACCGATTGCATAGTTAAATTAACATCCGAAGAGTTTATTGAGCTATTGTCCCAGCTTATGAAGGGGTTTGAGGTGGGATTCAAGCCAGAATTGTTATTAATATGATGAATATTGTTGCTTCCACCGTTATTAAAACTGTAACGTGTACCCAGCAATGGCGGACTTTGAGGAATCGTAAAATTATTGTCTAATGATTGCGTTGATTGAAATGATGATATTGAATGTAATGATGGTACATGATGGTACTCTTTTGATATTTTCCCATTGAAATCTTGATCTCGCATCGATGTTTCAGAAATACCGTTATTGTTAATACTACCATTTTCATTATTACTAATTACATTATTCCTTGAATCAATTGAAACTGGCGACATCAAATGACCGTCACTATGCAAATTGCTACTACTGCCTTTATTACTCTCTTTTTTCAGGTTACTACTGATAACCGAGTTTCTTTTCCTAATACTACGTCTTGTTGAGTGGCATTTACAGTTTTCGTCATTTAAACATTTACAATCCTTGAGTCGCTTTTCTTCCCTTGCCTTGGCTCTTGCCTCTTCCTTCGTCTTTTGCGCCAGTCGTTTTTTCTCCAATCTACCACATGTACACACTCCAGAAGGGTTTGCATTTTTATTCTTCCTTAATTCTTTGCAGTGATCGCACGTCGTCGACGGCCTTCCCTTCGGCTTTATCATCATTAAAGGTTGGTCTGTGTGGTTGCATGTTGTTACTCTGTGTCCTCTAATGCACCTTTCACAGGCATATTTGATACCGTTAATCAAAACCATTTCAACTCCTATTCTATACTGAACCTTGACTTTACCCTCGAATTTTTTTGTTCTCTTGAGATGTCCACAATATCGCTTTTTCCAGATATCTAGTCACCTTATTTTGATCTCGACTCACTCAAAAAGTCCAAAATCTCGTCTAATCAAAGCTACACTTCTCTTCCCTAAGGCAGCTCTACCAACACCACACTTATCTTAACCGATGATATCAGCACTCTTTTTCGGCCCCACACACGATGACACACACACTTTGCTGAGAATCGCCTCAAATCAATCTGTACTAGAAATACCAAAGCCTTCCTTCCGAACCTCTACTACTTATATTGATCTGTAGTTCCAGGTGCTGCTCTCTTACTCCTGGTGGTCTCAGATATCCTTCCTTCTTCGATTGATGGATGAAGAATTGTTGTCGTCTAATATCATCAGTAGCGGACAGAACCACATCCGGATTACACATCCGAGACTACCATTTTTATCCATCGTCCACAGTGATTCTTACCTAAAATACTCCCTCTAAAATGTCACACAGAAAGCATTGGAGAAACCAAAAAAAAAAAGGGCGGTTGCCAGCCGTCACTCGTTGAGCAGCACGTCATGGGACAAGCGCTCAGAAATCACCGCAGCCTAACCTGAGCCAAAAGAGCTGTTGGGGTAACCTTTTCTTTGGTGGTGTGAGGTGGGGCAAACAGAATATCCGTGGTTAAAAAGATTTGCGCAAGCCCGGAATCGAACCGGGGGCCCAACGATGGCAACGTTGGATTTTACCACTAAACCACTTGCGCTTAACAAATTGTATGTTCAAATTGGTTGATGGTAGCTGTGTTGATGTGTATGTTTTTCTTCTCCGATCTCGTTTATTTTGTTTAGATTCAATCCAATTGGGTGAACAATGATGCTACAAAACAGATGTGCCTTGAAAAGTCACACCCTCTGTTGGAACAGCGTTTAGACTAGACGTGTTGCTTCCAGTTGTCGGATATGTTGTATTTACTATTTTTCTAATTCATCGTATGATGAAAAATTGTTGTCTGACATATTGTTCGCGATGATTCGATGTAGTGCATTTTTTAGATATATAAAGCAGACTTTCTATAATGTTCCCGAGTCTATATTATGTGCATAGGAGGGGGAGGCAGTTCGTGTGTATATTTAAGTCACGAACTCGGCATATAGAATTGTTTACCATGTTTTAATTATCTCAATCCTCTTATCTAACAACGTCAGTCAAATCGAGAAATACTTTCAATAAAATGAGGTATAGAGAATAGAGACTGACAAGTCAAGAATCTGCCATGATGAAAAAGTAACTAGAATAAGATTGCGCCCGAATAGAAATATTGTTGATGTGGAAGATCGACTGTTATTCATTGCGAGACGATTACATCATGGGAATCTCACTAAAATGTGATCTGTCATCATAAAGCACCCATAATGCTTGTACACCTAAATCGCTGAATCTGAAAGAAAGATGTGTTCGAATTGAAACCATGATACTCTGGGTGTGTAGTGTACTCCCTTACAGAGGTGCAGTATAACTCAATAGATGTAAAATTGTAACCTATAAATATAGGCCAACTATTGTATATCAATCCACCTTGATTACAGTTTTGTTCGATTTTCTCCTAGAAAGAGCGAGGATTTTTATTTTGCTTATAGCCGAATCGCAATAAGTATTTGTTTATAAGCTCACATCCTGATAAATGATTCTTAAGAGTTCAAACGTATACTGTTCAATTCGTCCTTTGATTTTTAATTATACACATAATATAAGATGTACCATGTTCTCCATTTTATCAACATACTTTTTTTTGAGAAGATTATATCCTTGTAAGTAGATAATAGAAGTTCTTGCTAGTTGTGGTAAATTATTGATAGCTGCTGAACTATTGTAACGTCTTGTGTTCTTATTTGAATTTTGTGTTTGTATCATTGGGTACGATGTGGGCGCCATAAGCATAGTGATTTATACATGTAAGTTAGGGACGGTAAGGCTGCCAGTAAGATGACAACAGATCAAGTTTGTCTTAATAAACGGGAATTTTCCTCCTGGTTGTTCTTATTTCTCGAATTAAGACAAGTAGGCTAAACCAAGGAATTTGGTCCGTTATTTTCCTTTACGCTCTCTCCAGGGAAAAAACTTATTTTTCTCATTGGCTTGCATCTTGGTTTGTATCTTTAACATACCGATTAGATTTTAACTCGTTATGATTGCTCCGTTCACACAATTTGTTAGTCATTACCCGATATACCCCCTTTAGATCGTATAGCATATTTAAACTCGTTAAATTACAAAAATACTGAAAAAAAAATTTCGTAGTTCGGAAAAGCTGATGAAACTCGGTGACTTTCAGAATGTTGTGCTAGTAGTTGATATCTCACATGTCTGATCGAAATGGGATGAAGATCACTAGTCGGCACTAGAGATGGAGAGGGATGCGTGAAAGCATTTTTAGAGTTTCCAAAACCTAAGATGCTATTTTTTCTTTTTCTTCAAGGATACACAGATGGTCCTTGATGGGTTTAGAATCATGACCGACATTTGCCAGGCGCAAGATCTATTATTCCTGTTCAATGGGATGCTATGTGCCACTTCTAGTAACTAGTGGGAATCAACTATCAAGTAGTCTTAGCAGTAGCCTGTATAATGCAGATATGTCCATAAGCTTCTGTATATCAGTTATATTTTCGAGATATAGCTGGAATTCGGCATCCTCCTTCGGAACAGTTTCATTTAGTAGCCTCATTCGCGCTCTTTTTGTGAATTCGAGGTAGTAGTTGTACACATCATCTCTTAACATGGCAATTATGGTAGTTAAACCCTCTTCGTGTATTTCGAGAAGGCTGAAAGTCTCCTTATTCAAAAGCGTCTTATCCTTCAGAGTCTTCTTTAGTTGAATATTCTGCGCGCGTAGTTCGACTAGTTGGTCCTGCCCTTTATCTTGTCCATTATTAGTATTTGTGGAGTGCTTTGGTGAAGAATCTGGTGAGGCCCGCTCAGAAGTAATATTTCTTGTCTCGAGAAACTTGTGGAATAATTTGATATCTGTTTGGTTGTCAGTGGAATGAACATTGGTGCTGCCAGCGATTTTACTGTTATGCCCTGATATTTGGTTTCTTTTTAATAATTCCTTGTTCGCCTGTCTTGAGAGGGTATCTATATTGAGGAGCAGATTCTGTTTATGGCGCTTGTTTTCTTGCAGTTGGCTGGAAAGTTTGTCAACCAGCATATACATTTGCTGGAGATTTTCCGTTTGCGGGCTCATGTAAAGCTGTTGCTGTTGGGCATGCTGTTGCTGCGCATTTTGTTGCGAGCCTTGTGGCTGGGCATGTTGTTGCTGGTACCTTTGCTCGCCAGACATCTCAAATGAAGAATCGGAAGCTCATGTCTATTTGTTACAAATAAAAGAGACGTATCACAATTCGTCATACCAAAAAATAACTAAATTGTTTTAATGGCCGGGTAATACTATACAACCTCTATAAATGAAATCCTAGATTTTGGACATCGGCGGCTAAACATCATTATTCCAACAAGAGTATCATTCAAGTCTAGTTCAAAATGCCAACCCTGAGTATACCCCAATATAGGGAAACTGGTATCAAGGATATATATGATGGAGTTACTACTGTTTGGTTGCTCTCAACCTTAGGTGGTCCGTCGCGACTAAATTCAATAGGTACGGGTTCAGCCAATTCGACGATTAAGAAGAAGGATATAATCAATTTGTCCATTCCAAAAACTTGTGAAGTAATTCAAAAAAACGGGTTGGATTTGCCGCTAAGACAAGTATCTAACTTACTGTATGGGGTTACGGTTTGCTATAATAGACAGACAGAATATGTTCTGAATGACATAAATGGACTGCTAGTACAATTGCAAAGGAAGATGTATTGGGGCTCGCAATTACAAAAGAGAAGAATTAATGAAAGGCATAATCAGTTAGCCACCATCTTGGACCTACGGAAAAATAATGAAACTGCGAAGGCTCTCCTAGATGACGACCCTACATTCGATATCGATCAAACCAATAGATTTGAAGACATATTCAAGATAGCATCAGATCATGAACCACTTGAATCTATCACTATTAGAAGACAAGATTATTTGAACGAACTTACCAATTCAAACCACATCGATAAATCTGAATTTCTCGGAAACATCAATGATCCAAATATGTCTATGACGCTTGAGGATGTTCCAGTAGATTTCGATTTCAATTTTGATCTTGATGAAGTTGTAAGCCGTCAAGGAACAGCAGCTGGTTCATCAACCGGTTCGATTGATAGCAGCCACGATATCAATGTGTTTCACAATGACAGAGAGTTTAGTTTAAGTTTCGGACCAGAAAGTTCGGTCCCAGAAGGTCATGAGTCGATCGCAGATCATACAGGTATTGACTTGGAGATACCTGACAATTTGCAGGAAAAAGATGGAGAGGAAGAAATCTTGGATCCTATTGAACCTTTGCAAAAAAAACTTAAACTGGACAGAACACAAGAATATTGTTATTTCAAAGAGATTATCATTGATAACAGGATATGCTTGTCAACTGATAGTTTAAGGAATAATAATGAGCACTATTGTGAAATAATGGATGCATATCGGAACCCAAAAAAGAAGACATCGATTATTGAAAAAAAAATGTTATTTTTCAATAATAATGGTGAGATTTTTATGAACTGCTGGAGTGCCGTTTTTAACAGGTATCATTCGCAGGATGACACTGATAGTTTGCAATTCTTGTCAGATAATACCTCCATTGAAAGAGGGAGGAAGTTTTTTAAATCAAACCCTAGTTCTAGAGCAAGCAGTGACATTTCCAGCGAGGAACAAGGAAGACGGGCGGTATCTATCAGTGAACGATTCTCCGACAATAATAGTGATTTGCCTTTGAATTTGGAACAGATTGTTGAAGAACTAGACGAAACTAGTTCGCAGGTCAGTTTTCCGCCAGCCATGGAACAAGGCCCTTTAAGAATAGACTTAGGACTGCCATCCTCAAGTTTTGGTCGCATTCAAACAGCTAGTGGCACACCTAGTGACCATCGTAATAGCAGCAGTAATTTGAATTACGATAGAGATGTTGTTGATGAGCTTCGCCGAAAAACATATGGCGTAAATACAGTTAATGTACCAGAAAAAAGTGCACTCACCCAATTTTCTATTACTCCTCAAATTGTCCTTGACTCTCAAACTAAAAGATTCTATGATTATATTAAAAATCGTTCATCAATTATTGGGAAGAGGACAAATCAAAGTCCTATGTTTTCAAAAAAACTGTTATTCGAAGATATTGTTCCAGGCAGGTTATCGCAAGTTGAAGGAGATGAATCGTCAGTAATAGTTGAGAAGAAGATCGCCGCTAATGCATTTCTTTCGCTGTTGAATCTGGCATCAAGAAACCTTATCGCAATCAAAGAATACAAAGAAACCTCAAATAAACAGGCATCATGTCCGGTTATGGGTGGGGATGATATCATAATCTACATATAGCTCTTCCATGGTATCACAAGATCGGCCAAAATATCCCTTAACTGCATACCTAACCTATTGAAATGATTGGATCAGGGTTCTGTTCTTCCCTTTAGCTCAAATAGATACACGACAACAATGTGATGTTGATCCCCGGAAACGACAAGGCTTTGAAACTCCATTCCCCACATTAAAAACTGCTCTAACCACGGTCCATTAAAAATACATTATGATTTACGTCACGTGGTTCTCTTTTTTTTCGCATTTTCCTGTTTTCTATTATTTTTAGTCTGCGTGGTTTTACAATGTTCCTATATTGGTTTTAACCAGAAAATGTAAGGAGATATTTCATCTTGGTGCATATAAAACCGGAAGAGCTCTGTGTGTTTCCTTATAATCTCGTATGCATTCACCACAGATCATTTGATTTCCAACGTTAAAGTTACGAAATAAATTGTTTTGAAGTAGGATCGGAATATTTGTGAACATTTTGGAGGGGAGCTGGTTGTTAGGAAGCTTGTGCCGTTTTGTGGTATATTGATCTAGTTTAAATTGTAAAAAGATACTATGAAGATAACATCAGGTTGTGAAATTAATGGCTATATCGTCAAACGGCTTGCTGCAAGAGACAAGGACTTCGATGTTTTCAAAGTGGTCGATAAAGATGACCAGGCGCTATATCTAAATGTATTCTCGGATGAATCCCATATGATTAAAAAAATGAGAAAGGATGGCGAGAAAGAACAGGCTAAATTAGAACAGTTTGTTTGGGGGGACAAGCATTGTTATATTCAGCGCGTAGAGAGTTTAGATCTTGATTACTTCTGTGTTGATTCTCTCATGGCTGGTTCCAAGAGTAAGTGTAACTGCAATAGTATAGTAAGAACACCCATGCCATTTGAATTCTCTCCCGATGAAGATGATGATAACGACGAGGAGGGTGATAATGATGATGATGATGATGATGATGATGATGGACTGGGTGAAAATAGAAGATCTCAAATTTTTTTTGATGACTGTAAGACAAAGGTTTATAAATGCAATTCTCTAGATACCAAGGCTGATATGCCATCGATACTGTTGAATAAGACCAATTCTGTTGGCGAGCATTCAATTCAAGAAAAAAGCTGTCATGTCCAGATCCAGTCGCCAAAAATCAGGGGTAATGCTAGGAAAAGCCATGTACTCAGGACCCCAATGCCACCTTATGTTCAAACCTTGACTGATGAGAAAAGTTTCGAGAAGACTCAGGAAAAATCCATCTGCAACTTTGAATTAAAAATGGTTGCTAGTGCAATGCTAAAAAGAAGAGAGAGTAAAAGCTTAGCTATGTAATTTTATATTGTTAGCGTTTGATTTGGGACGGTGTTATATAGATTAATCATTTCTTATGTTTATGATCAGATTATTTTTTATTGAATTTTGTTTGATTAACCTGGCATTTAGGAGATCATTCATTTGGAATCTCTTGATTCCATCATCTAACGTTTTGACGATTCCTGACTGCAGATGTCTTTTCCCAACTCTTTCTTGTATTACTCCTTCTTCTATGTCAACATTCCAAATTAGCAATGCATTGGTTTTGATCATTTCACTGTAAACATAAGCCCAATTCTCTTGGTTATATAAGAGATAAAGTCCTTCGAAAACAAGTATTCTTGTAAACCCATTAATACTGTAATCATTTGGAGTCGGATCTTTCAAGCTATGATCAAAACTTGGTATTTTTATTTCCGGGAAGTTTTCAATAAACGATTCAGATAAAAATTGGAAACAATTATCCGTATCGTACTCCTTTGGTTTGACCTGGCTTGTTTCGCGAAGAACTTTACATAACTGTAAAAAATTGTTACTATCAAATGTCATTGGTGAACCTCTTCTATTGTGTGCCCATTTGGGGTCATTAAAGAAATCTAAGCACCTTCTTGACAAATGGAATCCATCCATGGGAACAATCTGTGCGATATTGATTGGTTTATAATTTTGTTCTAATTGGGAGTTCACAACTGTAAATGAATTGGGCCTACCACCACGCCCAATAACTTCCGTGATTTCACCATCAAATATCTGCTTAACAGGCTCGAACTTAGTATCTTCCACCAAATCTCCACAAATTCCATTATTCTTTTCTAACGTCTCAAGTAAACCAGCCGATATGGGTCTGATATTTGAGGTTAAATCTATCTTTTCATGTTTCACAAGATTCAAGTGAACATTGGGATTGCACTTAAGGTATTCATTATATTCCTTGTTTATTTCAACACATAGCTTTCTCGCTATTGTAGACTTTCCAGATCCGGGTGGTCCTACAAGAAATACGCAGATCCTATAGTTATCCTTTTTTTTTTCATCAAGTAATTTAAGAACTTGATCACATAAGGATGATATATCTATCATATTTTTTGTTAAGTGATTACTGTCATTTTATTGACTTGGAATTTCATGCTCTGTTGGCACCCTCTTCAATCAGAAAATCGTCCCGGGTTAAATGACTTCGCTCTTGCAAAAAATGAAAAATGAAATATTCCTCAAACACTTAACGCAAGCACAAACAAGGCAATCGTGCTTTCCAAGGTTTTGTAATGCTCAGATCCATTAGTCGCCAACTTTTTACCAGGAGTCCTTTATTTCGCTCAGGCAGATTTGCTTCGACTTTGGCATTTATCGAGGCAAGTAAGGAGGGAACGATTGTCCCATCGTCCCTGAACGCCTTGAATGCTGCAGAGGATTTGAAAAATGATATTATCGCCGTTGTTCTTGGTTCAAATGCTTCGAATGTTGCCTCTACTCTTAAGTCTTCTGTCGATTGTGAAAGTCTGAAGAAAATTATGATCGCAAATGATATCCAGTTCGATCATTACTTACCAGAAAAGGTTGCACCATTATTGGCTACCCTGTTGAAGCAAAAGGAATTTTCTCACTTTGTTATTGCAAGTTCAGCGGTTGGTAAGAATATTTTACCACGTGTCGCAGCTCTTCTTGATATGCAACCCATTTGTGATATAACAAAGATAATTGATCCCAAGACGTTTGTCAGACCAATTTATGCAGGTAATGCTATTTCAACTGTTGAATGCAATCAAGAGAAAAAACTGATAAGTGTGAGGGCATCTGCATTTGACGCAATCCCATGTGGTTCAACGGACTCTGCTACCATAGAAGATTTTCCAGCCATGGAAGATACATCTTCAATTCCAAATGTTGAATGGGAGGGAGCTAACTTAACTAAGAGTGAAAGACCAGATTTGTCTTCTGCGTCAAAGGTCGTCGCAGGAGGTCGTGCATTGAAAGATAAACAAACGTTCGAGAAATTGCTGACACCACTGGCAGATGTATTGCATGCGGGTATTGGAGCTACAAGAGCAGCTGTCGATAGCGGATTTTGTGACAATTCATTGCAAATTGGTCAAACTGGTAGAGTCGTTGCTCCCGATTTATACGTTGCCATTGGTATTTCTGGTGCTATTCAGCATCTCGCGGGTATGAAAGATTCTAAAGTAATTGTCGCAGTTAACAATGATCCGGATGCACCAATTTTCAAGGTTGCGGACTTTGGTTTGCAGGGTGACATATATGATATTGTTCCTGAAATGACAAAAAAGCTGCAATAAGTGTAGTCTTGAACAAGATAGTTAAATATTCATATTACTATAGTGAACTTTATGGTAAATAAATTCGTATTCATAGTGAACTGATAAAAGCTCCAGCTTTCTATGTATGCAGACAGTTTGTTATCTTCATAACTTTTTTACCCTCGTGATTCGCCAATTAATTCCTTTGTTTGAAGCGACATATCCCAACAAGCACCGATAAAGAAATACATGACATACACATATGTATGTTGTAGTGACCCATATGGTATCATGAATTATTATTCAATCAGTACGTTCATTGCATCAGAGCTTTACTTCAAAAATGGTTAATAGTTCTACCCCTCTCCTATTAAGAGGTGACAATAGTAACCGGGGGTATACAAATAATGACGCTACACCAATCAGAGTGCGGAGGTCTGGAATACAGAATTTAAATAAGGGGATATCTACTAACCTATCTATTGGAAACTCGATTGACACTTCCATGGAAACACCAAATCTTAATCCAAAATCTGTTGATGCCGCAGAAATCGACTTATCACCATCATATTGGGACCTTTTGTCATACTATTTACCATGTTTTTCCTGGATTCCAGATTACACCTGGGGAAAGTTCGGTGGTGACTTGATTGCTGGTGTCTCTTTGGCATCCTTTCAGCTGCCACTTGCTCTGTCTTATGCTACATCTGTGGCGCATGTGGAGCCACTTTGTGGTTTATACTCGTTGGCATTTACACCTTTCATTTATGCTATCTTTGGTTCTGTGCCACAAATGATAGTGGGTCCCGAAAGTGCGCTTTCGCTAGTAGTGGGACAGGCTGTTGAGAAACTGACAGCCCATTCTTCCGATTTTAATGTCATGAGCATTTCGGTTGTCTTAACATTCATAAGTGGTGGGATATTATTCCTTTTTGGATTATGTAGATTCGGGTTTTTGGGAAACATGTTGAGCAGAGCATTGTTGAGGGGTTTCATAAGTTCTGTCGGACTTGTTATGATTATAAATGCATTAATTACTGAGTTGAAATTAAACAAATTGCTTAAACGATCTGAGGAACATTTCCACACTCCATTTAAAAAAATTCTGTTTATATTCAAATATGGACCCGAAAAATACCATAAACCAACTGCGGTACTGAGTCTGATATGTTTTACTATTTTGATGGTATTAAGGATTGTCAAAAAAAGACTAATGAAAAGGCATAAATGGCCAGTTTTTGTTCCCGAAATATTGATTCTCATCATTGTTAGTATCTTTTTATCTGCCAGGTATGACTTAAAACATCACTATGGAATTAGTGTTATTGGTGATTTTGATACCAGTGGATTGAATACTCTATATAATCCGCTATCGAAGGAGAATTTAGAACTAATACAACCACTAATGGGATCCGGTTTCAGCGTAGCTATGTTAGGTTTTTTTGAATCAACTACGGCGTCTAAGTCATTGGGTAGTACGTATGACTTAGCAATATCACCAAATCGTGAACTTGTTGCTCTGGGAAGCATGAATCTCTTTGTCTCCATGTTTGGGGGATTGCCTAGTTTTGGTGGTTATGGGAGAAGTAAAATCAATGCATTTTCTGGTGCCCAGACAGTTATGTCAGGTGTTTGTATGGGGATCATAGTTTTGTTCACCATAAGATTCTTACTATCTTACATTCATTATATCCCTGTCTGTATCCTTTCGGTTGTTACCACGATAGTCGGAGTTAGTCTTCTGGAGGAGGCACCATCCGATATAATATTCCATTTACATTGTCGCGGGTACGATGAATTATTGATATTTGCAATAACTATCCTTGTTACTATATTTTATTCAGTCGAGATGGGCATTTGTATAGGATCTGGCTACTCAGTTATCAGTATAATCAAACATGCTACCAAATCACGGATCCAAATCATGGCTCGAGTTAAGAATACATCGCAATTTGTTAATCCTGACGATTTTTTGGGTACTTCTAAGGGGAAATCATTAGGCATTATCCATGAGCTTGAAGAATTTGAAGGTTGCTTAGTTGTGAAAATTCCAGAACCATTGACTTTTACTAATACAGAAGATTTAAAGGAGAGGCTGAATCGATTAGAACTATTTGGCTCTGTCAAAGCGCACCCAGGTGCGAAAGGTAAAAGATCAAAAGATGGTACCAGATATGTACTATTTGACATGAACGGTTTGACCTTCATAGATTCATCTGCCGTTCAGATTTTACTTGAGATAGTGACATCGTATAAAAGGCGTGGCGTCAAAGTCCTTCTTTCTCGTGTTCCTTTCAATCAGGATATCCGTTTCAAATTAGAAGAATCGGGTGTTACTAAATGCGTCCAAAAAACTACGTTTTCATCGACAGATGCTGCGAACATTAACAATGCCGCTTCACCATATTTTCCAAGCATTGAAATGGCGTTAGCTGCAATTGATGAAAGCGAATTGGCTAATACATTTTCTGATATTTTAAGCGATCATTCAAGTGTTTTCTCGCAAACACTTGTTAATTCAAATTTAGTTTGAACAATCTCAACTGGTTGTGAGTAAATAGTTAGTTCAAAAGCCAAACAGAACTTTTTAATCCACTATTTATAATTTATTATTTATTATTTATATTTCATGATATATTATTTATTCTTCATCTGGAACGTTTTTAATTTACATTTTATGACACTTTTGAGAGATTCGTAGGATTTACAAGAAAAAAAAATAAGTTGGATTGCTCTGAACCCCTTTTGAATATGTCATATGGAGAACTGAAAAGTTACAAAACACTAATCTCCCCTTCAATATATCTAATCATATTGAGAACTATACACCCATAAAGAGAGGGTGAAAAGGCAGATAATCAAGTTTTCCTTATAAATTGGGGAGCAGACAAATATGATGAGATTGAGTCTCCGAAAAACATCTATTGTTAGAATTAAATTCGTGGGTTAATGTTGCGGGTCATTTCCTACACAGGATTCCTACTTCGTTATATTCTGTCGTGGCAAGACGGCCATAGAGTTTAAACGATAGGCTCATTGTGGCTGTATTCCTTAAGTACTCACAATTGAAATTTGATCCGTGTAAAAGCTCTCTGCAGTTCTTTGTATTATGCAACTCATGAGCTATCATTTGTAGCCTAAAGATATGCGCAATTTTGTCATAGGGCCATCCGTTCCAATAATATTTGTATTCTGTTGCCACAAGGCAGCCACGATGCTTGTGCAAGTATATCACTAGGATGAAACTATTGGTGTGATCACAATTGAGACAACACTACGAGGGTAAAAAACTTCACTTGTAGTGGTGTAGTATAACTCAAGATGTGTGGTGTTGGAACGGTTAATATAAATGAAATATAGATAAAGAGACTGATAATTAAAGCATCTGCCGTGATGGACAAGTAATTGCAGTAGGATTGAGCCCTAACAAGAGTACTCAGTGGTGTTGAAGAAGATCGACTGATGTCCGTTGCGAGACGATTACATAATGGAATCTTACTACGACGTGTTCTGTCATAAGGCAGCAAAATAATGCTTGTACAATTAAATTACTGAGATCAAACTGATAGTGTGAACACAATTGAGACAGCGACATTGCAAGAGTAAAAAATCTTCACTGGTAGTGGTATGGTATAACTCAATAGGTTCTGAAATGCGACCTATAAAATATGGGCCTTCTTGAGAATATTAATCCACCTTGGTTTACACTATTCTTTAATTTACTCCTAGGAAGATGAGTATTTTCACAAAATATCTAATTCTATGTCATTTAGTATCCATTTTCATTCTTATCGATGTCTAATATCAATAATTCTCGTAACTCATTGGAGAATAAATTTTTTCAATAGGAACGGTTAAAAGTCCTTGATCTTCCTCCTATCCTTTAACTCTTATTCAGTTTATGCTATAACAATTTGAGGAGACAATAAGAGAATCTAGCGGATTTAGCTCAGTTGGGAGAGCGCCAGACTGAAGAGTTTGAACTTCGGTCAAAAGTTATCTGGAGGTCCTGTGTTCGATCCACAGAATTCGCAATTTTATTTTTACCAAAATTTGCTGAGTAAAAAAAAAACTTAAATTTTGACTAGATATTATTTGGTAAATATTCAGGCTAAAACATGAAAGTGTGAACGTCCTTTGGAAATACCTTTAGATACAATCTCCTCGATTTTATCTGGTTCACTTGTAATTTTCGTTAAGTTATGACACCCACTCTTCGTAATTAAGATATCGTCTTCTATGCGTACACCACCAACATACATGTATTTTTTAACCACATCAAAATCTACTACTTCTTCCCTTTCTGGATACTTGTGCAAGTATTCGTCAATTAGAAAATTGTTGAAGTAGCATCCTGGTTCATTTGTGACAACCATGTTCTCTTCCAATGGTCTGCGCAATCTTAAATATGAGAAATATGAATTTGGGTCTTCATAATTAGGTCTGCCACCAACATCATGAACATCAAGGCCCATCAGATGACCAAGACCATGTGGGTAGAAACCACATGATGCTTTTCTCTCAAAAATGTCTTCCTCAGAAAATGTACTTTTAAAAATTCCAAGTTTCAATAGATGTTTGATAAGTACTTTGTGTGAAAGTAAATGTAAATCCTCCCAATTGATACCTGGCTTCATCTTTTTCATCACTTCTTTCTGGACATCAAGTACAGCGTCATATATCTCTCGATGTTCCTTAGTGAATTTTCCAGAAATAGGGAAACACCTAGTGACATCAGTAGTGTAATTTTTCCATTCTGCCCCAGCGTCAATCAAGACAGAGGCTTTATTAGCCAAGTCAGCAGAATTCTTTATGTAATGTAAGGTACCACAAGCCGGTCCTGAGCAACAAATTGGATCATAGCCTAAAGACTTGGCACCCTGGCGCGTTGCATGATATGAAAATTCTGCTTCAATGTGAATTTCATTGAGCTCTATCGGAAGAGCTGACATAACTGCTAAATGGCATTTATCGCTAATCTCAGAAGCTTTTTTTAACACCTCAATCTCATACCAATCTTTGAAAACTCTTGCCTCGTCTAACGCGTAAAAGAAGACTCTATCTCCAGGAATCAAAACTCTCGCAACATTTTCATTATGAACATTATCTAGATCAGTGGTGAAGATTTTGAAATCCGAGCACTCACTTTCCAACATTCCCTCAATATCATCGCTATAAACTACTTCATCAATATCAAACTCTTTCAGGGCATTTTCAAGGCTTAGAGGCATACCACTCCAAATAACGTCATCCCAATCGATATTTGGAAGAAATAACGTTAGTTTTTCCGTTTTGAAATTGAATAACAATGCACTTCCCGGAACATCAACACCCGACAGATAATAAAAGTATCTATTTTGTCTGAATTCTCTTGTGGTGTCACAATACTTATTGCTTTCTAATTCTTCCCCAGCAATAAAGATAGCAGTTGTGTTATTCAATAAAGTATTATCTTTATTCAAAAGAATATTTTTGACCTTCAAACAATGTGTTTTTGCAGGATATTTGTGCCCCTTCAAGGAAGGAGGTAGTTTGTTAGGATCTGCAATACCATCGTCTATAAGAGACTGTTTCTCATCAACCGACTTAGCCTGTTCACGATACATTGGTAATTTAGGGTCTTTTTGTTTTTTTTTGGCACCAATCAGAGTTATTAAGCAACAAACAGTAATGGCACTACAAAGAATAACTGTTCTGGTATCACACATTCTAATTATACTGATATAATAGCAGAGGAGAATCTCAATTATGAAAAAGAAAAGAAACTTGGAAAAATATGCCAATCTTCCTATGAGATGCTGCCTACAATTGTGCCAAATTACCTGACTTTTTAGAGTTCACTTTTTTCGAACAGCCATTTCTTCATTCGGTTGGACCGGAATACAAAGACCGAACCTTTCCATGTCACTACGGTGAGACATCCTATGAAACTACAGAACCACTTTCTATTGAGGTCCTAATGGCGATTAAAAGACCATTAGAGAGAAGCGATTCAAGGAATGAAACGATTGTCAAGAAAGGAAGAACAGAGAAAGCATCTTCATATGCATTTTTAGAAACAATTGACAGGAGAAAATTAAACTTTGACTTTGAGAAGCTCTGCAGTGTAACTCTCTCGCCATTGAACGTTTATTGTTGTCTGGTGTGTGGTAAATATTTCCAAGGTCGTCACGATAGTTCACCAGCGTATTTGCATTCTGTGAACGAGAACCATCATGTATTTATCAACATAAACTCTCTAAAAGCATATGTTCTACCTGACAGGACTGAGATAATGGATCGAGGCCAAATTCAGGTTATTAACAGTATACGATATGCAATTCATCCTACATTCAAAAAATCTGAGATAACACATTTCCCTAAGGAGTGTCGCGATATTAATAATCAAGTCTATATTAATGGCTTTCTGGGGTTAAATAATGGCTCGAAAAATGATTGTCCCAATGTTGTTTTGATGCTTTTGGCACATATTGCTCCAATAAGAGATTTTTTACTGTTACTGCCACAAAATGGAGATCAACAGTTCTTGGATAAGTTAGCTTTATTAGTTAAAAAAATTTGGTCAGTTAATGCATTTAGACAGCATGTATCTTGTGATGAACTTTTGGGATACATCGCTGTAAAAGAAAGACCTTCAAACGTGATAGAAAAAGACCCACGATTATTTTTGTTATGGATCATGAATGCAGCATCAAAGGTCTCTCATGACATGAAAACTCTTTTAACGACAAATTGTAAAGGTAGCCTAGAAATACATGAAATCCCCTTTAAAGAAATCACGGATAATAATGGGAACGTGGAAAAATTTGAAAGAGATGATTCGAGACAAAAGAAGGTGACATCAGCATTCTGGTGTTTATCCCTGAGCTTGCCATCGAAGCCTTTATTTAAGGAAGGTGTCAATGCGAATTCACTTCCTCAAATACAACTTGAGGAACTTCTGAAGAAATTTGATGGTTGCAGAGAACAACAATTACCCCATTGTGTTCGTAAATATTACTTGAGAAAGTTTCCAAAATATTTATTCCTGCATTTTGATCGGTTCAGCAAAAACGAGCAAACACCAGTGAAATCAAGGAATCAAGTTCTCATAGAATTTCCTACCATCTTAGAGATTCAGGGCCGAAAGTATTCTCTTCTTGCAAACATTGTGCATGACAGTGTGCAAGAGGTATCAAAGAGTTCTTTGGAACTAGGGAATGATCAGAAATCGCACTGGAAAATCCAAATGTATTGTTCAAAACTAGACACTTGGTTTGAAATTGATCGCTCCATAGTGAAACCTAAGGAAAAAGAATTATTATTTTTGAGTGAGAGTTACATGCAGATATGGCAAAAGATGATTGAAAGTGATATTTCAACATGATGCAGTTTGATAAAAGAAGCATTACCATTATCAATCAATGATGCAAATAAATTCTAATTAACTACTTAAGTACATTTTACACCGCAAACCTAGATAGCAACGGAGTTGACTCCTGCAGTAAGTACGGATATGATGTTGTTTTCGAGAAGACGGTCTGATGTTTCCGCCAAATGCTTCTTTGGATCTTGTTTTCCAACATATCTTGTTTTTAATTCTTCCTCCGACAGTTCTCTCTCCTCCTCAATTCTTTTAGAATATTGTTCTGCTATCTTAACGAGTTTCTGAGTTGCCTCTAAATTCTCTGTCTCTTTCTCTTTATAGTCATGCATCTTCAAGCCTGATTGCCATTGCTCTTTATGTAGGTTCGCTAACATCTTTGTTTCCGTCGGTGTCCGATTATAATCGATATTTAATGAATAATAATGTCTGTTCAGACCATGAATCAAGGCTTGTATGTTTGCCTTATTTAGAAGCCCCGCGTTTGAAGTTGTCTGCCTTGGTTCTTGATTATTGATCAGTGCTCCTGTATCGATTAGTCTGAATGCATCAATAACTACTTTTCCTTTTACAGATTGAATAGGATCCACAACCACTGCCACTGCCCTGCTATTCAGTTGCTCGAAAGATTTTTGTGTATTCACATCGACAGAGGATAACCAACAACCGAAACCTGGATGAGAATGGTACCAGCCTACGACCATTTGATCTCTACCAGTTTGTTTCAACATATCCATCATCTTAGCTTGAAAAACATCGTCGACAGCTTCGACGGAGACACCAGTTCCTGACTGAGGCATGGCAAATACATCTACCACGTTAACTGTATAATCATCAACAAACTCCCCTAGCATTAATCCCATAACTTCCATTGGAACTCCAGCCCTACCATGTTTCAACATCTTAAGAAGGGCTATAGAGGATATATAGACTGTCTCCTTTGTATCATCCCTGTTAGCATCAGTCAAGCCAGGCTTACTGTTCATCATAAGTCTTTGTAGCCTCTCCATTATATTTTAGGTCTTGATTGTGAATTAAAGCTCTTGCGGTCAATGGAGCTCTTGAGATTAGTATTAAAGGGAAGGTTAGGACTTATTTTGCCACCTTCAAATAACCACTTGAGTGAAATAAAGATATCACTAAATACGTATATCAATGCTGGTTTAACACCATTAAAATACATTTCTAACTAGAGACCACACTAAAGGTATCCCTTTATCTTGAGACTCCAAGAGTTGATTGAATACTACATAAAACAATATGAGTCAAAACGGTAGTGTTCAACAACAAACCGAAGGCTCAAGGACAATTAGTTTGGAAGAGATCCCTCCAGTTTTACAACTCCGGGCCCCCAATGGAAGAGAAGCGCACCAACAAAGCAGTTCAACAAAATCGCAGAGACCTAAAGTGAGATGGCAGTCGGATGTTATTGATAATGAGAATATGAATAAGAAAAAAACCAAGATTTGCTGTATTTTTCACCCACAACAGGAGTTTTCAGATGATGAATTCGAATGTTCTTCAAATCATGACCATTCCTCTAATTCTTCGTCATCATCGTCATCATCAGAATCTGATAATGAAAAAGGTCTCACTGCAGATGAGAGGAGGCAAAGAAGAGTCGTTAGGCGTCACCAAAAATTACAGCAAAACAAATCACGAACACCAAATGCATACGAGATACAACCTGATTATACGCACCAACATGATAGAAATAGCAGGTAGTATTGAACATAGCCAGTAGTTTACTCGTATTAACAACATTCCTTCAAAGCCGACAGATCTTATCGTAGTGAATGCTGTCCATAGTTATTTTCTGTATTTATGCGTTATCAACATAATAGTTCTACATAATTGGGTTCATTTCAAATATATGAATTGGAAGTGTCATTTGGCTTTACAAAATTATATAGTTTTCAGACGCCTATGTCAAATTTGATCAAAGCACTATAAGTCTCTCTTGGCATCTTATATTGGATAATACCTGCATAAATCATGCAATTTCTGGAAATATTCTTCAGGGCAGAAACCTGCTGGTCTTTGGTGATCGATTTATAATCACTTTTTCTTAGCTCTTCGATCAAGTTGTGAACACAACTCATAGTCATGATTAACATACTTGGAATGTTCTTAATAATATTTTCATTTAGTGACGAAAATTCTTGGGCTTTTTTTCTGGCAGAAACCTCATCAGAAAATGGAATTATATCTAGTTCTTCAATCTGGGACAATGCATTTTGCCATTGATGGGCACTGTAAGTTTTCCTTGCATCAGTAAGTTTCAGCAACAATATGCATGTTTCCTTATTCTTTGTGTGAATTTTTTTCGATATCTCTAGATTATCCATATATATGGATACCAGTTTCTTTGCAATCAAAATTGGACTTGTCTCACTTGTGTCGTCAATTGTTAAAAGGGGTTGGTCCAAGTCAGTGTTACTTAGCAAGTCACTTAACATGTTATTAACGATAGTTATGACAATGTTGTACTCCTCTGCCAATTGATACAGCAATAAAGAATCATGTATTCTTCCATCTTCATCAGCTCTACGTGCTGCTTGTTCAGTAATGGTATGTAGAAATTCCTTTTCGTCAGCTAAAAATAAGAGTGGTCGCCTCTCTTCAATAACCCCAGGAATCCGTGTCCCGTCTCTATTAATCTTACCCAGCAAGATAGTAAATTCTTTTGTCTCTAGAACTAATTCGGTGAGTGCTTCGTGACAGAGACGAATTTGTTGTGGAGTTTTGACTAAGTTGATTAATATCAAATATTCAGCAGCAATTCTAGGGTCAGAGAACTTGAACGATGTTGTATAGTTTCCCAAAATTTTGGTGAAATTAATCTTTCTTGCATTGTTTGCAACGATAATCAGTTCCTTATCATTCTTTAACTCTCTTTCCTCCTCGCAATAAGTATAAACGGAAAGCAAATTTTGATTAGCAAGTCCAATTGCCATATGTACGGCATCTATTTCACTGATAGAATATGCATGTTGGACTGCTAATTCGTATAAGCCACTTAAAACGAGCACTTTAAGATAATGATTAGTGAACTTTTCCGAACCATATGAAACTATTACGTTCTGGAAGTCTTCTAGACTGTATCTCTCATAGACAGGGTCATTTACAGCAATATCATCTTTGATTAACATGAAATGAACCCAAAGCCAGTCTTCTAGACTCAGAGTAACAGAAGATATATTTTTTCTTGTCAAGTCACATCTGCCTATTATTTTATAAACAGCTAATCTGAAAGGATCTCCATCAAGTGAACTTTTGATATGTTGACTATATTCTGTGTGCAATCTAGTTGAGAATTCTATAGGTAGTCTGTTATCTTTAGATGACGCATAGGCTTTCAAATATGTAACAAACGATTGTTCAACTTTTTTAAAACTTGCCTTGTTATTAATGGCGACTTCCAATGCCTCTTGAACTAAGCCCGCTCTTAGCAAATAAAAAATTAACGCCCATAAAGGAATACCATTTACTATCGTTAGGTTTCTAAACTTCCAAGTGTTATTCGGGTTCTTCAATTTGAAATCAATGAAAGATTTGATCTTGTTTATATTAGTTGGCAATCCTTCATTAAGATTTTTTCTGTAAAGATGATCCACATAATCGAAGAACTGTTTCTGCAGATATGATTTTGCAGTTGAAACAATATTGGAATCGTTTTTTAGTTCTTCAAGTATCTCCCAACTCTCCAAAAGTTGTCTATCCTGTGAATCGCCTGACATTCTCAGCATATTTAAGCACTCTTGCGCAAGGGGGAAATGTTGCCTTGCTTGTCTGGCATTGTTGAATTTGTAGATTATCTTCGCATATCTCTCGAATTTTTCACGAACCACATAGTTTTCATTAACATTTAGTTTCGTTCCCTCTCCGCTCAAGATTCCAGTTCCACGAATCCCCCAGGTTGGTAATTTTGGGTTCAATGGGGCAAGAGTTTTTGCGTAATCGAAATTGGGTTTTCTCTTAACAAGGATGCCAAAATTTTCTCTTACCTCTTCTTTCCGTTGTTCCCAGTCCAAATTCAAATTTTGATTAACAAATCCATCGAAATCTTTTGCAGCCAATGATAGTAAGTTTTCAATCGATGAAAGTATATTCTCATCTTTTTTTATTTTTAAATAGGTGTCAATTTCACCATCAACATAATGGTTTGGCACTGTTTGCTCCAACAGTTGTGTAGACTGCAAGTCTTTCAATGATAAGTCAACATCTTCAATTGCAAGTCCACTCCCCGCTAAAAGGTAGTGCGCTTTGGTATGGTTCTTCTCTATACCTGTCTTTTTCCTTAGTTCATGCGCTCTTCTTCTTATCTCATTTACACTCAGTTGAATTGATCCTAGTTCAGACGAAGCTGTTGAAATGGTTTTCGAGCTCTCAACAAGTTCATTGAGAACTTTAGCTGAAACTTTGAAAGAATCAGTAGAGCTATTTGTGTTCAGTGATCGAGAATCCAAGGTAGTGCTCATTGAGGTTACTGTCTTTTGTTCTATTGGATGGTTACTAGAGATTCTGATTTTTATGTTTATAATGAGCAGAAGTTTTCCTTCTCTGATGAAAAAATGAATTCATTACGTTACCCGACCACTATGAAAAACCTACAATTTGCATGTCCCTAATTTATTATTCATGAAACGTTCTCAAATTTGTTCCTGATATAATTTCAAAATATTGTCAACAGATCTCTGCTTATATGTCACTTTTTCCAACCTTTACTGATCACTAAAAATGAATCAAACAATTTCAGTGGTATGTTGGTGTGATCATAATGATAGAAACTGAAAGGATGAACCACCGTTTACCAACCGCTAATGTGTATAATATTTTTCTTCATCAAATGCAATGATTGCAGTTTATTCCTTAAGAACACTCACAAGTTGACATCCGAGTTTTAAAGGCCACTGCAAAAATTGAAGTTTATAGAGGACAAGCAGTGAACACGCTACTAATCTTTCTTGAGTGCTAAGGTACCACCTGTTCTTCTAATTTTGATTCCAATTTCAAATGAACAATGTGCAGCTTGACCTAAGCATATCTGTAGTAGGCAGTTGATTTTGACTTACTTGTAGCCCCTAATAAAGCCCAAATTTATGTTGTTCTCTCGCATTTATTCCATTATATTATGATACATAATATTTAAAATACAAAGCTGCATTAAATGTCCTGAATACTGTGTTTCTATTAAAATGATTGGCTCGAAGATAACTGCTGTATATGAGATAAGCACATAAAACCTTCTTTGAGAGACGGGTGAATTCTCAAAGAAAAAGCGAAGTGTGGTACAAGTGATAATTTATCAAAACTCTGGACAATTCTTACAATTATATTCGTCTTTGGAGTCAGGTTTCGAATGGGTTCATGCAAAGGAAACTTTCTTCTTTTTACCAATCTTCGCATCAGATTCTGCTGGTCGAGATTCATCGATTTGACCCTTAAATGCCTCCCTTTTTTGTTTTCTACGTAAGCTTCGGGCAAGTGAAGCCTTACGCTTGATTTCATCTTTCTTATTTTCTAATTCTTCCTTCTTGGCAGTATCCTTTCTCTCAATTTCTTGTCTTTTTAATTCTCGTATTTCCTCCAGCCTTCTACTTTTCTCTAATTTGCTCTCATCAATGTCATCATATTTGTCACCAATAGTTTTGATAAGTCTGTCAATCAAAATGTTATCATGGTCCTCAATGAATTTTTTCCCTTTCTTTCCTCTTTTTATTTTTACACCAGGGATGATAGCCTTGTTCAACGAGGGTAAATTCAATTCATTCTCATTGTACGAAATCTTTTTCTTGTTACGTGAACCATATAACCTTGCCTTGGCTTGCTCTTTGCGAATAGATAGCTTGCTTGGCTTTTTAGTCACAGACTTCTCCGTGAGCTTTGGAGCATATGCCAATTGATTTCTTGCTTGAGAATCCTGAAAAACCTCAGGAGCAACCTCTCTTCGGGTGGTACCTGTCTTGGATTTCTTGGGTGGCGACATGAATGATTACTGTGATTGAAAGCCTTGAAGGATTTCGAATAGTCCTCTCTAGACAGGTTTTTCAATCAAGAGACTGAGCTAAATGATGAGATGAGATGTGCGAAAAGTTTTTTTTTTCTTTTCTAATATGAAAAACAAAAAAATGAGTTATCTACGGACAATAATGATACAGCACTTGCTAAAAAACAGAATCATCTGGTAAACAAAAATAATATCCGTTTCTAAAATCAATGATTCAAATTAACTGTTGTCCTACGCATGACCCATTTTTATGTAAGGTATTGGAGAATCTAACTTATAAAAATTTTTAGCGGAAACTATGAAATTTTTTATCTCTTGATCTGTCTTTTCTCTTTTCTTAAACAGTTTTTTACTTTCGGAACACAAAAACCAAGGTGTAAATAAAATTGTTTAATTAAATTGATAATTTTAATTGAAAAGAAAAATTAATATACATAAAACTAAGGGTGAATTTGAAAAACATAAATAATTATATTTAGGAAAATAAGTTAAAGTTAATACTGTCAGGTGACACTTTGTAAAATATGAGTATCTTCTATATTAAACTATTGTTAATTACGGTGTCTAAGTTATTTATGCTTTCTTGTATCTCTTCTGTCCCAGAAGTCCTTCTGCAAGGTCCTCATCATCTTTGGAAGGACGTTTTCCAAATTTACAAGCAGAAAGAATACGTTTATAGTCATCTGCCAGTAGTATGTATGACTTATCTAAAGCTTCCTTACGGTCAGATTCGGACATATCAGAAAGTGTTTCGATATTCTTTACATATAATCTTTTCTTAACCTGTAGTCGAAAATTTTCGGATTTGAGATACAGAAGGAACATTTCTAATGTTCGATTGAATTGCCTTTTCTCCATTTTTAACTTTTTTTGTTCCTGATCCATCCATTCATCGGTTATATCCTTAGGAATCTCAGAGGGGAATTTATTCTTAAAAAGCCTTTGTAAATCACAACGGTCTCGTAGGTCATCAAAACTTTCATTAGGATCTTCAACAGTTATCTCAAGTATATTGCTATCCTTCAACCATTTTTGTACAATTGAATTATAGAGATTAGAGCCATGACCCTTGCCCTGATATGGTGGGAAGATGAGAAATTGAGAAATTCTGGCTCTGAAATTCAATTCAGAAGAAGTGTCAAATAATTTCCCTCCTTGATACTTCCAATACTTATAGGTAGTGGCATAACCAACACATTGTCTAGTGCTAACATTGAAAGTCCATATAATCTCCCAATTACTATCATTTTCGTCAATATATGAAGCTGCTTCAATGAACAGCAAAGCAAATATCTGGACTCGTTGATGCAATTTTTTACAAAAGGCATTTGAGATACTCAGTTGATAAACAGAAAATTGTTCTCCGGCTATCTCGTAATCGAATATTTTGGATTCTAAAGGAGGCAGTTCGTAAAGTTTTCGTTCATTTTCAAAACTTTCCACCCATTTGACTTCATCTTTATGGATGACGTCTTTAGGTAAAAATTTGAGTAGCTTTTCCTCGACATTATCGGCATCTTTTTCTAGTTTTTCTGAAAATTTGACATTAACGAATGGCTTAAATGTGACTGAATCAAATGCTAGGTATATAACTAAGTCTTTATAACCAAAAATCTGCTCAGAGTCCCCGAAGATGGGATAGGTGAATGATGGAGAGAACTGTATTGCGTTTTCACTAACCAAGGACACTTTCAAGGCTTCATTAGCAGAAGAGGTCCAAATTTCCGGTTTGAAATCAAGTACTGACATTGCAATTCCTTTATGAGGATGTGTCTTGATCTCTTTCTAACGCTAGACTGACAACTGTAATCAACAAATATTGTACAATTATTATATGACTTAAATTGTTCAAGTATCATTGCAAACGAGATCTTATAGATGCCCCCAGGATTAAATTTATTTTTTTCTGCAAAACATAAATTCAGTTTAATTGTCTTTGGCCTCGGACAATTAGATTTTTGATCGGGCTCTGTAACTTCATTCTCTCATCCTTTTCAATAAGGATTATGAATGATACTCTCAAGAGATACTAGTCTCATGACAATATAACATGAAACACTTCGGATTAGCAGCTTTCGATAATCAAAAAAATAAAAAATATGAAAGCATTGGCACGGCAGTGCTCGAAAGGCAATCTTTAGAGTTAACTGAACAGTTATCAGTTTTCCAAGAGAAGTTGATAGCCTTTGCTAAAAAACATAATAAAGAGATCCAAGATAACCCTGAATTTAGATCAAAATTCATGAGAATGTGTGCTTCCATCGGAATTGATCCTTTGAGTCTTTTCAACAAAAACGAACATCTGTTTAATTTGAACGATTTCTACTATGAAGTGTGTATAAAGGTTATTGAAGTTTGTAGGCAAACCAAGGATAAGAATGGCGGAGTCATCTCTTTAGATGAATTGGAAAGAGGTTTCTCTAAGAACAGAAGGGTAGAAATTACGGACATCGAAAAATCAATTAAAATGCTTGAGAGTCTCGAGGGTGGTTTTGAGATATTCGAAATACGAGGTAAGAAGTTTTTAAGAAGTGTACCAAACGAACTAACTAATGATCATACCAAAATCTTGGAAATATGCTCTATTTTAGGATATGCAAGTATATCACTACTTAAAGCAAACTTAGGTTGGACTTCAATCAGAAGCAGAGCTGTTCTTATTGAAATGGTTGCTAATGGAATTCTGTGGATGGATGAGCAGGCGGACGCTGAGACACTATACTGGGACCCATCGTGGATGGTAAAATCAATATAAATGGCTGTCAATCAGTTTTATTTTGAATCATTCTATGATGATCTAGTCTTATTGACTTTACGTTTTCTGAATTTTTCATTGACCTCCTCGGCTGTGTCCATAACATTTCTTGTCATTACCTTTTCATACGTTGTGACTACTTTTCCCTTCCCATCTCCAACATTAATCCTGGTTTTTCCTAATAATTCAACGTCTGGAGAAAATTTTGATGACAAAACATTCTTAAAAATGCTAGCAACTTCCGCTTTCATTTGATAGCTCAAGGCTAAAGTGCTTACCCCTTTACCATATTTAATTGCTTTATAATCATTAAGATTAGTTTCTATCCATTCAATGTTTTCAAAACTGCAATCATAAAGGATCAATGGAATATCGCTAGCCATATCATATATAGGCTTTCTTGGAGTCTTATTGACATCGAGCATTTCGCTCACAAGTTGGAGTTCTTCCAATCCTTGCCCAATCAAAAATAAGATTGCCGTCATGCAACGAACTTGATGCCATAGAAATGCTGAACCAACCAAGTCAAAACAATAAAATTCGTCAGACAATTTAATAATTTTGGAACTTATTATGGTTCTCTTATAATTTGTAATTTGTTTCGAACCATCTAGTTTACAGAAGTTTCGAAAGTCATTTTCTCCAACAAACAATTTTGCCGCTTGGTCCATCTTAGATATATCAAGCCCTTCCTTGTGTAAAAGATATCGATAATGACGATTTTTACAGCTGAATCTCGCGTCAAAACCCTCTGGTGGTCTCAAACACACTGCTGATATCCTTATATCATCCGGCAACAGCTGATTTAATATATTTACATATTGAATCTCTTTCTGATCATTTCCTGGGTCCTTTTGTTCCTCTATTGTCAAATTGGACCGAACGTTTAGTGATATAACTTGATTCATAGCACTGACACCTTTATCAGTTCTACCACACCTACTAAACTTGAACTCCTGTGGAATCGTGGATGGGACTAGCCTACATTTGTTTAATGCTTCGAGGATAGTACCTTCCACTGTCGGCAATGGTGTGATCTCTTTTTGTATAGCTAAACCATTATAATTCCAACCAAGGTAGGCAAATTTCAGTGCGATAAACCGGACATTATATTTCGAGAAATCAAACTTCTTGGGTTGCTTTTCCTTTCTAGCCTTTTTGAGATGCTCTTCTGGTGATCGTAGGCTTCTCTTCTTGTTATCACAAGTTTTTGCCTCAAGTTCGATCAATTTTCTTATTAATTTCTCTTTCGACCAATTTTCGTAACAATTTGTAGCTTGATCAGTCATATTGGAGTTTTTCAACCTAAGAATATTTCCGACTTTATATATCCTTTGCCATATACTCATAAATATGGAAGAAAAGGCGTA
This sequence comes from Zygotorulaspora sp. UFMG-CM-Y6047, assembly GCA_030571275.1. Lineage (NCBI taxonomy): Eukaryota > Fungi > Ascomycota > Saccharomycetes > Saccharomycetales > Saccharomycetaceae > Zygotorulaspora > Zygotorulaspora sp. UFMG-CM-Y6047. The sequence goes on along the minus strand of JAJLXM010000008.1, from coordinate 386,452 downwards.
ACATCAAGTTTTCTTTGAATTAATGAAAGATGTCTTGCTTTCAAACTACAGAGAAGTATTACTTTTTCTTCATCCCAAAAAAAAAAAAATTGAAAATAAAGTAAGCAATAAAGATGGCTCTAACAATAAGTGTAAATATTCATTCTAGAACTAGAAATTACCACTTGATGGATAGTCATATGTACCACTGACACTTTGAAATGGTTGGATAAATGTTTTGTTTTATGGTAACCTATATCTGCGTCGCCGTACAAAATTACTGCGTGTCACAGTTTTTCATCTAGTCATCTCTCTGCTCATCTCATCTCTCACCAATTGGTAAATATCTACAACATCCTTGATGTAATATAATACCAACTCAGTAACTCATTTAGATTGTTAAACTAATAAACTTATCCATTGAAAGATGTCAAAATCCTTATCGTGGGAAGAATTGAATTACCCTTTACAGCCATGGATCAAGACAGCCATTGATGTAATGGGTTATGATGTAATGACGCCTGTGCAAGCTACAACCATCCCCATGTTTGCTGGAAATAAGGATGTAGTTGTAGAATCAGTTACTGGTTCGGGTAAGACAGTTGCTTTTGTGATTCCCGTACTTGAGAAAATTATAGCTGAAGAAGCACATACTTCTAAATTGAAGAAAGGGCATTTTCATTCATTGATTCTAGCTCCAACAAGAGAGCTATCAACGCAAATAAATGACGTTATCAACTCTTTTTTGATTCACTATCCCCAGGCAGCAGCTCCCATAAAAAGTCAGCTTTTGGTAGGAACGCATCAGAGATCTGTTAGAGATGACGTTAAGCAGTTCCTAGAGGACAGACCGCAAATATTAGTCGGCACTCCAGGCAGGGTCCTTGACTTCTTACAATACCCAAGTGTGAAAACTTCATCATGTGGAGTAGTTGTACTTGATGAAGCAGACAAATTGCTCGACATAAGTTTTCTTGGCGATATTCAAAAAATTCTAGGAGTTCTGCCGAAGCAAAGAAGAACTGGGTTATTCTCAGCCACAATAAGCAGTGCTGGAGATCATGTATTTAAAACGGGACTCAGGAATCCCGTTAAGATAACTGTCAAATCACAAAATGCAAACCCACAATCTCTGGGTTTATATTACACAGTTGTGGAGCCTCAAAAGAAACTGTTAAACTTTATGAACATTGTTAACAATTATAAATTCAAAAAGTGTATTGTTTATTTTCCAACCTGTATTTCAGTAACATATTTTTATTCTTTTTTGAAATATTTACAGGATGAAACAGAACATTTCAATGATGAAATTGAGATTTATTCGTTACACGGTAAACTTCAGACTGCTTCAAGATTGAAGACTCTGGAAAAATTTGCAGAAACGCTGAGTAAAACAATATTGTTGACAACTGATGTTGCCGCAAGAGGCCTTGACATTGCAGATGTGGATCTTGTATTACAAATGGATCCTCCGACAGATACAAATATGTTCTTGCATAGGTGTGGTAGGGCAGGAAGAGCAAATAAAGTTGGGAAGGCTATAACTTTCATTAATGCTGGTAGAGAGGAGGACTATATCCCTTTCCTTGATGTGAAAAATATAGAAATTAAAAAGATGGAATTGAAGATTACTGGAATTACTGGAGGAGATTTTTATGAATTGTTCAAAGAATGGTTGTTGCAGGATAGAGCTCGCTTTGATTTAGCAGTCAGATCATTTGTGGCATTCATAAAATATTACTCCAACCATTCTGCAAGCTCTATATTTAGACTTCAGTCGCTAGACTATGTGGGTTTAGCCAAGCTTTATGGATTGTTCAGACTACCTAAAATGCCAGAGGTAACAAAGTATTTGCAAGATCAAAATATTAAAGATGGCTGGATAATCGAAGTACCTGTTGACCTGGACAATTACGCTTATCAAGACAACAAAAAGGAACAACAAAGAAAAACTGATTTAAAAAATATGGAAAAGATCAATGATAAAAGGAAATTAAAATCTGAATTGAAGAAAAAGAATATGTCATGGTCAAACAAAACAGAGACGAAAGAATCAAAACTTCAGAGAAGAACAAAGATGGCGCAAAAGAGGAAAGCTTTGGAGAAGCAAGTACTGCTCGATCTTGAAAATGATGAGAAGGAGGTGCAAGAAGATTGGAAAGATGTGATATTACAAAAGAAAAAAAGAAAAGCAAATCCCACCAGTATTCAAGGGAGTTTCACCGACTTGTAAAAAATTGTTCAAAGGTTGTTATACGTGCCGCTATAAACAGTCAAAGTATCATATTTAAACCTGGTTTTAATAGGTATATATTGATGGGTTATTATTTTAATCACTTCTTGAGAGATTAGTCCTCCAATAAAGGCCAGGGTCGGATATTTATATTCAGAAATAGTATTGGTCGCAACCTGAGGACCACCAATCACGGTTGAATTACCTATTTTGTTGTACTCAGTTGGTAAGATACAATCAATATGCCTTATATTTTTACAAAATGCTGCTATTAGCACATCTGGTATTGTGTTTCCATACTTTTTGTGTACAATCACTTTAAAAGCTTTGAAATCTTGCAACTTCTTTTCATCATATATAGATTTCAACCTATTGTAGCTAGTAGAACCGGATTCCATATCGGGAAATTGGCCTGTTAATGGTATATTTCCAAATTCTTCAAGGTATACTTTTGTAGAAGCCAATAGAGCTGCCATATATTGATTAAAGACAACATGCCACTTAATTTGATCTTCCTTACCAAGGTAATGATCACATTTTTTCAATAAATCGAGGATATCCTCTAATTCATGGTTCTTTTTCTTTGTAGCTAAATGAGAAAACCTTCTAGCTTCAATGACATTCAAGTCTACATTTATTGGTAGATCTATTGACGAAAGGAAAATGTCTAATTTCTCTTTGAATTCTTTTGTACTACTTGATGCTTCTGGATATAATTTCAGCACTTTGAATATAATTATTGGATAGGGAACTTTTGTAAACTCATCACTCGATATCCCCGTAAAATCATATGAATCTATGAATTCTCGTAATTTTGGCCATGGTGTGTTGAAACGTAAAATTGGTAATTCATGATCCGGGTGTGTGTGCATTATGAAATGTGGTTCATTCAAAGTCAACTGATAATTCAAAAAACTTTCAGTAATTGTTACACTCAAAGTAGGTGCAACGTCATGGTGTCTCATTTTTAAGAAGCGATCCCATTCAGTCAGAAAATCCGGTTCAATGTTAACATGTAAGACAGCCGAGAATAATGACCAGTTTAGATCCTGCCTTGCTTCTTGCCATCTCCATTGTTTTTTTCCATCTCCACCTATAGGTATTAGTCCTTTTTTTCCGAAAAGTGCTTCTTCAGTAAAGAAAGGGAAATGAGTATAATGTGAGTTCATTGCACACTCATCCCTGGTGGTGACAATTGTGATGTCTGAAATTCCCAATAGGAAAACATTTTTCAATATTTCATGAATTAAAATGTCGGGATATTGTCCTGTTACTATGCAGATGCTAGCAGTTTGAAGTAGTTCTTGTCCTGTATCTCCCCAAAGTCTCAACTGTCTGTCATATCTGTCCATTTCAACTAGCTACCTTCAGATAAGGTATTGATTTTAAGTTCCCTGCAAAATATAGTCACTTCACGCTGCAAATCATCATAACAAGAATTCCATATACACAGCACTTCGACAATCACGTGAACATCATGTTTTATTTCACATCAAACTATTTCTACGGCACGTATGTGTGAAGTCTGTAGAAAAGAACCTTCCATATACCGCAAAAGGTAAAAAGTAAATATATTTTATACCCCTTTGGGTAAAAGCAGTGCAGATTATCCTTCTTCGCTGCTCTCCTACTTTAACGGCCAAGAAAGGCTATTGTTCTTCCAGGATAGCCTTGCTGGGTTTTACTGTAAGTCTCTGCAGGGGAATTGTTAGAGGGTCAATAGCGATAAAATGCTTCTAATACGTAGTGGCATTTGAAATGAGGGGAGGTTGTGCGTTGATAGTAAGAGCAAATGTGTGATGGATATGCCCTCCTTCAAGAAAGGGGTGACGGGACTCTTGTGTATAAATAGGTCACGATGTGATAATTAAAGATTGCTTCGAACTAATTTCTTTATTATACAATTAATCTTAGAGAGACTTCTGAACAACATTGAAAAAAAATGCACAGAACATATTCTTTGAGGAACTCTAGAGCTCCAACTGCATCTCAGTTGCAATCACCACCACCACCACCATCATCGACCAAATCAAGGTTTTTTGGTAAAGCGTCAATTGCTACATCATTCAGAAAAAATGCTGCAGGTAACTTCGGACCTGAATTGGCCAGAAAATTATCACAGTTGGTTACAACCGAAAAGGGAGTATTAAGATCTCTTGAAGTTGTCTCGAACGAACGTCGTGCTGCTGCCAGACAATTGTCTCTATGGGGTGCGGAGAATGATGATGACGTCTCAGATGTCACAGACAAATTGGGAGTTTTGATTTACGAATTAGGGGAACTACAAGATCAATTCATCGACAAATACGACCAATATCGTATTACTTTGAAATCGATTAGAAACATTGAAGCATCTGTTCAACCATCCAGAGATCGTAAGGAAAAAATTACCAATGAAATTGCCCATTTGAAATATAAAGACCCACAATCTCCAAAAATTCCTGTTTTGGAACAGGAACTTGTTCGTGCCGAAGCTGAATCATTAGTAGCTGAGGCTCAATTGTCTAACATTACAAGGGAAAAATTGAAGGCTGCTTTCGACTACCAATTTGATTCTATTAGAGAACTAGCAGAGAAGTTCGCTTTAATTGCTGGTTATGGTAAGGCTCTATTGGAGTTACTTGATGACTCTCCATTGACACCAGGTGAAGCAAGACCAGCATACGACGGATATGATGCTTCAAGACAGATTATTATTGATGCCGAAGCTGCGTTGGAGTCGTGGACCTTAGAAGTTGCTGCTGTTAAACCTACTCTCTCGTTCCATCAAACTGCCGACGATGTTTACGATGAGCTTGATGAGGAAGATGACCAAGAAGATGCTCATTGGGACACCGAACAAGACGAAGCTCATCAAGATAATAATGAACCAATTGTCGAAGAAGAGGAGGTTATTGAACACACTCAGATCAACCCATAATAAAAAAATCTTTTAAAAGACTATTTACAGATACTACGGACATTGTTCCTTCTGGTAATAAACTAATTCAAACTTCACTTTTTTGTATTATTTGTATTTTCTTAATTTCTTCAAAAAGAATATTTCTTTGAAATCTCTCATGTTATATGCGAGTATCAAAAATTTATAATTAATATTTACACGTCATTAAATTTAAAAATGCAGTTAATTAGCCTTTCGAAATTACATCTCTCTCTTGTAGCTCATCCTTTAGTGATTTATACCAATCTTTAGCGTAAGGTAATCTTTTATACATTGCATTTTGAAGAGCAATGAAACGTATCCGTTTTCGATACTGCTTCATTTTCTCCGTTTTTCCCGGAATTCCTTGAAAGTTGAGTCCCTCAGTTTTCAAGGATTTTGGAATGCAGGAAAGATATCGTAAAATCTTTCTGATGTCAGATCCACTATTCTTCCATACCTCTTTGGTAAAGCCCGTCGGTACAGAATCCCAAGTAAGAGCGGATATTTTTTTCTCGGCACTCTCTAAGTCTAGCTTTGTAATATTTTTATCTTTTGGAGTGTTAAACTTAATCATTGATCTACTTCGTACACTCCAGTAACTAGTCCGATTTCCTAAACCCCAACGGTTGCGCAACGTTTGTAAAAACTCAAAAATGACAGGAAAGTTTTTGCTGTAACCGTTTTTTGTAAAGGCCTTAAAGAGTATATCAAATGTTTGAGTGTTTGGATGCATTCCATGAAGGTTCACACATGAATTAAAAGTTATCAATGCCATATCTAGTCTCCCTTTCTCTGCGAATAATCTCAAAAATGAATTTAGAGTTTCTGCTCCTATTCTGAAGTTTTTTTGATTTTTTTTTAATGTATGTTCCATGAATACCCATGCAATATCCGATCTTCCTTCAGTCAAAAGGTTCCTTATGCACAGGTTGAAAAGTCTTTGATCCAAAGGAACATCGTAACTACTTAAAAATTTAAGACAATCCTTAGATGTGTAGGTTCCATTTCTCAAAACTGTATAAAGGAACCGTTGGTTGATTGGAATATTTCTTTGTTCCATTTGTTCTATGAATATAAGTCTCGAAATATCTTCCTTGAGGAAGTTATAGCAAGTAGTCCATGTTGCACAATCCGCAAAGATGTGCTCCGCTTGCATTCGCCGCAAATAATATAAAATTTCAGTGTCAGGCACTTTGGTTTTTCTCAGATGCGAATTTTTCAGAATACTTCGTAACATAAGATTGTAGGTAGCTGTATTTCGAGATATACCTTCAATCTTCATTTGTACAAATATTTCACGACAAGTGGCAAAATCAAATTTTTCAGAAAAATAGTATATCATATCATTATAGCTTTGTGTTGTTCTCAAACTCATTGTCTTGATGTTCCCTGGGTGCATCAAATTTCTAAGTAATTTTGGTACAATACCATTTAATCTTGAAGAATTCTTGTATAAGAAATTTGTATGCGTGAGAAGCCCAATATAATCCTCAAATACTTGGGGTGCATTATGGTTGAATTGTGGAACTTTCGGAACATGCTTCATGGTAAAAGTCGGAAACGTACGTACAACATCATCTGACATTATCTTTACAGTTTTTGGAGTGCATGATATTAAGACTGCCAACATATCTCCTATGAATTGATGCGATGTATTTATTATGAGTTCCTGAGACCTCTTTGATACTTGAATACTCTTCTTCCAGTTGCTCATTTGAACTGCCCTTTCGACCTCATAATCGTCTCTGATCTGATGTCGACAAAATGGATGGGCCTTTAATGGCGATAAATATTCTTTGACAACTTTCTTTTGGAACGAAGAACCTTTTCCAACGAGATTCATATTGTTCTTAACAATTAAATTCTTAGGTTCTCTAGGGATTACACCTTTTGTATTATTTATTGCCACTGATGGTAGTGCTTCTTCGAACATGTTTAATGTAATTCGTTCTGGTCGCAATTTAGATGACTTGACGCCATTCTTAGTCAATACTTGGCCCAGCCTTTCCAGAACATTCATGCGCTTGTATAAAAGGTGGTATCAGGCTGAAGTGTTTGTCTTGAATCAATCTAAAAGTGACAACTATGATCAAAGCGTCATCTCAACTTTTTTTTATTTCGGATGACCTTGACCCGTCGCGCTTATTCTTACTTAAGTAATTGGCTATACATCTTAAACAATCCCAATTGCAACGATATGTACTCCTTCACGGAACATGTGTAATATGTTCTTCCCTATTTAAGATATCTGTAGATTTGTCAACGTAACTTTTTCCACCGAAGGTCGATAATAGCACTGGTAGGAAAATCAGAGCATGTAAAGACGCAATGACAATTAGTGACAGCCACATGCGGAAATAGAATATATCAAATATCTTTGATTGAGCAAATACCAAAACGCAAACACCAATTAATTTGGTCAGTGTGATACCTTTGAGGACTGAAGTCCCAACTGTTTTAATAGCATAGCTAATTCGAGAATCGCGATCGTTTTTAGTTCCACTTGGAACCATTGTAAAGGCTCTTGCAATATGAACACAGAATTCAACTGCAAGACCAACACAAATTACTAGGTTAACAAGACTAACAGCATTCAACGATATTCCGAAAAGTACCATGAATCCCCCTATATCAATCATTATCATCAGGACAGTCAATGTAAGTACAATTGCAGTTTGCATGGATCCAATTAGGACAGTGCAAACAGCAAGTATAAAAAATAAAGCCAAGGCAATCAGTTTGAGGGTTAAGGAGACCAACGTAGAATACTGCACGAAAAAGATATAAAAAGGTGAATAAGCAAAAACATCAAGCCCATGAAGTGATTCAGTGATTCTGATTGCATCATTATAAGCATCAATATAATCTTGTTGCGATGTTAGTGGCCTATGTGCTGTTCGGAAAGTAGAGGCTTTCACAAAAGAGTTATTAAAAGATACTGAATGAGAGTACGGAGCCTTTCCGCCCAATGGGCACGGGTCACTTGGTGCGTCTATCCATATTTTTAGGTAGTCCATAAAGGATTGTCCTTGAGGAAAACCCGTCATATCGTAATTCCACTCTCCTTCTTGGAAACATGTTTCACATCTTCGTGAGGGGAAATAGGGTGGACAGACATCAGTACTCCCCCTTTTGAATCTGCAACACTGATCCAGTTGTGGACTCAAAAACATCATATAATCGTCAAACCAGTTTGCAACCGGGTCAACGATTGTAGATCTTCCCCTTTCTTGCTCCAAAACATTAGCCAGGGAATAATCATTACAGCTTGTGAACTTTCCACATATTTTTTGTTGATTTTCCCTTTTCAATAAATCAAAATTTTTGACCACAAAGTATACAGGCGGTCCAACATTCAGGTACTTGTAAACATCATTGAAGTAGTCGACCAAGTATGAATCCTTAGGCACAGCTAATGTTTGATCCAAACCCAGTTCCATATAGGGTAAAAAGACAAGCGAAATCAAAGTCCAAGTGATAAACACACCTATTATTTTTCTCTTCTTTGAGATCAAACCAAAATACTTCTGTCCAAGTAAGCTTTCGTCGGAGTTCACGTTAAGCGCTACAACCTTGAATCTACTTTCATATAGAGAAAGGAAAGCGACGTATGCCGTTAATTGAAGTAATACATTGAAAAAAACTGCAACTGCAGAATACAGGGCAAAATTATGGACTGCTGGCATAGAGACAAAAGCAGCAATCGAAAAGCACCCTCCTTGACAAACAAAGGAAAGCAACACAGATGGGGAGATTCGTTCTATAGCCATGATAATTCTTTCATTTATAGTTAATACCGTGTCAAAACCCGATATTCTATCATACTCATGAGTAATCAAAAAAATATTGTCGATACCAACAGCTAGAATCAAAAATGGGATAACCTCTGCTATTATCAGTGTTGACTTTACGCCTAAAGCCGTTAAAAGGCCAGCAGAACACACAACAGAGGAGGCAACAACTGTGATACCAGCGAGGCCTAATAACCACCTGCTTGCCCCATCTTTTCTCTTCAAAGCCCATGATGAATATATAAACATTGCCAGATAGGATGCACAAACGATAAAAATATCACCATTTCTATTCAATTCCTTTTCTAATGACATTTCGGTATTGAAGCTTAATCTCAATCCATCTGGAATGTCCAAACCAAGCAAATATTCTTCCAGTCTCTGCTCCCATAAAGTGGAAGATTCGGTGTGATTGTTAACCAAAAAAGTAGCTACAAAGGCCTGCGATGTTAACACATCGTCGTCGCTGAACAAAATATTTTTCTTCAATGGTTGTTGGAAACTTGGCAGACAGTTGACAGGAGTATTAGCACATGATGTCAATTGATCACGCCATGATGTCTCATCAGGTAAGCCATTTTGGAAATATTGGTTGAAAGATTCAATTACACAAGTAGATTCTTCAGTCGGTCTAAAGCAAATATCCTGAAAGGTGGTATTATCAATAGAGTGAAGTGTTTCTGAAATATCATGTTCTACTTCAGCCCACCACTTTATAGTATCATATGATAGCACAGGACCAGTTTCGTTGATCACAAATACCTGTTCAACCCTATAAAATGGGCCAAAGTTTTCATCATAAAATTGCTTCTCTTTAAATTTCTCAGATTTTGAACTGACCCAAAGGTTGATTGGTTCCTTCTCTAATGTGCCAAACCTATGAAGAAACACGGCAGAGGAGAGAACTATAATGAATGTTGCGGACAACACAAGATAGGGCTTAGATACAGCGACCTTCGATATACCTGATGTAATTTTTGAGACCATATCATTTATCCAATAACTCTTAGTATCATAAATTTCAAACAGTCGAGAATTGGAAGATGCACTTGAGGGAAAAACCAGCTCATCCTCATCACTGGTGATAAGTGACTTTTTTTGTTTAAATTTGAAAATATAAACGTGCCACAGACCCACACTTAATAGTGAAATCGCATAAAGAATCAAAATCCAAAATGAGAAACATGGAAGACCTCCAATCTTACATGGTCCGCTTTCCATTGGCTCCAGAGCTGGACAGGAAAGCTCACAATCTGTACATGCACACTTGTATTCCGGATCATTACATGCATAAACCGAATCATTGAAAAAAGAAAACTCACCCTCTAACTCATATAGAAAATTAATTTGGAAAGGCGATCCACCAAGAAGCGGCTTTTCATCCCCAAGAAATTTCAAGAATTCAGAATAATTCTTTGCACCACCACCTATTAAATCCATCGCATACCCATTTGTAGCTGAGAATTTTACATCTTTGCATGAATCATAAAAAATTGATGCCCATGAGGAATTCATATAGACATCAACGTCCGCTACGATCTCTTTCTTCGACAATGATTGCTGAGTCTTAGTAACATTCACAAAGTTTGCCTGATCAGGGGAACATGTAAAATGGCAGAAAAGGTTATTGAAGTTTTTCTTACACGCAGGACAAGATTCAATCAAATTATGGGCCTTTTTTAAATTTTTTTGTAAGTTTAGAACTTGATCCTTCGTGCAACATAATTCCGTCATATCTCTCCATTCATCACCACATAGATCTGCAAGTAGATCCAACACTTCGGGTGTCGCTGGATCTGGTTTAAAGTTGGGATCGTCCACCGGACATGGGAGCTCTGAGCCAAACACTGATTTTTTACCGCAATTCCCGTATATGGCACATGTTGCATTAGCCAAAACGTTCTTTAATATGCCAGCAGTGAATAAAAAAAGAATTATTAAGTTCATTATGGGCTGACATAAGATTTTTCTTCTGTTCTTAAAGTGGTAAGGATAGTTGAAGAATAAAGGGTTTCCTTTATTCCATTTCAAGATCATCAGAATTGCTAACGCGCTTTCAGGCGGCGGAACAGAAAACAAACAGAAGTGAAATATGATAGTACATTTTGGAGCGATTTTGCATGAAAAGGCATTAAGAGGTTATATCATTTAATTGATGGTCAAGCAATGAAAGTTCTGAGAGATTTAACGATCATACGAAAAGAGCTTCAGGATTGGGAGCGTAACCTAACTTGGGGGAGAGATGGAACGTTATATATCGCTAGCTACCCAGATATTTGCATCGCTCAACCCATATATGAGAAGAAGGTGGAACTCAACAGCAAAAATCTTTTTCACGTCAGGGATTACACCCTAGAATATGAAAATAAATTTGAATACGAAAGTGCTGGCACTAATTCCCTTTTAAATTCTCAGCCTATATCTTATGGAAGAATTGTTCAACCATGCCCAGCTAACAATCTGTTAGCAGTTTTGACTACCAATTTAAATGTGATTATATTCAAAAACCAGAAAATGGTATTGAATCTCGATAATCAGGCTCCTCAGCTTGAGAGAAGAGCATATCACAGTATAGAATGGGCTCCGGATGGAAAACATATTGCAGTGGGGAATGAAAACAGTGGCATTATTATATTTGCGATTGAGCAAGATGAAAAAGAATTTGTGAAGGGAACTTTTATATCTGAAATACAACTTGAATCGTTAAAAAAAGATTGGGTAACCAAAATATGTTGGAAAACAGACATGATATCTGCTTGTCTAGGTGATAATTCAATATTTGTGATAGAACCTTTGAAAGACTTCAAGATCCGACAGATTGCTCCTGCTTCGAGGTTCAAAATTGTTGATTTATGTTTACTACAAAACTATGTATTAGTAACTGATTTAAGTGAGTTCAGGAAGATTGAAATAGAATCAGGTGAAACAGCCCAAATACCTCTGGCTGTCGGGGACGAATTTCATATTATACCAATTTCGGAAGAGAGTAATAAGGTTGTTTTACTTTCTAATAGAACAAGTTTCAAAATCCTATTGGATGAGAAGCTTAAATTGGCGCCAGACGATATCGTATCACCTGTATTAGAGCGCAAATTCAAAAAATGGAACTCAGTTAACAATGAATTCAATAACTATGAGACAGCAATGCTAATTTACGGTATGTCATTATCACCCGATGGCTATAGTGTCGCAATTATGTATTCTATGGAACGTGTTTCTCTAAAATACCGCATAGCCTCTGAGTATCAATTTCATATAGCATTTGTCCCATTATATGATTCTTGGGAAATATCCAGCAATGCCATTGGTTTGGCGTGGTACCAAACCTACCAGATTTATGCATGTACATTACCTTCAACCAAACAGAACATGGAAGAAATGGATGTGTCACAAGAGGAGCATCATGTTGATTTATCCTTCAAAAAGTACATTAAGAAAATTATCCACGATAAAAAAATGAATATATCGAGGTTCTTCAATTTTGTAGAGGATGTTCCTTCGATAAAATCATTCAGAATGTCAATATTTGAATATGGCATAGCAAACAGCTCAAAGATTTCCAATCCATTGGACAAGGCAGCATTACAATCGTTGGCCGCGGTGCTAAATATAAGTGCTCCGATTAATTCTGATGTTGTAACTATCAAAAGCGAATTCATATGCGAAAATTTCGATTTTGAAAAAAGTAAGGAATCTGAATTCATAATATCAGAAGAGGAACACACTTGGAGAAGATGTAGCGTAACTTTATTACCAATTTTAACCACCAGAGTTAAAATATGTCCGATCAGTAACCAAAGAACTATAGATATAACACGAGATAACTCAAATGAATATGGTTGGTTCACAAGGACTTTATTAGAAACATTTAATGATGAAAGCTTATATTGTGGGGCAACTATGACAACCGCTTAAGAAACTAATATCATTTTTGGGAGAAGAATGATCTTGTGCTATTCATGCATTCATCAACTGTTGATTGGTGTCTTATACGTTGAGCAACCCAATTAGATAATTTTGATTTAATGTTAACATTATCATATCTTCCATCTAATAAGTAAATCAATGCGTAATCATTTGCATGTCTGATTGCACGACCTATACTTTGGTTTACAGCCTTCATACAAATAGTTTCATAGAAATTCTTCACTGCAAGATTTGCATCGCTTTGTGTACCACCACTATTAATAATCCGATTTTCTAAATGCTTTTTTTTAATTAGCAATTCACCACTAAAAACATTTGGGAATGGGAGACCTGTCATGACTACTGCCCTACAAAGGTTGTTTTCAAAATTGATACCTTCTGATAATTTACCACCCACCACTGCTAAAAGAATGGCGCCCCTACCTTCTGAAATATACTCGGTATATGATGGTAACGGATCTATTCCATTCTTAGACTCGAAGAAAATTTCTCTCTTTGCTCTCAATTTATCAAACAGTTCCATCCTCCGCCATGCTTTGATTACGAATGACAGATACTGATAACTAGGAAAAAAACCAACAATACCTCCATTTGTTGGCACCGAAGTACTAAGCTTGAAGTAAAAATCGTAAAGATGTTGTATTAGGCTTTCTTTTTCTCGATTTTCGAATGTGAATTCAAATCTTGAATCAGGCATAATGAATGTAACAAGGTTCTGATCAGGTATTATATGGTTACACGAGAATACTTCAGTCTTGTCCTCCGGAAGTTTTTTCGTCAAATTATCCAGAATATCGGAGACTGGTTGCATTGTACCACCTGCTAGTATAACGCAACGAGCGACATCAAGTACGCTTTGAAATGCATTACCAGATTCAAGTAGCATATATTTTATTGTCCCTTTCTTATCGAAGAAAAATTGTCCTTCATTTGATGGATTACTTAAGCACGAGATAAAGGAGGCGACCTGAAAAAGCAACGGCTGTGAGGATCTTCTAGTTCCATCCCCACTATCATCACTCTTTTTCAACTCTTCAGTTTGAATAAACGAATCAATTTTAAAGGCAATTTTTGATTTTTTGATGTAATTATTTACCTTGTGAACGTTCAAATTATCAGCATTGGAAAGTGACGACAAAAAATTAGCATCAATTTTTTCCCCCGCCTTTTTATAGTTTTTATGAATAAATTCAGTTAGAACATTCAGTAACTTTATTAACTTCAATAAATTAACCCTATTGACAGAATTTAGCCTTTTTCTGAACCGCCCAAGATATACATTCAAGTTATTTTCACATATTTTTAATTGTTCTACCGAAACTTCCGCAGAATATATAGAGTTAATTGTTTCCAACAGATTATGAGCTTCGTCGATCACCACTATCGAATTTGAAAGATCAATTGATAGAGACTGCCTAGTATTCTCAGATAGTAAATATTGATACGGCAGGGTAACAACTTCTGCATTCAAAAGAGAATTCTTGGTGCCATAAAATGGACATACTTTTAACTTTTCCCCTATCTTAACTATATCTTCAATATCACTGATATTGTAGAAGACATTATCACGAAATGTCTTGCTTTCATTCGTTGAAGCAGATTTGTAAAACTGACATTTTTTACCATCTTTTTTCAGGAGATCCAAACATGCGTCATTTATCAAATCAACAGAACCTAGCTTTTTAACCGATGGATTAATGCAATACTGTTTTCTTGATCCGAGTGGCAAGTATTTGATTCTTTCTTCAGGGATATCATATTTCTCAAACGACGACGGAAATTTTGCCAAATGCAATTGTGACGCGAATTGATTTAATTGTGAATATGTACGCGAAGCAAAAAAAAATTTCACTGGATTTAACGAATGCTCCACATTATCCATCCCGCTTGCGCCGTTCTTGGGTTCCAGATTTGCCAAAAGTGCCGACACTTCATTGCGCAGTTTATCTGCTTTCTTGTCGAAGCTTTTAGGCTTTTCAACCTCATCAAAATCATCCGGAAGAAATTCCTCCTCACCGCCTTGATTAGCGTCGATCGCAATTTTTACATGTTCTACTCTCTGTCTTTTGGTTTTTGGCGTCCCATAATCTTCTAGTTTGGCTGGTTTAAACTTACTCAAATGCTCTTCATAATCATTGATTTCTTTTAACTTCGATTCCAGAGACGAAGCTCTATACGCATCATTGACCCAATCAGGTTCATCATCTGTGTCGGTGTCAGTTACGGAATCTGGATATGCACCCATATCATTTTTGATATTAGAATCCTCTTGAAAAATAAACTTTATTTTATTATCTCTAAGCCAAGTCAAAATTGCACATATTAATGACAGGGTTTTACCAGTTCCTGTCGGGCTCTCAAGTATTGCAAATTTTTTACCATCGTTAAGTAGATTGTATATACATCGCATCAACTGTAATTGAATATCATAAGGTTCATACGGATGATGGAATTTATCACAAGAATCTGATCCCATCTTTACAGAGAGCAACCTGATCCCATCCTTGAGCCACTAAAAGGAACTCAATGTTGGTGATTTTTTCGATAATATAACTTGATTAGATAGTTAAATGCGTTTTTAAAGATCTTGAAAAAAAAAAAAGTAGCTGTAAAAGGATTGCGCGAGTTTCTTAAACGGGGGAGACCGAAAGAGGCAGGGAAATGTGGTTGTTTGCGCGTTACGCGTCCAGGGTTAAAGAAAGATTAGGCTTTTTAAGGTATTCAAACGACAACAAATATGTTTATAAAAGAGTTCTCAGGTAGGTTTAACAATACAAGTCAAACAAGGAACAAAAAATAAGTAAAGAAAGACTAAAAGTGGAGTTTGAAAATGTTGCTGGATCGATTTCATAGATTCTCCAGGCACAAGGAGCCGAAGAGCAAGGAGGAGGTAATGGTAAGAGAGGATAGAAATGAGTGTTGCCAGGTGAGCGTTGCTAGCTTTCCGGGGCAGAGTTTGCAAGGACTGGATGGAGGTGTGGGACAATACGATGGTGTAGAGGATGATGGGGATGCAGATATGATATCAATCGATACAGACGTACACACGCCGATGCCTACAACACCATTACCCACGACACCGATAACTGGCAATAGCATGTATTTAGGGCAGTTCAAGAACAACAACCTCAGCAGCAACAACATTGATTTTGGCATACAACCACCACATATGTACATGCAACGTCAAGGGAGTGTAAGCTCGCTTGCGAGTTCTGTTTCAGATTTTCATGGCGGCTTCTTTAGACAACAAGTTGTCGCAAGTGCTGCTGTGAATGGTGCTGGCACTTTCACTTTGCAGTTTTTGAATCTGTTAATGGAAATATATCAAAATACTTGCTCGGACCCCACTGTTACACCATTTGATACGTGTAATCCGCCATCTGGCATACTCAACACTGTTGCTAAAATCGCGATTAAAGAGTCTAAAAATAAGAATATTGAGGTTGGTTATGAAAGAAACAGTTGGTTACTGACTTTGGTAAGGCATCGTTTATTAGAAGAAATCAGAAAAGATAATTATTACTCACGAAATAGTTCGAACGTTTCTCTACCACCACCACCACCGCATTTTATTGAACTAGCATTGAACTCCTCTAATGTTACCAACAATCAACAAGATTATTTTTCAAGCAAGCAGCCTAGTCAAGAACATTATAGTTCTATGATTAATAGAACCAATAGTTTGATTAGAAGTAAGAGTAACTCATCGCAACTGCTCTTAGCAAGAAAAAGATCCAATAGTAATAATTTATTTTCATTAACTCCCACCAGTTCCGAAAACAATCCACAGAATTTTATATCGAGACAAAGAAGTAACAGTGCATTAGCTAATATTGATGATTCGAATGTATCAGAATCTCTCAGGAAAAAAAGGGAATCACTCTTAATGAAACGATAGTGTTCATATTTACATGACTAATATATACATAAGAAATACGAAGTTAAAAAGTATTGTATTCTACTCCATTAATTCTCTTCTTGGCTTGACAACCTCTCTTGAAGATTCAAATTTTTTTCCCCATGAATCATCAAGAATACCACATTTTTTTAGTAAATTTATCACAGTCTCACTTGGCTGAGCACCAACTCCCACCCAATACTTTGTTCTATCGAAATCTAGTTGTATATCTTTAATTGGTAGTTTACCTTTCTTCTTTTGTTTGATTGTCATAGGTCTTGGCACAGGATTATACGTTCCTAGGACTTCAATCGGTTTTGCATCCCTAGCTTTTGAGGCATTTGCTACCACAATATTGTAAACTGGGTTGTTTGTTCTCCCAAATCTTGCCAGTCTTATTCTAACCAAACCACAAGCCATATTAGATAATTCACGTGGAAAGTAGTCTCACACTTACGGTTGAGAATTTCACTTTTTTCAAACTAACAATGGAGTCTGATACCTCATTTTATTTTCGATACTTGTGAGAAGAGAGAAAAATCGTTCTTTATGATATATCTTCAAAATAAAAAATTTTCAGATATTTGGAGCTCATCGCATCTCATCTCATCTCATCTCATAATAATCAATCCTTAAGAATCCAATTGGACCTATCAAGAAAATGGATCCAGATAAGGTTGCTCACCTTCTGGAACTAGAAGAGAGACTGGCCAAAATCAGGTCTCAAATTAACTCGAAATTAGAGAATCAAAAACATATTGCAATAATTTTATCCGCAGTGGAAGAGAACATCAACAGCGATGACGTTTCTAAGAATATTATTTCTTACATGATTGCATTCTTATCATTACTGGATCAAGCTATCGATCAAGAATCTGGAAACATATCCGATTTACAACTAGCTACTTCCGTTTGTTACCTTTTAGATATTGTATTCCCTTACTATCCAAAAAAGCTTCTTCGGGCAAAATTTGCAGAGATACTTACCAAGATTGCACCATGTATCACCGATGAAAATGCCCAAGCTCCGTTAATAAGGGCAGCCATCGGGTGTTTAGAGGCCTTATTGATTGCTCAGGATGCACAAGCGTGGAATAATACCATGGATCTAAGTATTACCCCAAAGAGAGGTTTGCAAGGTTTGCTGGAACTTTCTTTGGATCCAAGACCAAAAGTGAGAAAGAGAGCCCAAGACAGTATCCATGCTATTTTAGCCAACCCACCAGCAGCACCCACTGCTGAACATGTAGCTGCCATATCAATTGCCAACTTTACTATTAAGACTTTAACTGCTTTACTAGAAGAAGCAACTACAATTTCCAATAAGAAATTAAAAGCTCAGAAGGGAACTGATGATTTGAATAGTAGAATAATTCGCGTGCTAAGGTTGATTAGCTCAGTTATCTCTACAGGACAGTGGCCATCGTCTTTAAGTGAGCATTTATGCGATTTATTACTACAAGTAACAAAAAGCTCCGACCAATATTTGGTGACGGCCACCTTTGATTGTTTTGA
This sequence comes from Zygotorulaspora sp. UFMG-CM-Y6047, assembly GCA_030571275.1. NCBI lineage: Eukaryota > Fungi > Ascomycota > Saccharomycetes > Saccharomycetales > Saccharomycetaceae > Zygotorulaspora > Zygotorulaspora sp. UFMG-CM-Y6047. The sequence continues at coordinate 368,186 of JAJLXM010000008.1, read as the reverse complement.
GAATCTTTTCAAGGTCATGGCCGATGTTTCAATAAACTTTGGTCTGGCAGAAAGTAAATCACTAAAAATTTTGGATGTTATTTTTTCTCTTACACCATCCAATACAGATACTAATTTAGTGGGTTCTTGGATTGCTGTTGTGGTGAAGAGTATGAGCGCTTATGCAGTTCATGAACCTGTCAAATGCTTCCAGAAAATTCCCGACGTAATCAAATTAATGTCCAATTATCTTTCAAGCGAAGTTCCTGAGGTTTATTACAGCGCTTCCCAATGTCTGATTGCTGTTTTAACGGATGCAGTCAAGGATAACATTTTGCTATACCCACCTGCTGTTGATGAAGGTATTTTGGAAACAGTTGATACCGTTTTAGCAGAAATTGCGGGTCTCTTTGTGGAGTTATTATCAATCAGGTATAGTCATTGTGCTAAGGAGGTTCTCAATGTCATAGCGGCTGCCTTCAACAGATTTAGATATAGGTCAAACCCTGATCTGATAAGACCACTAGAGATTGTGGGAGAATGGAGAACAAATGAAGAAAATTTCTTAGAGTTTAGAGATGAAGCAGAAAAGGTCGTAGGTGCTGCTATATATGCAATGGGGCCTGATACTGTGTTAGGTTGTCTGCCATTGAATTTAGAAGATCCATCCAGTGGAAGACCGGGCCGGGCTTGGTTGTTACCTTTAATACGTGATTATACTAAGAATACCACATTGTCAACATTCATAGAACAGCTTGCTCCTTCCATTAAAAATTTTCAAGTAAGGTGTGGGAGCTTACCAACTGATTCAGTTCAAAGAAAAATTCTTGAAACTGTTATAGATCAAATTTGGTCCACTCTGCCACATTTTTGTGAGCTGCCCGTTGATACGGAAAAGTCCTTCACAGACGATTTTGCAGCTGAATTGTCTTCTTTGCTTTACACCCAGGTAGAGCTAAGAACAACTATATGTCATGCTCTAAAAACTCTAGTTGAAAGTGTCTCCAATTATGCGAAGGGAGCTCATGCGGATGATATTTTATTACAACAGAGTTTTCCAATAGCAAAAGCTCAAGGTTCTTTAGAATACTTGAGTGGCAAGGCTGCCAATATTTTAGCAGTCTTGTTCAATGTATACACTCAGACTGCCCCTAATGCAAGAGGTTATGTCTTGGAAACTATTGAGGAGTATTTGAAAATAACCTCCCAAGAAGACCTTGAAAAAACGTTTAACAATATTTGCAGCCTATTAAAAAGTGCGATGGATGAAGAACTAGATGTTCCAACCAAAGGTAAGCCCCAATTAAGTGCTACATTATTAGATTTGGTAGTATGCATGACAAAATATGTACCTGTCAGTTCATACCCGGCTTTATTCTCTATCTTCAGTACTACAGTCAAGTCCCCAGATGCTTTAACTCAGAAGAGAGCTTATAGACTCATCACCAGGCTTTCCGAGTTGGAATCTGGTACTGAAGCCCTTTCTAACTATTTAAGTGATATCCAGAGTGTTATGATCCAAAATACTGATACTGTACAGACAGCCTCTAAGTCGGCTAGGCTAGCTGCTATCAAAACCGTTACGGAATTGCTGGCACCAAGTGACTTAGATTTCATTGTTAGATCAGTTGCAGAGGTAATCTTAGCAACAAAGGATGTTAACGAGAAAACAAGAGAAGGTGGGTTTGAAACGTTGATTGTCATGGGTAAGAGAATGAATGAACCAAACGGGATCATAAAATTATCAAAGGTTCCTGGTTATGACACGAATGCACCAGATCAACATTCTACTATTTCAGAATTTTTCAGGATAATTGCAGCTGGTCTGATCGGTGAATCTCAGCATATGGTAAGCAGTACAATAACAGCATTTGCCTGCTTGGTATTTGAATTCAAAGAGGACATCGACACATCCACGCTTATTGAAATATATGATACTATCGAGCTATATTTGACAACAAATTCAAAGGAAATTGCGAAGAGTGCTATTGGATTTACCAAGGTTTGCGTTCTTGGGCTACCGGAAGATCTTATGAGACCAAAAGTCCCAGAGTTACTTTCAAAACTAATGCGTTGGTCACATGAGCACACTGGTCACTTTAAATCCAAGGTTAAGAATATAATTGAAAGGATGATAAGAAAATTCGGTTATGAATATATCGAGGCAAATTTTCCTCAAGATGATATAAAATTATTGGCCAACATTAGGAAAGTTCGCAACAGAAACAAGAGGAAAGATGTAGATGATGAAGGAATCCAAGATGCCCCTGCTTCTACAAAGGGATCCAGATTCATGAATGCATTTGATGAAGCTTTATATGAGTCTGACAATGAGCAAGAAAGGGATGAGGATGACAGTAGTAGAAATGGAAGGAAAGATAGAGCTAAGCAGTTTATTGTTGAATCAGGCGATAATCCACTTGATTTATTGGACTCTCAAACTTTGGCTCATATTTCATCTACGCGTCCTAAGAAATTTGGCAAGGACCAAAGAAACAAGCAGCTACAGGATGACATGTTTAACTTTGACTCTGAGGGCCGTTTGATTATGAAGGGCGAGCGTCAAGCTCCTAACGAAGATGATCCTTTGAAGTCGATTACAAGTGGCATAAATGCATACTTGGAAGCTGTTAAACATGGCCCAATAAGAGGGCAAAAGAACAGATTGAAATTCAAAAAGGATTCCAGGGCTGGTGCAGAACATAGCGATGACGAAGATTTTGACACTAAATTGCCAAAGTCAGCATCATTGAGTAAGAATAAAATCACGAAGAGCGGTAAGAAGGCCCCCAAATATAAATCAAAAAGAAGGCTATAAACCTTCAATAGCGTGTATATTATTAAAAATATTTCATTATTTTATAAGAGTCTACTTGTACAGACAGCTATAGAAAGATGTCAATAAATTGGTTGGCTGAGGAATCTTACCGAGTACGATTAAAACTCACTAAAATCAAATCTCGAAGAACCCTGTTGATCACCATAGTCCAAAGACTGTCTCCTTTGAAAAGTGTTGTTCATATCTTCGAGTTCATCAAACTGGGTATCCATATTCTGATCCAACGAAAATCCTCCTATATTATCCATATTATCCATATCATCGTATTCGTTTTCATCGATTGGTATATCAATCTGGTTCTCATCAAGGTCCTTTCCAACCTCTGCATCATTACGATCGTCAGATCGAGGATCATCTTCATTTTCATCACCAATGTCATCGTAAGAAAGATTAAGATTTTCCAACCTACAATCGGGTCTCATTACAGGAAGCATTCTCATCAATTCTTTGCCCCTTTTTAATGCTGGCGGAAGATCTTCATTCGGTATATCAGGCCCTGTCGGTAGGAATTGTTTATTTGATGTGTAGCTTACATTATATGAAATGTTATGTCCTCCTAGAACAGTGTGCTTGAAGCCTGCGATGGATGGCAGTGACTGCATGTCTCGAGGCTCTTTCCCTCTTATTCGTTTTGCGAGATAAATTCTCTGTCTCGCCAGTACTAACCTTATCCAATCATCAACATCACCATTATTTATTAGCTCCTCGACAAGCTTCTCTTCTTCACTGTTTTCCTTTGGCCCAGTTTCACCATTTGGATCACTATGTAATTGATTGATATATTCAGGAATTAAAGATAAGGGTTTGGAAGTTTTGGAATTAGTTTTCAACATATCACCTATTGGTAAACCAACTAACCGTGCGTCTTTGGGAGAGTGAGAATCTACACACCATTCCAAGAGCTTTTGCACACCTGCGTCACTCGGTAACTCTGGGTTTTCATCATAAACGTCAAGGATGTCAACAGGTTTTATAAGACCTAAATTTTGAAATGCCATGGTTATATCTTGCAAAGCAATACCGTCATCTTGATCCATTCTTGCTTGTGCCAACCTCATTATCTCTGAGGTTAAAAGTCCCAAATACCTAATATACAAATCAGTGATTGAATCAACAGAACTGGGTTTAGCTCTGTCAAATCCATGTGACTTTAAAAGCTGTATAATGGAAACCCTTAATAGGCTAAAATAAAAATCATGATTGCTAGTCATTACACAGCTAAGCCAAAAGTCTAATCTAGAATTGTCTGAATACTAATAAAATATGCTCTTTTTCACTCATGTGCTCTTCGATGTGCTCTTCGATGTGCTCTTTGATGTGCTCTTAACCATTTTTCCTTGTTATCAAAGTATAAGGTTACCCGGCATACTTTTTCACCTTCCATCAGAAGAGAACGCCTAGTTCATGAATATAAACCATAATACCTGTTGTTTAGATTATATACATCATTAACAGCAAGTAAAAATAATTAATTGTCGTAATGTCAAACCTGTCCTTATATTCTGTTCAGGCTATCCTAATTTTAGACAGCTCGGGTAAGAGGGTGTATGCAAAGTATTATGAACCTCCTCATAATAACGACGATAGACATAAGGGACTTTCAAGATCTGTAAAAAAGCAAACTGAATTTGAGAAACAACTGTTCAAAAAGACCCACAAACAGGACTCTGAAATTCTTATCTTTGAGGATCATCTGGTGTTATACAAGGAATACATGGACGTAACGTTGTACCTGCTAGGATCAGTTGAAGAAAATGAAATAGTACTTCAACAAGCATTCAATGCTTTCAAGGATTCATTAGATCTAATTTTAAATTCTGGAATAGACAAAAAAAATATTCAAGAAAACTATGATATGGTTCTTTTAGCTATTGATGAGACTATAGATGATGGTATCATCTTGGAAACAGACCCTGCAACAATTGCATCAAGAGTCACTAAGCCACCTACGAATGAACCACAAATTTCTTTAGATCTAGATAAGGGATTCCTAGGAGCATGGGGATTTGCTAAAAGCAAACTGCAGGAGAGGTTACAACAAGGTTTATGAATAGAACATCTATTCAAGGCTTCTTTTAGACAAGTTTCTATGTACAGATAAAAATAATATATGCCGATCATTTCTGTAAAGAGTTTTCTAACTCTTTTTTTTCTTGGGCTTTCCTTTAGCCTTCTGCGTTGGTTTATTACTCTGACCTGGCAGTGTTACCTTTAATTTATCTGCACATATGGACAACACTAGGTCCTGTGGTTTCAAGTGTTTTATGATCTCATGTTCTTTGGGCCAATCCATCTCCTTATCATTCATTTGTAAATCAACATTTCTACTATTGAAGTAATGCAATATTTCCGATAATGTTTTCGTTTTTTTAGCATTTCCGGGTTGGATCTTCACTTTATACTTGTACTTTTGCAATGCAGGCCATGGTGCGAATACAGGAACAAGGTCAATCACTTCATCATCATTATTTAACTTTGGTTTCAATTCTTTGGCAAACTTGTGGAAATCGATCTTAACTTTCTCATTTTTAGTGAATTTCAGAGCCTGTTTTTCTTTTTGTTTCTCACGTTTAGCTTTTCTAAACTCTCTATTCTGTTGTCTTGCTAATTCCTCCTGTTTTTTCAATTCTTGTTTTTCAACACCCTTCAGTGTTCCTAAGGCCTGTAATCTTAATTGGCGTTCTTCTTCATCTTGGTCAGCATATTTGCTTTGAATCTTTTTCAACTTACCCTTTTTACCACGAACATTTTTTTTCATTTGAGAAACTACATTATTGGCCGTGACCGTTGATTCTATTTCAAATTCCTCATCGTTGGCGCTAACGTTCAGCCTGACGATGTTCTCCGATGAGTTACCGGCTTTCTCATCACGAATATCCTCTAAAACACCAGCAGTTGCCGCATTGATTAACATAGTGTTATTATCTTCCAATACAGACATTTCCTCCATCTCATGCTTTCCAGGTTCTTTGAACTCTTTGTCTTCTGTGTAAGTATCTTCCTCGACCACACCATCCCTTCTATCATTTTCGTCTGAATTGTCATCTGTCTTGATTTTCCACAGGAATGCGAACCCCATCACCAGTTGTGAAGATGGCATTGAATTGAAAGATGACTCTTTTTTTATATGAAATAAGCCTGGTGGTAAAACACTGTTATCAAAGTCACTGAATTTAGATATGTTTTTAGCAAAACACCATGAGGGGGATGATGAGATCTTCTTTGACCACGCTTCACTAGCCGACATACAAAAAATTCCAGCTTGCATTAGAGTGTTTGGAGGAATCTCCGTACGATCAGGGTTTTTAACCCACACAGGGTTACTTCCAAAAGTATTTGTCATGTAGATATCGTCCTCTTCGATGTATTTGCTAAAAATCTGATCCGTATCTTGTGGACTTCTTCCCATTAGAACCAAAAACCCTTCACTGGATATAAACCAGAAGAATTTTTCAAAGAAATATGGGGGACGAACCCTTTTAAGAACATCATGAGATTCCCTTAACTTTTTTTTCAGTTGTTTGTCAATCCTTTCTTCTATATTTTTCATTGCTTTCTTTACATTCTGCTCAACCTTCTTTTGCTTTTCAGCGCTACTCTTTTTGACATTGAAGTACTGAGATGCGTTGGCATATGCTGACAGATTTAAATCTATGGTGACTTTGATCGTTTCGATCTGTTTTTGGATATTTTGTTTCAAAGAGACCATCGGATGTGATTCCTCTGTCTCGAAGTCAGAAAGTTCACTGGTATCCGTTTCTATATCAGAATCAGAATCAGAATCTGCGGACTCTGAGATATTCTCACTGCTTGTATCACTATCTGTCTCTGAATTATCTCCCCTCTCATCATTATATAGAGGTAACATAAGGTCTATTTTGTTCTCCTTGAGATTCAATGGAAGACTGATAAGCTGAGCAACTCTATTAGACTTGGCTTGTTCACTTTTTATCAGCTTCTCGATGATATTCCAGTCCATTTGTTGATGAAGAAGACCTTGGACGGCACTCTTGGCTTCTTCAACAAGATTAGCATGTTCAATAATAATGTTTCCTTTTTGTTCATTCATTGACTGGACGTTTAACAAAGCATCAATTTTTTTTTGATTTTCCAATCTTGCATCCTCCAGTTTTTTTTGTGCAACTTGCTCCTGTTGCTGAATACGCAATGCATACTTTGATGACTCAATAGTTGAAAAGAATTTGTCAAGAGTTTTATTGTATTCACCATCAATTTTGATGACATTAGTATTTTCTATGTCTTTAGAATCAACTAGAGGTTTAAAAGGATGAAATGTTTCAAACAAGAACTCAAGATCCATGTCATCTTTCTCTGGATTGAATCGAGGATTTCGTTTGGCTAAAATATATCCCAGTTTATCCTCATTCTCTAATAGCTCTTTATAGTCCTTTTCCGTCTCATTGAGCAAATCGCACAATTCATTTTCCTCTCCCAAAAATTCAAGACATGGAGTAGATGGATTGATCCCACGAGCCTTCAGATTATTAGATATTAAATCAGAAGATAAATATGACTTCTTGCTCAATAACAGCTTGTGGATTGACATAACCGTTGAGGCCTTTTTTTTACTCTTAACAGAATTCTGCAATACCGTACTCCTCAATGTTTGGTTATTCTGCTCTTCCCGCAGCCATTCAGAAACATCCACAGGTTGATATGATCTTTGCTCTTGAAATTTAACATTCTGTGCTTCTGTTCCGAAAAGAGCATCATCAAACATGCCGTAGAGTTGACCGACTTTGTTCTCATGCTCATGCACTATTCTTTGGAGAGATAAAATCTTTCTATTCTCATCCAATAGAATAACATTACCAGCACTGAAGAATTCAAGAACCAGATAAAATAATCCATCGGCAAATTGAAATACTATGATTCTATCATTCTTGACTTGACGAAGTGCAGTTAGTCTTTTTGATTTTAGATGTTTTCTTAACTTCACCACAAATCCCGAAGGAGCAGGAGGAATGGGTCTCTCGAAGTCCGTAATATGGATTCTTAATCCACAGTCTACGACTACACTAAACTTTGAATCCGGCTTTATGAACTTCAGCAAGAATTGACGATTTGAATCGGCCGTATTATAGATATTGTTTAATCGGTACCCCTCCAAATGCTCTCTTAATTCAGCAGCCAAAAGTTGCAAATCTAAAGCGCTTATTCTTTGTTTCATAACTTAAGTTTCAAAAATAGCTCCTGTCACTAGTTCTTTTCTCCCAAATAAGAAGATCCTTCCTTTGAAATTGGTCAAATATTTCATATTTTTATTTTTGCAATTGATGAAATGCTTGAAAATCACCTGGTTGAAAAGTAAAAATAACCAAAAGCAAACGAAAAAGCACATCAAATTCAACTCCTTAGGTCGGTCAGCTTGCTACTTCGGAACTGACTAAAATCATGATGTACTCTTTATTAAAAATTAAAGCGGTTTCCTAATCTTGGAAGATCGCTAATCACCCTATTAGCAGCACAATATTGATGGAATTCACTCCACAGAATCACGGGGTGTTGTACTACCTATAACCTCAATCCATGCTCTAATGAGATTCCCTTTTTCAATCGATCAAAGCTCGAACTAGTGGGAACAGCATACCCTACTTGATTTCTATTGAATGATAAGTGTTTTAATCTATGCAAATTGTGTGCCACCTAACGAGAGAGTGGATACAATAATCTATACTGGAATTAGGTTTGGAGTGAGTTACTGAAGGTGTTCTAAGTTGACATTGATAGACCCAAAATGGATCGCAAACAAAACCTGAAGATGTTGGTAATCTGACAAAACCTTGGTCTTAGGGATAGGTTAAAGAAAAATATAATTGAAAGAGGAATTATATTTGTGATCTATATATATGGGCCTTTTACCAAAATAGTTATACGCCTTGATCTGCACTTTTCTTTGGTTTTTCCTGGAGAAGGAAGAATTTGTTACAGGATACCTAATTCCATATTTTTTAGTATCCACTTCTATTGATATGAATATCTGTTGGGACTGACAATACAAATGAAATATCGATAAAAGGAACTGATAATTAAATCAGCTGCTGTGATGAACAAGTAATTGAAGTGAGGTTGAGACCTAACAAGAATTCTCAATGGTGTGAAAGAAGATTGACTGATGGCCATTGCGAGACGATTACAGTATGAGAATCTCACTAAAATGTGTTCTGTCAACATAAAACATCCATAATGCTTGTACAACTAAATTACCGAGATCAAAGTGACGATGTGATCACAATTGAGACAGTTACACTACAAGAGTGAAAAATCTTCACTGGTAGTGGTGTGGTATAACTCAATAGGTGTTGAAATGTGACCTATAAATATGGGCCTTCTTGAGAATATTAATCCACCTTGATCTACACTTTTCTCTAATTTACTCTCAGAAAGATGAGTATTCTTACAGAATATCTAATTCTATGTCATTTAGTATCAATTTTTATTAATCAATGTCTGACACCAACAATTCTGGTGACTCATCGCAGAATGAATTCTTTCAATACTAATAACGCCAAACAATCATTTCAAGAGAATCAAGTAAAGTCGTTATACTAAGCTGAGACTGTTTTGGAGATTCCGCCTACTCTAGTCCAGATCGTGATATCTGGGAGGAAGTACCGAAAAGAACATAACATCTAATAGACTCCATGGCCAAGCTGGTTAAGGCGTGCGACTGTTAATCGCAAGATCGTGAGTTCAATCCTCACTGGGGTCGTTATTTTTTCTTTTTGTTATTAATTAAAGAGAGGGTACTTAGTCATCGGCAAACGAACTATTTCATAATTGAGATCTTTGATTCCAATAAAAATGACAAGGTCTAACCAATTGTCTGAGCTTCAAACAACACAAGATGGCTGCTACCAAAGGCAGAAAAGATGATACCGAGATGGCCATCAAAAGAATTGTAGAACATTTGAAGCAATTTCCGGATGGGAAGGTAATATTCATGGTTGGCGCTGGTATATCAACTGCCTGTGGAATACCAGATTTTAGATCACCCAAGACTGGGCTTTATCATAATCTTTCAAAGCTTAAGCTTCCGTACGCTGAGGCTGTGTTCGACGTTACCTATTTTGAAGAGAATCCAAGACCCTTTTACATGCTAGCTAAAGAGCTATATCCTGGTAACTTTAAACCCTCGAAATTCCATTATCTAATGAAAGTCTTCGAAGAAAAAAATAAACTAAGACGGATTTATACCCAAAATATCGATACACTTGAAAGACAGGCGTTGATAAATGCCCAATATGTAATTGAAGCACATGGGAGTTTTGCGGCAAATCACTGCATTGGATGTGATAAGAAGTTTCCAATCGAAGCTTTCAAAGACAAACTGCAACTATTTGAGAACAATAAGGCTGGAAAGGCTGGAAAACTCGCTGAATTCGAATACGCCACCTGTGATGTATGTAAGAGTCTAGTGAAACCACATATTGTATTTTTTGGTGAGGGACTGCCCCAGCAGTTCTTCGATACGTGGGATGAAGACCTTGTTTGGTTAAACAAAGAGAAGGATAAAGGGCATTTAATAATAGTCGCAGGAACTTCGCTAACTGTTTACCCCTTTGCCACTTTACCTTCTGAGGTCCCCAAACATATTTCCCGGGCTCTGTGCAACATCGGCTTAGTGGGTGATTTTGAATCAAGTCCACGAAAATCAGACATAATATTCGATGGTAGCTCTGAGGAAGCAGCGCAATCGCTTGCAGATAAATTGGGTTGGTCAGGCGAACTTGCAAGATTGATCGATGAAGACGGAAAAGCTTCAAAAATAAATGATATTACAGCAACTGAAGAAGTAGTCGAAATATCCGAAGAACTAAAGAATCTGAATTTATAGGATTGTATTCCATGTGTTATACATATATTTCAGGAGATGTAAATGAAATTATCACTATAGGATATTATTTTAGTACATGATCAAGGTAACATATATTTTCGTATCCTTTAATGTCTTCACTATCTATGATATAAGATCACCTCATTATGCTGACAATTGCACAAGGTGATTTGTATTTTTTTTGGAACATCCATTGCCTATTTAATAACAAACAGGTCATTTTTCACCAAAACATTAATTTTTAGTGCTGATTGACAATACCATCCATTATTTAAATACAGAATTTATCCAGAAAAATGTCAAATATATTCATTTATGCTAGTTGCAATATTCCAACTTACCATTTTTTACCTATGATCAAAATCGCATGCTTCAACATCGAAGTCAAATAGTACCGACAAAATATTACAAGCTTCTGAGATGTTTTTCACCTTCTCAATAATACACTGGGTAATGAATAGAAATTTTATTTATTCCGTTCACCTCAAAAAGCTTGCGTTCAGGAAGACAAAAAATTACACGACTTCAACCGGATTACAATATATGGCTGAAGAAGTTTCAAAGTAGTCCATCATTAGTTAAAAGTTACCACTTTCTTTTTGACATGAAGCTAGCTTTTTGCCGATAATATTAGATGGGCTATGTATTTGCGCATTTTAATGGCATCATTTTGATCAAATGTGAGTGAAGAATCTTGACTAAGATATAATGTATTCATACAAAGATAAATTCCACAATCAAACCCGTTTGGTTGCTGGGGACATTGTAAATTTTCTAGTTCAAAATCTGACCCAATCGCGGAGCCACTCTCTTCAACCACATAATTCTGGATGTCACTTAAAATTGCAAAACTGACTGCATTTGGCCCATTTGATAATGAGTCCACATAGACAATCCTTTTCCTTGTAATATCGACCATTCCTAGGGCCCAATGAGACTGATTCAAGTTAATTGGAATAAAAACTTTATTCAGATCCATGATCTTTGCTTTTTTCCTCTTCATCCATCTTCTAACGCTTTGATATCCACGTTCAGAAAGATTTGTATAGAAGAACGAATTAAATGCGACTATCTTATCATTGTGTTTCTCAACATGTTTCATGAAGAATTCGATAACAGTATCATTGAGCCACCGCCTGGGGGTCAACGTTTTAAAGTCTCTTACATTGACTTCTAAATTATCTTTATTCATCAATACGTAATTGTCACGTTCCTTCCAAATTGTCTCCACTTTTTTTGATTCTGAATCAGTAATATTTGGGATTAATTCCTTTCTTTGTGCGAGTTCGATCTTCCTCCTAACCTTCTCTTGAATTTGCTTCCTTTCTTTTAATAATTCTTTGTACGACTTAAAATCCTTATCGAATTCAAGCAACGATCTATCAAATCTGATCTGATTTAAGTAATGTTCTTTACGCTTAATATCTAGTGGCGAAATCTTGTGTTCTTTAATGAGTATCAAATCGTCATTATTTGTTTTTTTTCGATCAACATTTTCCAATAGTATATTCTTAATTCTCTCAGTCAAGTCAATAATTGATTTCTTAACTTTCTTGTTTCTTGAAGTGTCCTCCTGCAGTAATCTTACTTGTTCATTGCGCTCATCCTCAATCATTTTCGGTACTTTATATTCACCGTTATATATTCTCTTCAAATATTCGATATCTTCAGATTGACCACGTAAAGTCAATTGCGTAACCTCTGATGCTTGTTTGTGCTCCCTACGCCTGGTTCGTAGTGTTGTCCCATAAGGAACCTCTTCACCAGTAAAGTTACCAGCGGTTGGTGTTATTTCGGTTGTCGTCCATTCATTCCACTTGAAAGGGTCCTTCGAAAATGACAATTTTTCACAGTCTTCTTCTTTTGATATCAAAATTACATCTGACTGAGTGTTCTTCTTCGTAATAAGAGTCTCATTAGGAGAATATTTTGTTGTTCTCCTTGTTTTTTTTGGACTATTGAAATATGCATAGTTTTCGAACTTTCGCTTGTAACACTCCTTTGTAGCCATAGATTTATCTATTGTTTGATCATTTCCCAATAATGCAACCGTATCTGTGTTCCAACCAAGAGTGCTCCACATATAGTTGCCTGTGGTTTTCAATGCTGTTTTTAAACTCTCAAGTATACTGCTTGGGTGTGAAAAAACCTCTGGAGCACTAGGTACAGACTTTACTTCTTCATTAGACAAATTGATCTTTTGGAGCCTCGACACATTATTATGTTCGGTTGGTTTCATTGTTCTCTTGCGATTGAATATCGGCACATTGGATGAACTGTAGGTCGATATTGGAGACACAGACAAAGCAAAATGATTATCTCTTTTAAGACGTTTGAAAGTATCAATCGACATCAATTGCTCAATGTACCTAACCCGCTTCAGTGCTTCTTCTTATATGTCTTCCCTTCCCACACTTTTTTTTGATTAGTTAAGGAATTTCCTCCTAGTAGGAAAAACCAATATCGCAAGTTAAAAATTATATCACAATAAAAAAATTATTACATATATGCTTGTATCTAATTAAATATCTTTTATTTGAGGTTCAATAGATATTTTATACTATTCAATTATTACCACCTACGAGATTGAAGATAAAAGTTTGGATGGGTCGCAATGAAGCAGGTAGGGCATCATTAAAGGGCTCGAAATTAACATTGTCACCAAAACTATCCAAGTGTGGTTGTCTTGATTTATTAGCTTCTCTGAATGCCACAACAAAATTGACAACTAGCGTGAATGAGATAACGAATGCCAATAACAAAGGTCCCAATGGAGAATCTAAATGTTGACCACTTCTTTCTCTGATGACTGTGACTCTCTTCAAATATATATAATAAGCCCAGATACCAGAGAAAATTGTCAGACCGAAAAAGATATAGGCTAGCATTTCTGCTAATTCAGGAAATTCTGCTTTTTTGACTGAGTTGTAAATGGAAAAGGTCAAGATACTTAACAAGGTTGTAACATGCAGCCATCTATTGAAAGTACGTTCATTAGCCAACCAGACTTTAGCTTCAACCTTTACAGGCCCTGCATTCTTTATATAGCTTGTTGGCTTCTTGACACCTGGTGGTAACACAATCTCCTCATCTTCAGAATCAACTCTGGTTAGCTTTGAATCAGTGCCTGCCAGAATGCTTAAGAAAGTCGGTTCTTTAGCCTTCTTATTTTTTTTTGATGTCCTACGCTCACCTCTGTTGTCCTCCTCATCAGATGATTCATGATCTTCCAAATCAGCTTCAGAGCTGAATTTCATTTGTTGTTGGGATTGGTTTGGAGTCTGATCAAGCATTTCGGTAGATCTCTGAGATGGCTGTTCACCATTTGGAAACGAAATTCTAGATAATCTTCTCATTTGCTTAATTTTATCTTGAGTCTCCTTTTGCTTCTTCAACTTTTTCTTCTCCTGCTCGTAAGCTTGCTTTGGATCCATTCTGATATCAGTTTCCAGTTCTGGAACCCAAAATGGCAAGACATCTAGCTTTTCTTCGTCGCCAAACAACGAGGCAACACCTTGAATATATAGAGAAAATTTTGGCACTTCTTTGACCAAATGGGAATTAGTTAATTCACTAATCCATTGTCCATGTCTTCTAGGCAAAGAAGCCTGAGTCATTGTGGAACCTTTATCATTAGAAGGTTTTTCATTTCTAATTTTGATTTCCATGACAGAATATGGAAATTTGGAAAATTCACCTTTTCTCAAGACTTTCATTGGACTTTTAATATCAGAATCAATATCAGTTCTATGCCAATTCTTTGGATTTCTAATTGGCCTCTCCTCATCAAAGGCGTCTTCCCTAATGTACATAACATCGGAGTCAATTGTAATCCTAATCCTATCATCACCAGGAATTTGGAAAGCTGTTCTTTTGTAGATTGTTCTCAAGACAGGTTGTAATTCTTCTTGGACAATAAACTTTTGAACTGAATCAACATCCTTGCTTACTTTGTTGATTTCATCATTACCAGTTCCTCTTTCCTTTAATTTGTTCAAGGTGCGCTCTTTATAATGGTTACTACTATCGAAAATAAAACCATTCAAATACTTCTGTTTTATTTTCAATCTTGTCTCTTCCAATTCAGTATTGCCACTTTCAGAATCTTCTACAACCATTCTCTTTTCAAGAAAAACGTCAGATTTTGGAGCTAATCTACCAGTCCATCTTAACCTCAAAGTTGGGGCTGAATGAACCTTCAGTAATTTGTCATTATATAATTCAAACTGTTCATTGTCAAAATACAATGCTGTGATGACCGGGTCATATGACTTCCCGTTGTTTAATGAATCAACGTTATCACCGCTTGAGCCGGTTGAAAAAGCTCCAACGTCAGAGTTCATTACATCAGACTCGAAACGATCAATTAGATCATCATTTTCGGTAGGTGCTGATGCATAAACTAAAACAGGTAAGTGTCTTAAAATTCTAGTCTTCACTTCCATCAAATTGTCGTCATGTATCCAAAATTTGTAACTCTTAAAGTTTAGTTCTCCAGAAACACTACCAGCTGCACTTAGTTTGGAAGCAGTAGCCAATGATTTGGATACATTGGAGAAATTACTTCTCAAAATGTCATATAAGAATGAAATACGATATAACAAAGGTGACAACTCTTCAGAATGAAATGGCAAACCCTTCAATCTGACCTCAAGAAGGGATTTCACAGATGGGTATTTAGAATGCAATTTATCGTGCTTCTTAACAATTTTGACAAACCCGGTGTAGTTCAAACGATAAAAATTGTCTAATTCCTGTGCTTCACTTAACAAATCCTCTAAAGCTGCTTGGAAGGCTTCCGAATCCAGCTTTCTGATACTCTCCTCCGAACTTGTTTGAGACTCTAATCTACCAAGCCTTTCCAATAAAGTATTGTACTTCTTAATTTGGAAGCCATATACCTTTTCTAACTCCTTATCTAATGCTTCTACAAATTTGGATTCGTCGTTGTCACCCCATGCAAAATCACCATCAGTTGAGCGCCATTTGGATCTGTTAGATCTATCTGGAACAACACCCTCCTTCAATAATTTCTTCAACCTTTCGTAGTCGATGTACGAATCTTTCCAAGGGGGATAAACGTCATTCGCCAATTTAACACCAAACAACATCGTCCAACAGTCAGAATACCGATATTTCAGACTAGTTTAGCAAGCGTACTTGATTCACAATGAACAACAAGACTGATGGTACCAGTCCCGTGGTTTTTTTTCTTATATATATAAGACTTGAATGTATGCTGCCTCTTCGTGCATCTTTTTTCATATATGACTGCCACGTGCGAGACAATGAAGCTGGTATACATTTCACTTTCATAATGTACAAACATACTAAAAAATGAATAACACAAATGAATGATGAAAATCAGTATTATGACAACTCTTAATCAGATCAAACACTCAATTCAGCACCGTAATCGACTCTTCAAAGTTATCGGGTTGTTTTAGTCTCAATAAGACCAAACCAAAATCCTGGGTGGTGAAATACATATCTTTTAGATGTACATAAATTTACACAATGGTTTTGCAAATAAGGAAAAGAATCTGATTTATTACCTACACGATAGCTTCCTACTCAACAACAACCTGATTTGGATCCGCTACCACTAGAATTAATGTTGATGTTGCTTTCCTTGCCTGATGAACCTCCTACAAGTTTGTCATTATCGATCTTTTCTTGGATTAGTTTTGCGAGGGTGAAGAAGATTTCATTGACGTTGTCATCGTTTTTGGCACTGGACTCAATGAATGGGATACCTAACTCTTTGGCCAAGGTTTCACCTTGTTCATATGTGACGGTTCTGGTTTCCATATCGCTTTTGTTTCCCACTAGAAGCAACTGCGCATCATCATTGGCATGTTCATTCACAGTTTTAAACCATTGTCTAATATTAGCAAAGGTTCTCTCATCTGTTACGTCGTAAACAAGAATAATACCCATTGCTCCACGATAGTAAGCAGTGGTGATCGTACGGAATCTTTCCTGTCCTGCAGTATCCCATAATTGAAGCTTAATTTTCTTACCATTGATATCAACCGTTTTAATTTTGAAATCAATACCAATAGTTGTGATAAACGATGGGTTAAATTTATCATCCACAAACCTGACCAACAAACAGGACTTACCAACACCGGAATCCCCAATCAGTAGGATCTTCATAATAGAGTCATAACTCTTACCATTCGCGGAAGAAGCCGAGACAGTTCTTAAACCTGACATACTTCGATTATGATTTGATTCTGGAAATTCGCGTAATAATATAATGTAGGGTACTTCTTGATTTCTTTATCTTCCTTAGGAATGCGACAAAAATTTCAAAACTTTCAGTGATCCCTAGCGGATGAGGAGAAGTTCAATATCTCTTGGTGTCCTTTACTTTGTCTTAACTACATCGCGAACTACTGATCGAGTTATATTCGAACTCATTCTCCCCCCTCCAGTGACAGTCTTTTCTAAAAGGCGGGTAACAGAGTAAATTGACATTCCATTGAACCCATTACACAAGATACACCAAATTTAGACGATAATGTACATACTTTAAGTTAAACTACTATATATATCATTTAGAGTTTATCAAAATGTCTAATACATTTTGCAGAAATTTCAAGCCTATGCATAGTAGCTGCTCCACAAAACACCTTCAAGATCCTCCAATTGTTCGGTTGTAAAAGTCAACCGGTCAAATCTCCAAGTATCTGTTCTTACTTTTTTGAACTCACTAATGATACCTTTGGCCGCCGAGCCTGCCATACCATTAGTTCTTGCCCATGAAGAAATATCACTTAATTGCTTAGGAATCCAACCAGGAAGGGGGAAAGCATATGGGAATGCTGAGATAATCGCACCCAATCCTAGGATACTACCATGAACTGTGGCATCTGTCTTAGATATTTTATTTTTCTCCTTCCAAGAATAACTTCCCAAACCTTCGCTAAATCTCTTAACTAGACGTTCCAATTGACTATCGTTTTCACCTAGATTATGAACTATATTTGAAAGCACATCAGCAGCACTTATTCTGACTTCAACATACTTTTCGTCATATAGGTAGTTAAACAAGGCATTTAAGATGGATTCTTTTTCATCTCTTGTTAATTGTAGCAACTGTGATGAGAAGAAGTGTTGAATAAAACGTAACTGTAACTTGATTTGGAATGCCGATGATGTCAGAGTGGAATCGCAAAGCAATTTTACCAGAGAGGATATATATTCCCTTCTGATAGGCATATATGAAAGCCCAACAAATAATGGTGCAGGCTCTATACCGGCGAGTTTACAAACATCCTTATATTTCAAAAGGGTTAGCAGGAATGGTGCCAAACAATCAACGATATATGGCACAAGAAGGATTTTATTGCTACTTCTTCCCATTTCTCTTATCCAATAAAACATTGTCGAGGCCTTGTAAAAAAACCGAGTTTTGAGGATCTCTTGCGGTGTCAAGCCGCTAAGTTTTTGACTTTCAGTAAATATATCCTTGAACTGTTTTTTGATAAATGCATCAATTTTGCTGGGCAACTGTTTGACTGGCAACCCCAACCCTTCCTCTCTTGCATTTTCGGCTTCCATCATGCTCCTTACGTCATTCCACGATGGACAACTTTGAGTTGTAATAAGCGAGCAAAGTACTTGAGCTATCGCTTCACGAACTTGATCATACGGGTGCTCCATGGTCAAATTGGCAAAAATGGGGTCGACATCGGGTATTTTATATTCTAGAGACATTATCATGCTCTTTAACATCACAAGTTTGGATGCTTGGTGGCCTGCATCGTCTGAATTGGTATTAAGTAGGTCATGAATCTGAGAAAATTGACGATAGAATGGTTCACATCTTCTAATATCTACCGATGTTGGTAACCACCAACACATAGTGCTCCATATGTCAGCCGCATCCTGATTTAACTCGATGTTTAAACAATCATGAAGGAATTTATCGACAAACTCGTCTCTTTTGGCCAATTCTTCATGTTTGAGCATTTTACTACCGCATATAAGAGCTGCAAATATTTCAATGGACATAATCATAGCTGCTTTATCATCCCTGTTATAATGTGAGTGACATAGTTCGAATATATCTCCCAAGTTTAGAGGGGTTAGTTCATGCGAAATCAAAGTGATTATCATGATGAAGAATGAGACATTACCACTACTAAATACACCATGCGTCTCATTGTCTTGAATGAGGTTTGAAGTTATGACTGCCAACCAGTCCTTTGATATCAGGTAACCCATAGCTTCAAGAGTTTCCAATTCAGTCTTCTTAACATTCAATTGGATCCTGTCTGGTGTCAGAACTTCGATTGTTCTGCCCCAGCACAACCATCCAACGTACATGCGCGAATCAATATAATATGATGCATGTTTAAAGCTATTCATTTCTGACCTGAACAACGCTTTAATGTTTGATTGGGAAGTTTCCAACTTCTTAATGAATGCCGGAGTAAATTCAGAATCGTATAACCTGGATACATCATATTCATAATCCGATAGAGTCGTTATCTTATCAAAAATTCCGAAGAAAGTTTTTAAACCGAGGTGAATTAGATCTGGATGATTAGTATTGATTTGATTGAACACCAAACTTATGGCATCCTTTTCAACCTTTGTTTCGAGGCTCAATTGCAACTTGTTCACCAGACGCATAGCAAATATCGGTAACTTCCATCCTAAATTGTCTGCTGCCTTAAACTTGTTGATCAATACAGTTTGTAGATCTTCTAGAAGTGAAAAATAAAATTTCCGCTTCTTATCTTTGGCACGTCTAACTGCTTCAACTTGTAGGTCGATAGTCCTATCCGGGGGCGTTAATGACTGCTTTGCCCTTTCATCCAGAATACAAACAGTCGAAGGTATTTTTAGACCGGTGGCAATTTCGTTCAGAATTTGATCAGCCTGTACAGATATCTCAAGTTCATTGACTTGGCAGCATTCAATCAGCATTGAAACGAGTTCTTTCAGGCGTTTATAATCAGACATTAATTTTCTATTAATTTTTTTAATTGAAAATAACTTGAGCACAGCTTGCATTTTCATATAATTCTTAGACTTCAAAACATCTTTCAAAAATTCCATTGCTTTTTGGATTACAATCGAATATGAACCAATCAACTGCTTCATAGAATGCAACAGAGCACCTTGAGCAGGCTTGTGGATATCAGGGTAAACAGATATAGATAATTGGACAATATCGTTCAATAACTGATGTTCTAGAGTTGATGGATACCGATTAGTCGAATGCAAGAATGAACGAGCTTGGTGAAAATCGTTCACGCTTGCTGCTAAACAAGTTCTGGTATAAGGTACCGTCAAATGATTTAAGCTTTGAATATTTTCAAGGAAATTCAAATCAAGGAATGCATTAGGGTCGTCATGAAATAATGTTTCTTGTCCCACATCTGTGAAGAATACCTTAAAGCCATGTAACAAAATCTGGAAAACACTTGTATTATTTTCGTAATGAGTCTGTAGAAATTTGAAAAGTCTGTGGAAAAAGAAACCAATCTTGTTTCTGATATTATGAACCTGTAAATACTGAGGATTTTTTAGTCTTTCTGAAGGTGACATTCCAAAATAGTAATTGCATGCAAAAATATCGATATCTCTGAAGGTCAGGCTAGAGTTGATAGATGAACTTGTACCTTCTGTAAAATGTACCCCAGGTTCAGGTGTGGCTATTCCAGATGGAATTCCTGAAGTATCGGTCACATCTTCCATAATGACGTCCTTGGAATCCTCTGCTGGTACCTTAATAGCATTCGTATCATCTTCTAGGATATTCCCGCTAAATGATTCGTTAACCTTTTCACAGGATGACTCCTTATCTGTTTCCAAACGAATCTGTTCTATATCAATATCCAATTCTTGTGTATCACAGTTATCATCACGAATGCTTTTTAAAAGTAAGAGTTTTTCACGATACTCTTTTCCTGAACCACTTTGCGGAGTATTCTTGTGGAAGTCAGGGTCAAAGAGTAAACTTGTTCCCGACAAACTATGCGTAATAATCAATATATATTTTTGAAGCTTGTCAGTATATGTTGAATCCGAGCTTGGATTCTCCATTAAATCCGCGAGTCTATTCATACAATGGTCAGATGCATGTTGAAATAACTCAATGGCAAGTGTTACTTCTGATTCATTAGGGACATGCCAGGCAAAACTTAAATTTTCCTTTTGAAATTTCCTTTTATCAAATTGCAGACCTCCCCATCGTTCATGATAAGGTATATCTGAACTGGATGGGAATAAACGATAATCAATAACTTCTGTATTTGTTAAACTTGCACATGCGTGATGAATAATCACCGAAGTAAAAACATCTAAGGGTGGGTTTGTAATATTTTCATAAACGTACTCCAGAAATTCTAGCAGCTTGTCTTTAAAGCCCAAAATCTCTTTATTCGATTGCCTTAGAACATCATTCAGAGCAGTTAGGTACAATACTAGTTTCAAATCCCTTGCTTGAATCTCAGTACTTCCCCTGATCGAACCAGCACCGCGGTTAATCTGCTCTCTAATATGATGTACCAAATTTTCAAAAAGTGGAACGCTCAATGACCTGTTATTTCTAACTAAGCAGGCCAATGGTATAGTCACCAGCTCATAGTGTGGATTTCTCTCTTTGAATGAATCGTTATCCCAAAATTTCTTTTGGAATAGTTGCCCAAACGTAGAAAGCATCTTTTCATCCATAGACTCCATCATTATTAAAGTTGTCTGATTTAACTTTGTTACAAAGCCGTTTTCCAAGTCGACTTCAACCAATTGGAATAGCTTGTCTATATACAATCTCAGTATATCCTCAAAAATCGTGGTGGAACCACGGAATGCATTACTCAAGACCTCATCATCGTATACAAAAGGAGAAGATTCAGATCGAAAATGGTAATAGTGCTGTTCCACAAAGGGAAGAGTGTTAGATTCGAATGTGAGATATTCGTCATCTTTAACAACATTCTGAAGAGGCACAAACGAAGCAATAGAAACAATACCATTGATAATGTTACTCGTCAACGTAATATCGTTCATATCAAGTTTGGAAACGAGCATCATGAACACATTTGTTACATGAACTCGATACAACTTATCCATTACCATGTACCTGACGGTTCTATTAAACTGTTTCAAGGATGCAATCAATCTATGGGTTGAATTTACATGTTCTCCAGACAATGCTTCATAGAGGTCTGTCAAAATCCTATTAAAAACAGTTTCTGAGTTTTGAGGAGACAAATCTACCAGGTAAGCCAAAGAGGAGATGTATTGATTGGCTACATCACTATTTTTATTCTGTGAACCCAAAAAAATTAGCTCTAAAAATATGTCTTGTAGTTTTGTATTACATTGTTCATTGATGAAAAAGTATTGGGAATCAGGATTAGGACTCTTAAATTTCTGTTCTTTTTTTACTCTTCCATGATACATTTTGATAAAGCTGTGAACAAACTTAGCGATTGTTTTGGTCCAAAAGCCACTATTTGATGGATGGACATAAGTTGCAATAGATTTTGCAAGGCCTGATAGCTTCTCAAAATACCCCTCGGAATTGCTTCCAACGAGAGAGTAGACAAAGGGCCTGACGGCCCGTGAATACGAATGAATCTGTCCATCCGTTCTTAAATTGTTTTGTAATTTATTAAACATAAATGACATCTGTTCTTCTGTCAGTATCATAAAATCCTTCAGTTGGATATACTCAATACAAGGGTTTCCTTTTAAAAATTTCCAGTGAACGTCTTCAGCAAGAGTACCCATAAAATCGTACATATGCGTATCAACCCCCACATATCCAACAAAAGAGCTCCAAAAACCAAAGCAAAATGGAATATAGTCTGATACTTTGATATTCTGCTTATATTGATATGGCACAAATGATGTTATGATAGGCATTACTGCTGCCATAGTTGATGGGGCCAAACTAGAGAGAAGATATTCCATGCTAGTTCTTAAAATCGTGCCTTCTTCGTCATCATAAAAAGGTTTAGCACTATGTGCCAATTTTAACAATAGCCTGAATAGTTGTAAATCTGATTCAGGATGAAGCATAAAGTCTTCTAAGAAGTTTAACATTAACTTATGATCTAGTCGTAATCCCGCTTCATATAGCAAGTCTGAGAAATTTGTTTCTTCGTCATCAACGTTAACCAGGAGATCAAACATATCGACATGCATTTGCCTATACACTCTCTGTCCCTTCACTAAAGAAAGGTAATAGTAAACTTTTGCTAGGGTTTTCCTCAATGAAAGTGGGAATTCGAAGTGCATGCAATTTTTTAGTTCATTTGTCCAATGGTTGACATTAATAATAGAAGCTGATTTGGCAGTTATCTTTCCTGTTGCATTGAAATCCGGACCAGATATGTCAACATATTCGTTCTCATCGAGCAGCTCATCCTCATCTTCCCCCTCATCGAAGTCTGCAATATCACTACTCAGAAGTTCAGGCTCCCCTTGAGGCTCAGATAATCGAAACAGATCGGTTTTCAATGCTAAACTATCAACCTCACTTCTAAATTCTGCCAAATCTTTACTGGAGATAGATATCAAACCCTGAATATCTAAGGAATTTATGGCAATATAAAGATTCACAACTATATGGCAGAGATATCTGGCTTGATCTTTGTGGCCCTCAAGCTCATAAGGCACCCACTCCTCCACTAGAAATGGTGGCTTTATTGATCTACCAAACCATTTTGATTTAGGATCGTATATGTTCTTAAAATGCTCTTCCTTATTATTGATGAAATCTAAGGCGTAATGCTTTAACCTTTGGTTCAGTATAAGTTCTGAATCCATGTTATTTAATAATCTTGGTGATCCAGTTCTTGGTGTAGCGGTGTTAGGTCTATTCAAGTTTATCGAACTTGCTACATCTGTAGACACCAAGCATTGTCTCTTAGTCGCCTCCTCTTGGACACTTGAATTTGATCTTGCTGTTTTCATATCTCTATTTTTCAACTGGAAAACTGCTTTATTCTTTAATGGTACAGGTGATTCAATATTATCTCCTGTCATAATCAGGTTATGAAAATTTCCAATGAGTATTCAGTATTGCTTTTGAATTAATAGGACTGGATATCCTGTGAATGCAAATAAAATACCAGAACTATATTTTGGTGGCTGGAAAAGTTTTCGTCAATTCTATAGATCTTAGAACTTAATCACTTCAAGAATATATGTTTATTCTTGACGGCTTTTAAGCAGTGGTGGCAAAAGAGTTTGTCGTTCTTCTCACTAGCCGCATTTGAATCTTTATAAGGGAAAATGAGGAACAACGAAGATGTAGCGAAAAAACCAAGCGATAATTCTATTACAAACTTATATAGGCCTAATTTGCATAATTGTTTAGGTTAAGGGTTACAATTCTTGAAGAATTCATCTGTTGTTCTCTGTAGACTCCAACAAGTGCATCAGATTTCTCGAACATAGTGTTTTTTAGAGAAATGACAATGAATTGCAAATCATTATTTCCATGCCTCTTAATATATGTTGCTATCCTTTCTACATTAGCAGTATCTAGAGCAGCATCCACCTCATCAAGAACAAAGAAAGGACTTGGCTGATAAGAATTAATGGTAAACAACAATGCAAGAGCAGCAATTGTTTTTTCACCACCAGAGAGGTACTCTATGTCCTTGAATCTCTTCAATGGCGGTGTTGCATGGTATTTAATACCTGCGTTAAATGGTTCATCTTCATCCTCTAGAGTTAAAGAGGCACTTCCACCCACCAATTCACTCGTACTATTTGGATTCTTGGTCAACTCTCTGTATATTGAATCAATATGATCACTTACGTACTCAAAAGCTCTCTCGAATAAGGTTTTTCTTTTTTTTTTGATTTTCAAGAATTGTGCCAGCACTTTCCTTTCTTCACCCTTTAACTTCTCAGTTTCATAGTCGATTGACTCAAACTTCCCTTGGGCCTCTGTATATCTATCTGTAGCCTTTGAATTCGGTTGTAAATCATCTAAAACCTCACGAATATCTCGAATACGTTTTTCAAGTTCCTTTTGCACCTTTTCGGAGTTCGAGTCCTTATACTGATTCGGAAGCTGTTCATAATTGATTTTAATTTGATTTGCAATTCCAATAGCCTTCTCATCTATACCATCAATGGGAAGCTCACTTAAACCAATCGTGGAAGCTGTTGGAATATCCATATTCGATATTTTACAATTTTTCATGGCACATGCTCTTTCCAAATCAACTTTGTCGATTTCGTCCCTTGTTTCTTCACGATTTTTCTTCAGTAGTTGAAGCTGTCCAGTCAATTCATTTAGTATCTCTTCAATGTTGTTAATATCCTTTTGTTTTGCAGTTAAGGACTTCTCTAACCCAGAAAGCTCATTTCGGATAATTTTAACTTCCTCCTCATATGATTTCGCCTGACTTTCAACATCTTTCTCTTCTTCCTGCAATTGCAATAGCTCTGATTTTACTTCTAAGAGGTTTTTCTGAGTCCTTTCATGTCTCTTCTCTGTAGTAGCTAACCGTTCCCTTTCGAATTCCAATTTATTTTCAATGTTAAGGATTTCTCTTTGTAATACTTGTAATTCTCTGTTCTGTTGTCTCATGATCTCACCCGAATGACTTTCAAACTCTGAAACAGAGAACCCCACCTTTGAAGTAAAGCTTTCAAAGACTTCATTTTGTAATTCTTGTTTTTTGATTGAGAGATCATGAATGTTACTATCTGTTTGCTGGATTTTTGCTTTTAATTTTTTGATTTTTGGTTCATACTCATTCTCAATAAGATTATTATGATAATCAATCTCAATTTTGTTTTCCTCGATAGATCTTTTCAACTGTGACATTTGCATCCTTAATTCAGATATCTCGGTGTTGAAACTAGACAAAGTTCCTTCCAAATTTCTCGCGGAAAAAGAGCAATTTTTCGAGAACGTGGAAGTTTCCTCTATTTCAACTAAAAGCTTGTCTTTCAGAGCCATTAAACTCTGATATTCCTCTCTATCCCATCTGTTACCACTATCTCTTGAGATACCACCTGTCATTAAACCTGCTCTGTGGATTAATGAACCTGAAAGTGTCACTAATTTTGATTTAACATGTTTGTTCCATTTCAAATCTTGAGCTATTTCTAGTGTATCGCAAATTATTGAGTCTGAGCACACATACTGCATCGCCCTTTCATATTCAATATCGTAATTAATCGCATTGATTGTAAGAATACATCCTGCTGTTTCAGGTGCAGATAAGACTGGTACTTCTGCATCTAGCGTATCTAGAGGTATTAAAGAAACAACACCAGCACGTTGTTTCTTAAGGAAAGCAATACACTCCTGAGCCACAGATAGCGAGTCAACGACGACAGAATCAAAGTTTTTACCTAAAATGGTAGATACTGCAAGAGCATATCTATCTTTTTTTGGCTGACAAAGATCTGACACAAGCCCTCGAACACCTGGGAAGAATTTTCTTAATGTTGCTACATTATCTCTTAGTTTTCTCTCCTTGTTGGTCTCCCTTTGATTTGCACTTAGTTCGTCGATTTTCATCAATGCCTCCCTTAGTCTGTAGTTCAAGTCATACTCTTTATTGCTAGCCGATTCAATTTGCAATTGTAGTCTTTTCAATTCCTTCATACTTTCGTTATGCAGTGTATTCTTTTCATTTAAGTTTGAGGTTAAGTCTATCATTTGAGACTCCAGTCTTTCCATGGTATCAGTTAATTCATCAACAACTCTAGCTTTAGAAATGTTGGATTGCTTTTCTAATAGTGATATATCATTCAGAACCTCTTCCTTGTCATTTGCAAGAAGCGCCATTTTCGATTCAAAATCAAAACCGCCACTGTTCAAATATTTCTCATTCAGTTCCTTATAAAGATTTAAATCTTCCTCATTCAATTTGTACTTATTCAAATCAGTTGTTGCCCTCTTTAAATCATTCTCAAAGGTTTCTTTCGTCTTATTGACAACCTTCAGTTGTTTCTCGAATTTTTCAACATAAAAATTTTGTCTTTCAATATCTCTTACCAAGCTTTCTATCCTCTTTTCAATATTAGTGATACGTTTTGTACTAGCTTTTTGCGACAATTCGATAGGCAAAAGTTGTGATTTTATTTTTTCTTGTTCTTTTAGTTTAGCCACAAGATAATTATCCTGTTTTACACTGAGTGTTTTTTCCTTGGTATAAGAAGATTTAGCCCTTATCAAATTTTTCTCCTCATTTATGATCTTTTCTTTGTATTCTTTGATGCTGGCTTTTAAATCCTTTAATTTATTATTATATTCTGATTTCTTCTCCTCCAACGAATGTAATTCATTGAGAGCCATATAGAGTTCCAACTTGTTTTTCTCCCTTACTTTACTATTATATTCTTCATTTTTACTAATACTTTCCTTGTATGTCTTTACCTCCCCATGAACACGTCGCCTATTTTTTATCGACTCTGCTGTAGATTGTCCCAACTTTTGAACTTGATCTTTCAACGAGTCGTACTCCTTTTTATATTGAATGGAACCCGAAAACTCTTCGAAAAGGTTAGTGAGTTCAATAGGTGATTGTGAAGCAATGGCTTCAACATCTCCTTGGAAGACTAAAAAATTTTTGGCTTTGATAAGAATATTTTCCTCCTCTAGAAAAGAGGAATATTTCCTATAGTTTACCGTCTTACCATCAATCTTATACACAGTATCACCGGACTTTGTGATTGCTCTCATCAGCTCAAAAGTATCATCTCCTGTCGAGTAAAAGGCCTTGACATATGCGGTACTTGGGTTGCTATCATCATTGCCGGCACCTTCCCCCTCATCTGACAACTGTCCATCGGTTTCCTCTAATACACCCCTATAAATCAAATCTTCCAAAGCATTGGATCTCAGATGACTGCTTCTGACACCAAGCACAAAAGAGATAGCATCCATCATGTTTGACTTTCCCGATCCATTGGGACCAATAATACTTGTAAAGTTAGAATCCCCAAACCCCACCTTCACAGCTCCTTTATAGGATTTGAAATTATATAACTCCAGCCCAATTAACCGACCCATTATATAACTCTAGCAAGCCTATGAGCCTTTATGATATCGTATCACTAACCTATATGATGCATCATCTAGTAAAAAAACGCGTACCTTTTAGGATCTGTCGATGTTCTAAACGCGTTATAGCATTTTTTTGCGCCCCCCATACAAAAGAGAGAGAGATAGTTCGGTAAGAAGACTCATCTTGATAAAATATATAAGATCGTAGATATAAAACTAGATATCGGAGGGCCAGTAATGAGTCACAAAATGTCATAAACAGTCGTCAAAGGTCTTGCATTTCAAACTCCTCTTCATTGTTTTGCAGTTTCCTGTAATGACCTCTCTGTTGAGGCGTTTTCTGTGCCGACTTCAGTTTCAGCCTCCTCACTATTAAAACATTAATTTGGAAAATAACTGCCATTCCAATCAAGCTTAGTATTATGTAACCAACCTTAGCTAGTGTTTGACGCTTATTATCATGCTGAATAGTTCTCCATTGGATGAACACATTAGATCCTAAGATAAAAATTAACCCAGAAGATAGCACAATCATAATCGCACATAGTATTAGGCCCATTGAGATTCTGGTTTGAACAGTATTCTGAGGTGAGCCTGCCTTTGATTCCATGATCCCTTTGCCAAACAATTTCTCCTCTGTGGATTTTTGGGGCTGTTGATTTTGTCGGTGAGAAACTGATGCTGGTTTTGATGATGATGACCCCACCATTTCCATATTGTAATTGATCTCAAGTAGTAGAAAAGTTCACTCTTGTATAGAGTATGAAAAGTAATTCCGTCTGTGGGATATATAGTGATTGTTTTTATTCAACTAGGCTATCTAACTAACAAATTTGCAGCCGCGACAGTAAACGGCCCTGCGTTACATTTTTCATGGGTGTATAAAGAAACAGAACAAGAAGATGCATGGGAGATAGATCAACATTCTCTTTCACCTTCAGTATTTAACTCTCTCCAAGAGTGATATGCTTGGTTTCTATTGATCGTGATCATTTTGTCAAATTATATGGATCGTTGTGGTAAATTGAGTAAATATCTTGAAAAATTCAAAATTCTCATTTCGTTGTGGAATCGATTAATAGATGTTTTACATCAATCAAACGCGTCCGATTAGGACTGCATCGAGAAGCGTTTATCAATTGACATCTCAATGCGCTTTTGAATTTGTGAGCTGTAAAAGCAGTGAGCGAGATCAAATTGAAGACAGTTTTCACTATAAAATAACAAAATAAGGATGTCAATACCCAGTTTGCTCGCTTGGTGCACCATATACCTTGTAAGTTCAATGTGACGAAGCTTCAAATAAGATGAAATTAAATAATAATAACTATGTACTGCTTGTTTTCGACGGTACATTTCCTTGCGACAGATATTTATATAAACTCTAAATTGGTTTCTGATGTAGCCGAACGGTTTTGATCGTTATGAATACTAGTATGCATACCATTATTAGTCCTGGTAGCCGTGATTGGTAATTCTGAGAGTGCAGAAGGAATGGCCTCCTTACCAAAGTCTAGCATCTCAATATAGCTTTGATGATCCTTTTCTACAGCAGCTACCAATATTTTACCTTTAAAATTCACAGACCAGATTTGTTCCGCATCCTGAAGGATATTTGAATGTATTAACTTCCCGTTCCTCAGATTATATACGTTAAACTGACCTTCTGAACCACTAACCAATATATTGTCCGAGATATAGAAAGTTGTGATTGCACTTTGATTGCTATGATGATAAGCAAATTTCCTTGAATAATCATTGGAATCCCATCCTCTCAAAGACCCATCTGCTGCTGCACTTACCAAGTATCTATCCGACAGCCTGAGCAAACCAACTAATTGAGTATGTCCCTGTAACGTAGACATAGAACCAGTAATTTTAGTGCATGGAAATAATGAGCTGGTAACAACAGAACAAGTACCATTGTTCCAAATATTTTGAAGATCCCAAACTCTTATTGTTGTATCCATACTAGCAGATATACACCTAGATCTTTTATGATCATATATGGTAGAATATATCCTGTCTGTGTGACCAGTCAAGATATACAGGCATTTCATTTGTGCAATATCCCACACCATTAAATTGTTGTCATAAGATCCACTGATGACAATGTTACCATGTCCCGATATCGTACGAACAGAGGCCATATGTCCTCTCAGAACGCCAACAAAATATGGATTCTCTTCTGGAATATCATATATGATTGGCCACTCCTGAGTCGCCACATTATTAAGCTCAGGCTCTCTTGGTAATTTCCAAACATGGAGTGTGTTATCTCTCGAACCTGTAACAATGTATTTAATATTCTTGTATTCAACAATATCTAAGGATCTGACTGTAGATGTATGGCCTCTGAACACATGAGTACAGCAACCACGTTTAATATTCCAGACACGTACGGTCCGATCCGTCGAACCACTTACTAATATACCATCTTCATCGTATTTCAATGCCCACACCCCACCATCATGCCCTGTAAGCTCCAAAAGAAATTGTTTTTTCTCTGCATCATAAACTCTAATAACTTTATCATCAGCTCCGGTTATCACATAATCATCTTCAAACTGTAAACAAGTCACTACACTGGTTAGATGACCCCTAAGGGTCGTTCTTTGAGGCTTAAATTTAGGATCATACCAGTTTTTCAAAATACGACAGTTTTCCAAAAAATCTATTCTGTATGCATCTTCATTTTTTTTTACATTGGGATACTTCAGATGTAACTTCTGTGAATATTTGGAAAACTTTTTTCTAGAAATAAAACTTTCTGATATTAGCATTTGCTTCCACAGTTGGGGTGTAGATGTAATTAGTTGGTTCCAGGCTTTGCATGTCTGTAAACAGTATGATATGTCGGAAAATGAGAGGTTTGCTAGAACTTTTAATGCAATTTCTAATGGCAAAGATTTAATGAAATCCCTCTTCAGATTATCCCTTAATAGAGTACTTAAATCTGAAAGCTCGCTTCTATTCATGTGCGAAACCAGTTGAAACAATAGATTCTTATAACATATTGGCGGAAGCTCATTTCTGACAGTCGAAAAAACATCATTTGCACATTCTTGGGAGGTTAATGATGTCTCTTTGTTGTTAAAATTCTCGAGATCATCATCATCACCACTTTTCGGCGTTGTAATTCCAGGTGACGCCAAAGGTGATAAAGGCAAAGTTTCTTCGACAATTTCATTTGCATTTGCATGTGTAGTTGTACTTGCTGTTGTACTTGATAAAGCACCATTATTCGGACTCACAGTACTGCTAGGAGATCCTCCTAGAATTTTTTGGGCTGCGTTAAGCAAAAGATCCTTTGAAAAAGACACTTGCAAGTTCTCATCCTGATCACTTTCGTCTCCATTAGAATCTTTCACTGATTCATCCTTTTTGACTGATTCAGAGAACAACATTTTATCATCTCCCATGGTTGTTACTTCATCACTAGCATAACCTTCCGGTGTCCATTTATTATCATGGATAATTCTACTATTGACATTTGATGAAACACTGCTCATTTCATCGACTTTTAGATGTTTAATATCTCTATCTTCGACCAGATTCTCCCCATCCCTCTTGTTTCTCTTTACCAACAGGTTGCAGTCTATTTCAACCTCACTATCCTTGAGCAATAGTTTTTTCCTCGTGTTCAGCTTATGTAATTTGCCATCTCGAATCTGATACTGAAACGGGACAGATATAAGACGCAGTGGATATTCCGGTGCAGAAGAGAATGTCATATCTCTATTTTTCCTGCAAAATGATCAAAACCTCCAATACTTTCTTGTCCTTTCGAAAAGATGTCTCTGTTCTTAGCTGCCAAACTTGAGGTTTCTTTTCAATATGTGTATAATTGAAAAGAGTCCCCGGCTAAAAACATCCGAATACCAAAAACACAACTAAGAACAGAAATAAACTGGAAAAATCAAGCCAAGATGACATTATTTTACTTTCCCAAATACATATACCGAAAACATCAATAGATAAAAACATAATATCAGCTCCTTATTTAACATTTAAATTAACGAACAGTCGTCTCAATTGTTCTAAGCATCGCCTACTGCCTACTGAAACGATAAATAGAAACTCTAATCGGTACAAATCAATATTGGCTCGAGAGATGAGCTATAGGACAGATCATGTTTTAAGTTTTACCAAGAGCTTGACTCACAGTATACCGAAGGCAGATTCTTGATTTTTTCCAATATTTATCGATTATATATCGAAGTATAAGACCAAGACTTGTGGGATTTTTACCTTGATGAAATACTAGACGACATAGACATATATATTTATTATCATTCGGATATCCTACAATTATATGGTATCCTCAAAAGTAAGCAGCGGAATGAGTCGTGGTTAGTGCAGTGAACAATCTAGAGTTGATAAGGCGATAAAATACCAATTTATTCGCTCATGATAAATAGCAGATGGTAACATTCAAAAACAAATCAATTTACGGCGAGGTTGTAAAAAGTATATAGTAAGAACAAAGCGATGTCTGAACATGTCTGTATTGCGGGGGCAGGTGTTATTGGGCTAACTATTGCACACCAATTGCTCTTGGAAGTACAAGAGAAGCAGAACCACCAACTCAAACAACTATCTATTGTTGCTAAGAACTTTCCAAAAGATGAGCCATTAACAGCTGAATATACTTCTCCTTGGGCTGGGGCACACTACCGGCCATTTCCTCATAGACCGGATTCTTTTGAGAGTGATAAGAGAGAATCTGCGTACACTAGGGCCACACATAGATTCTTTGAGAGATTTGCTCAAGAACATCCTGAATCAACAATTGAGTTCGTAAAGGGCATCGATTGGCTCCAGGTACCTACTAAGGAGTACATAACACTCGGAGAAGGTTACACCAAGGAATCCTTAACCAATTTCAAGATCCTGAACCCTGATCAACTGCCAAATGGCGTGAAATTCGGATGTGAATATACTACGTGGTGTTTGAATGCACCTGTATATTTGAAATTCCTTCAAGTTCAAATTGAACAACTGTGTCACAGATTGAATATTCAGTTAAAGTTGGAAAGAGTCACTTTGTCGTCTTTAAAAGAAATTCCTGAACTGTTCCCAGGTACCACTGTAATTTTCAATGCTACAGGGACTGGATTACAATATCAAGGTGGTTACGATGAAAATGTATTCAAAATTAGAGGCCAAACAGTTTTATTGAACGTCCCAAAC
Organism: Zygotorulaspora sp. UFMG-CM-Y6047; assembly: GCA_030571275.1. Lineage (NCBI taxonomy): Eukaryota > Fungi > Ascomycota > Saccharomycetes > Saccharomycetales > Saccharomycetaceae > Zygotorulaspora > Zygotorulaspora sp. UFMG-CM-Y6047. The sequence goes on along the minus strand of JAJLXM010000008.1, from coordinate 335,306 downwards.
CCGGACACCATCAAATATTCCAAATCCACTATCACCCACCAGGGAACCGATGGTTCTTGGACCTTCGTGATCAAGAGACCTGCTGTCTCTGGTCACGCTCAATACATCTTAGGTGGTACAAAACAACCTGGCGATACTAAAATAACACCCCGCCGGTCTGACACTCAAGAGCTTTTAGAAAGAGCACGGACTTTGTACCCAGATTTAATGTTTTCAGACGGCTCATTTGACATTGCCAGAGTGAATGTTGGCTTCCGTCCTGCAAGAGTTGGTGGTAGTAGAGTAGAATTGCAACAAGAAACCACCCCTAACACCAACTTGAAGATCGTACATGCTTATGGTCTCGGCGGTATGGGCTATGAGACCTCTGTTGGTGTGGCAAAACATGCTCTTGAACTTTACCGCGGAAGAGTTAGCAAACTATAGATTCATATATAACAAATAAACCACATTTTTGTATTAGCTCTGCTAACTTGGGTTCCATTTTTAAGTCTCGAAATACATGCCAGCACACTACGTGTAGCTATACGGTTGTTCTAGTTACCATGTCTTCAAATTCCTCTTTATCTTTAATTCTCTTCCTGCATAGAATTGTTGTGAGTATAGCTTTGTTTCTTTGAATTGTTCCTTTATTCGTTGCCAAGAATTCTACCCATGTTTCTCCCAGTAAGAGTAAGCTCAGCCCCGAACAACGTTTTCATTTAAGGTGCAAAAAAATAAGAAAAAGTCAAAAAGGTCAGAGGCAGTTAATATTCAGTTCATTAAGTCAGAAAACAACAGTACAAGACTGGTTCAACATAACGATGGGTCAAAGCAGAGACGTTGTTCCACATGTTCCTCCAGGATGGAAGGCGGTCTTCGATGAAGACTACAAAACATGGTTTTTTGTAGAATTGAGTTCAGGAAAATCTCAATGGGATGCTCCAAAAGGCACTACTTGGCCTTCAAGAAACTCGGGTGACGTTCCACCACCGTATGCTCCTAATTCTGGTAGAGACACTGCTCCATCTCAGGATCAAAAGAGGGACCAGTACTACGGACAGCAACAACAATACCCCACTCAACAACAACAGTACGCTCCTCAACAGCAGTACGCTCCTCAACAGCAGTATGCTGCACCACAACAACAATACGCTCCTCAACAGTACCCTCAGCAACCAACATATCAACAGGCTGCTCCAGCAGCACAACAAGCTGCTGCTAAAAAGAATCACAGCTTCAGAAACGGATTTTTAGGTGCAGGTGCAGGTGTTCTAGGTGGTGTTTTATTATCCAATGTTTTCTCACACGATCACCATGGAGGTGAACACGGTGGATTTGACCACAACGGTGGTGGATTTGACCACAACGGCGGTGGATTTGGCCATGATGGGGGACCTAACAGAGATATGGACAATAATGGCTATGATGGTGGAGATTTCAGTAATGGTGATTTTGGTGGTGGAGATTTTGGTGGTGGAGATTTTGGTGGTGGAGACTTTTAAAACCCTGTTACCCACGATTATATACTGAATATATACGAAATGTCTTTGAATTCTTACGCAAGAGTATGTTGTTTTTTCAAAAGAACCGTCGACATCTTGTTAGTTGGATGTATGTGGCTCACTATAGAGTCCTTTCCAAGGTAAGTCATTAATGTACTAGGGAATTTGATATGATGGTGATGAGAGATAGAATAGGATATTTTGCTTCGTTTATTAAGTCAAATTCTACTTTTTATGTAAAATCTTATTAAGTGAAACTAATTGTTTTATTACCTTTGATTTTTTATGCTTGACCTTACTTGAACATTAAAAGGCGGTGGGCGGTCGTCATTTGCAAGAATGTGCAGGAAATATAATAATGATAACCAAAGTATAGATATTTTAGAAGCTTCAAAACCGAGATAAGTTTGCGAAAAGACAAGCAATTACGTCTGACCAAGAGCTTGCAAGTAATTGGTGATCTTGTTGTTGGAAAGGATGGGGAAAAAAGTTTACGACCCTATACATGATGTTTTCCAAGATCAAATAGAGAGTGAATCTAATGGTGGTTCACCAGTTAAAAAACAACACAACAATAGTGCCAATAAAGAGAGCAGTACAAGTGATGTCGATCATGAAAATAATGGGAGTGATGTTGAGGAGGAAGACGAGGCCAATGATTCCACTGAGAGTGAGGACAACTCGAATGTTGGGTGCGATTATAGTACGTCAGTCGTTCCTTCTGTTGCCACAAACAAAAAGAAAATGAAAGAGTCAAGCAAATATAACAGACACTTAAAGAAGCCCGATGGTGAGTTTTTCTCCAGAAAAGATTTGCAATTCCACTTTTTGCATGAATTACTTGTTGATAAAAGACTGTTGTTCACCAACATCTTCAAAGAAGTTTACGCAAAATCGGTTGTTCCGTTGCAAACAGAGGAAGGTAAGATAATAAATGTTACTGACCCTGATTATGATGCCCGTGTTTTCATTTTTAATGACAAACTGACATTCTCCCAGATTTACATATTGGCCTTGGCCTCCTCAACAAAATGTTCTAAAGTTCTCAGAGACAAATTACTCTTAGATCAACAGGTTGCATTTTCAACCTGTATCCTTGGTCTATTAGTAAATATAGGCAGGCTTAACACAACAATCAATTTTTACTTAGAAATGACATCACAGTTAAGAACATTCCACTCGGTTCCGGTTTTGCAACATAAAGTAACCGATCTGAAATCTCTTCAAGACACTCCAAGATTGAAATCTATTTTAAAAAATCTTCCTGTTGGTAATGAGCCAATTAATCTAGCAGAAATTTATGAATCTTCAAAAGCAACCACACATTTGCAAAATGCTAATGTTGTTAACCTTTTATTTACCATATGTGACAATGTATCATTGGTAAATTTGAAGTTGATATCTAAATATGTTGAAACAAACGGTGAAGCTATCTCTTTATTCAATATTTTAGATTTTTCGGGGTATGAACCAGCTGATAGATGCAATGTTTTACTTTGGTTGTTATACACTCATGCGGAAACAGATCTGACAGATAGGGCAATCAAAGGCTCAGTGAAACTTTTTACTGATGAGGAAAAAATTCCTCTAAGATCTACTGACAAGGATTATGATGAAGATCCAAAAGAGGAATACGATTTTGGCATGGCCCAGAAAGCGAAACGCAAGGAATTCTTGCAAAAGATAGAAGACTCAAAGAAGCAGGATGGCCATTCTGATAGTGACCAAGGGAGCGAAGCAGAGCCTGAACCGGAAAATGAAAATACAGAATCATTTAAAAAAGACGAAGAACCTGTAGAGGGTGATAAGAATAAAGAAAAAGATCAACAACAGGAACAACTGCCTATCTATGAAGAGCATGATACAGACCAGGAGCCAACCAGTATTAAATTTAATAACAATGTCAAATCTGAAAGACAGGATGAAAATAATGAAATAGACCCAGTTAGCCGGTCGATCAAAAATATAAAGACCGAAACAAACAATCGAATCGATAGACTGATTGAAATGGACCAACAAAAAGTTGTCGGTAATATAAACAATAAGGCAAAAACACAAACGGAATTCTTTAAAGATCTTGCCCATTCCCAAAAACCAGTAAATTTAAAAAGAAAAGATTTAGGTTTGATCAAAGTATTCAACGAATACGAGGATATACCAATGGCTTCCGTTATAGGCATTAGGGGTAAGAAGAGAAAGAAGTTCAAGGACAATGTGCTAGGATTTGAGACTGATTACTTGAATACTTTTGCAGCTGCCAAGAAGCTTTTATTAAAACCTAGAAAAAAGCACGGTACCGACAAATGCAAAAGATTCTTTTAAGAACAGATTCTGATCCCCAATTAATTAATTTAAGCATACATTACATAAATGCGATAGCCCAACGTTTATACCATATTCCTTAATGAGCCCAAATTTAATATCGTCGATATCTATATACATGCCATTCTTAAATAGTTGAGAGACGATAGTTGTAGTCGGCAATATTGATTCTTTGTTAAAACCAATGTGAAACATTATTTTAAGCTTTATATTCTTTTTAGAAGATAGCTCAATTGAAAACTGATCTTTTAAAACGGTGATTTGATTATTACTGGAGAAGTCATTTAACAAAGAATTCATAAGATTGGTGATTCTAAAGCGAAGTCGATCAAATTCAAAACAGCCTAAAAGTATTTTGGATGGATTCTTAGATGAAATCAACGATTTCAAATGCCATTTTACCTCATCAGATACATTAGTAACCTCACAATGTGTCAAAGTTTCATTAGCATATTTCAATCGTATCTCAATTGTAAAATATGGTTCTAATAGACTGTATGTTGCAACAAGTTTATCATCGTTCAATGAAAGAGTAACATTTGGAAACAAAATATTCTGTATATGATCCAACCTTTTATCCATATTAAGTAATGGCATAGTGTCATATTTACTAGCCAACTCTAATGATGGGTCTGAATTACCATCTATATTCAAAATACGAGCGTTGTCGTTGGTTTTCAATGTGTCAAGCAGGGATGGCAGAGATATGTTATTTTGAAATGTAATTGGTGACTCTATTTGTGTATTATAGTGATCTATCTCCGCTAGAAGCAAATTCCTTTGAGCTATCAGGCGTTCTTTGTCATTCTGTAGATCAATCAATTTCAGCTCGTCATTATTAAGGGCTATCTCGCTCTCATTGGAAGAATCATCTGCACCATTAGTAGTCGTACTTTGCCTAGAATCAGAGGTGAAATCCATCGTTTGTCGTTTGTCGCATCATTCTATGGTGAAGTCGCGCAGTTATTTTTCTTGTTTATTGATAGCGTCAATCTCATAGACGTACGGTTATTAAATTTATATTAACAAGTGAAGGAGGTATATACACACACATACATACATATATATATATACAAGTGTCAAAGAATTTTCATATATTGTAAATTCATGTGTGAAATCAATTATTTTTATCACCTCCCTTTATTTTCTTGAATGTGTTTGAGATGAAATTTTCAAGTCTACCCAAAGCGCTTGGATTATCAGGATTTATGGTTGCAGTTTTATTTCCCGAATCGTTAACACTAGTATTATCTGGTTTAGCATCTGTTTCTGTCCTCTTGGCATTATTATCATTGGTAATATCTGCAAGTGCTTCCCATAAGCAGACCTCCGCTTTGGATTGTGGCTTTTTAATGACAATCTTGTACTGAACTTTCAAGAAACCACGTTCTCCATTCATCTTAGGAACACCCATATTAGGAATAGAGACTATCTCATCATTTTGTGTACCTGCTTTAACCTTCAATCTGACCTGTGAGTCATCAACAGTTGGAATTGTAACATTACCACCTAGTGCTGCTGTTGTAATTGGTATTTCCTTGGTGAACCAGATATCATATTTATTTTTGATAGTAAATCTTGGATCTTTATCAACACGTATCTTCACTAATACATCACCCCTATACATTTTGACAGAGTCTTTGAATGCCGGATCAACTGCGATATGTGGATAAGAACCCTGACCAGGCACTCTAACAACATCACCGTCTTGTAAGCCTTGTGGTAAGTCGACAGTTATGGTCTTTGAAGGATTCACCTCGACACCTTCACCGTGACAGCTGCCACAAACATCCTCTGATCTCGTGATCGTACCTTCACCACCACATTTTTGACAAGTTGATGCCATTTGGAAACCACCCCTAATATGGACTTGTGTACCCGTACCGTGACAACTGCCGCATGTTGCCTTTTGGGCATTTCCTTTCAAGCCTGATCCATGACAAGTATGACACTGATCAAGAACCTTGAATTGTAACTTGACATTTTTGGTACCAAAGACAGCGTCTTTGAATCTCAATCTGTGTATAACTTCAGTAGAATCTCCCTTATACTCTCTAAACATTGATGAACGCGATCCCCCTCTATGAGCTCCACCTCCAGGGTTACCACCGCCAAATGCTGCTCCAAACAAGTCTTCGAAATTGATTCCACCAAAGTTACCAAATCCTCCAAAATCCCCGTAAGCCCCATTCGCTCTCCCAAACCCACCGAATCCACCTGATCCGCCTGTAGCATTACCATTTTGATCAAATGCTGCCGCACCGAACTGGTCGTACTGTTGTTTCTTGCCGTCATCGGACAGAATTTCGTACGCATTCTGCAAATCGTGAAACTTTTTTTCTGCGTTTGGTTCTTTGTTAATATCTGGATGATATTTCTTAGCTAGTTTGTAGTACGCCTTCTTAATCTGTGACGAAGATGCATCTCGACTGACACCCAATGTCTCATAAGGATCCTTGAATTGTTGCAATGTAATTGCACTGCTATGAAACGACCTTAATCTTTGCTGCCCTAACCTACCTATTGGCAGCCTGTACCGATACTTCAACATCTGATAGCTTTTGCAAACGTTCATCCCTAATCTATTCTTCACCGGTCGTTGTCTCAAACATGATAATAACCATCTCTCCGGCGATAACATCCATTTATAACGAGTCTTTATTACTCATTCGATGTGCACTGCCAAACTAGCACCGGGTTATTCCAGAAAAATCCGTCAAACTGTCGTAAAAAGAGACCACCAATTTTTTTTTTTCACAGTTAGTTCCTCCATTCTTTTAAATTTTAGATCTTAATATATATCACGTGATCACAAATACAAACTGGGCTTCAAAAAATAATCGATACAAATCACGTGACACATCACGTGATTTTTATTTTTTTCCATTCAAAATTAATTGATTTCCATCTTGTTCCATCTTGTTCCATCTTGTTCCATAACCTTCTATAACTATACACGGAGACTATCCACCAATATAGCGAAATCTCTCAAAATTCAATTATTTCTTAGACCACCCCCCCCACAAAACTCGTTTCAGTATGGCCAGGTGTCCGACACCGACACCGACACATTTTTCTGGGGTGCGCGGTGCCTGGGTGTAGGCGTAACAATAATTATTTGCGATGGCGGCAACTTTTCCTACACCTATTTTAGAAGTGCTGGGATGGTTTTTCAAGTTTATTGCTTTCAGAAGGTAAATTCTACTCAGGCAATAAGCGTAATTGATGCGATTTTAGCAGAAACTAGACTGTTTTTTAAGGTGTCCCCTCAATTATGGAGGCAGATTTTTTCTCTCCATAGCAATTCATAAGGGAATCTACACAGATCATCTCACTTTTCTCGTTACTTAATAGCAAAAGTATGAAGTCACCACAAGGGATTTGACTTGATTGTGATGATGAAAGTATCTCGCAAGCCACAAGGAATGCTTAAGCACATATCAGCAAACTGAAGCAATTCGAGCTGATCGTGAATATATAAGTAGAACATCTTGGGGTTATGTATATGTTTGTATATCTCTTGTCATTGTAGAACAGTAGTATTCTAATACAACATCAAGACAAACATCAACAAATAATCAAAAATGTCTGACGCCGGTAGAAAAGATTTCAGTGACAAAATTTCCGAAGGTCTAAAGCCAGACTCCCAAAAATCATACTTGGAACAAGGAAAGGAAAAGGTGACAGATGCTGCCGACAGAGCCGCCGCCGCTGTCCAACCTGAGGAAAACAAGGGTTTGGCTCAAGGTGCCAGTGATGCCGCCAAGCGTGGTAAGGAAGATGCAAATGGTGAATCTTACGCAGACACTGCAAGAGACTATGTGGATGCTGCCAAGGGTAAGCTAAACGAAGCTGTTGAGTACGTCTCATCAGCAGTCCACGGTGGTGAGAAGAAATAAACATCACGGATATGACGAATATTTAGCTAAAAGTTTATAAGTAACTAGTATTTCTATTCATAATTTAAAGCAGCAATTTTTTTATATGTATCGTATCGTTTATGAAGAGCGAACGGGAGAGACTGAAATTTGAAAATTTGGAAATTGAAGGTCTATTCGATCGAGAAACTTCAGTGATATCATCATAGGCACCGTAGCTGTGAACCAATAGGTAAGAGTGAGAAAAACAGCCATGATTAGCGAATTGTCGTATTACGAACAGGTGTTTTACTACTACTACAGTATACTGCATATTCCAATCACCATCGCAATCGATTCTTCGGTGGCGGTGCCAGCAAAGTATCACCCAGCCTCAAAACTGGTGGAGTGGCATATCAGACAAAACAACGACTTTTTGTTGTATGAAAAACCGGTTTGGTTGTATTGGTTTGTTGTAATTGAGCTAGTGGTACAATTGCCTTTGTTCTTTTATTTCGTTCAACAGTTCAGGAAAATTTGGAAGAAGACGGATGCGGAATTGAAGATTGAAAAAGTGAAGTCGCACAACGCCAAGGCAAGCCTGTACAAGTGGCTTAAGATCTACGGTTTCAATGCTTCATTTACTACATTAATTTGCATCTTGGTAATCCTGCAAAGAGGATATTACCCTTATTCAGGAGATGTTGAAGAGCCATTATCAAGGGCAGACAAGTTAAGTTTGGTATATGTATATCTTCCAACGTTTCTGATCCCATTACGGTTGTGTTTTCTGTAGTCAGGGTGCTGTGTAATCAGGAATAGTGTAGTTTAATATAGTTAGAATTAGACGCACATAATAACATAAGCTCAGTTTCTTTATTGGCGTTCTTTTTTTTTTTTTTTTTTCGCGTGGCTTGGTTTTTTCGCGTCTTTTGTTGTGTCGAAAATGTAACTGGTATTCCATGCTGCTGGGTTTTTAATAATAGAACATAGTTGGAACGATCAAAGATGATCAGAATAAACCCTCCGAAAATTTCGAGATAATTTAAAAATATTTGGTTTTGTTTTCTTCTTGGTAATCCAGTTTTATGGTTAGAACTGTAACACTCACATAATGTCAGTCAATTATATACCACCGAGTCAGAAATTGTTTAGATCAAGGCATAAGGTCAGTAGACGTGCTTTGCAACAGCTGTCGAACTCCGAAACAGATTGGTCGACTGTAAGCGATTTACCTTTGGACTCTGAATCACAGTTAATTTCATATGCAGTACCTGTAGTCGACAATCTCAACACAGTTGGTTGCCAGGAGGGACAATACAGCAACAGATCCACGATGTGTTCAGAACATAGTTTTCTAAGCACTTCAACTGACACAAGCAGTATTTTTGAAATGGATCTGAAAAGGAAAATGCAAGGAAACTTGAGCCTTGAATCTCTTTTGCAGGAAAACAAGAAAAAGATACTCAAGAGACAAGACTCTATAAACTTGTTTGAATCGATTGGGCAACATGAAGAGGCTCAAAGGTTGAAAAATATAACCGAAAAAGAGGTCATGAAGCTCAAGTCAGAGAACAAGGACCTCATGGTACGGGAAAAACAGCTCGCCGCGAAATGGGAATGGGTGCGACATCAAGGGGAAGATTTGGTGCTTGCGGTGATTAGAAATAAATTGTACTGGTACGGTTTACCAGGTGACATGAGACACAAGTTGTATTCTAATTGTCTTTATGCTTACAATATTGAGAACATCAATAACAAAGCGCTGTATCAAAACCTCACAAGATGTATGCAAAACAATAAATTTGCAGCACAGATATATGCAAATTTAAGCCGTAAACTTCCGTGGTTTAACTCGAACTCACCATGCAACTTTTCCGCTGTCTTGGACACCCGATTGAAGCAAAAATTCAGTGGACTATATCACCATTTGAAAGAGACATTGAAGATACCGCTTTTTGAAGGCTTTTTCAAGCCTTTGGTCATCAACTCAATTTCCAATGCATTGAAACAGCATTTTGAAGATGAAATCAGTTTGGAACTCATTGATATACTGGTATTTTCAATGTGGACGAAAGAACTCGAGAGCATCATCCTGGATGAGTTCCTATATGCTGTATTGAAGCAGACATATCATAAATTCTTCAGCGATGAGATACAGGACTTTAGAACACAATTAAAGGACGTTAAGATTGACTTGGTGCAAATCTTAGAGTCAGTACGACAAAAGCATAAATAACTTATTTAGCCACGTGATGTATGATATATGTACAAATCCAGGTATGTATTCTTTTGTGAGCTGAGACGACACATTACACTCATGAACAGAACTACAAGTCCGCAAACCAAAATGATTGCGGGATATTCCATTAGAAGAGCCCAAATCGGTGATTATGAAGGGATCCTTGATAGTCTCAAAGTATTGACTACTGTTGGGGATGTTAGCATTGACGAGTTTGCCAAGACATTGGAATACTGGAATTCTTGCAAAATTAATGGTACCATACCTGTATACCATCCGTACGTTATTATTGAGGATTCTACCACCGAAGTAGCTGCAACAGGCAACTTAATTATTGAACAAAAGTTGATTCACGGTTGTGCACTTTGTGGTCATATCGAAGATATTGCAGTAGCAGAAAAGCATCAGGGTAAAAAATTGGGTAAATATCTGATCGATTCCTTGACAAAAGTCGGTCTAGATGCTGGCTGCTACAAAATAATCCTAGATTGTGCAGAAGAAAATGTTAAATTCTATGAAAAATGTGGCTACTTGAAAGCTGGTATCGAAATGCAAATTCGTAAATAAGAACTTATTTTTTCTTTCACTATGCTATGCTATCTAATGCTTCTAATGATACAATCGAGTTACCTCTGACGACCGTTTGGCTACCAAGGGGGTGATCTAATCCATTTTTACATATTTCAACGGCATCATCCAAAACCACGTTCAGGAAAATGTCATAGCCTCTAAGCACACCAGCAATCTTTCTGGATCCATTTAGTTGCAGTAGGACTTTTTTCTCCACATATCTTTTTAATTCTGGCGCGGAAACCATGTTATAGTGCCCTCTTGGATATTAAATCAAGGTTATGGTTTATCTGGTCCATCATTATGTTTTTCCTATATAGATGTAGTAAATTCTGTCTACTATTTTTCGTCAAAAACGCTCTTTATTGTCCAAAAGTCCTCACAGGGATCGAACCCACGACGGCACGTGATATAAAAGGAAATATGACTCCTCTTTGGAATGCTGCTTTTTTGACTTCTCGTATCTCAGGTTGCAGAGAAAGAAAAGACGGCCCCGAGAGCGACCGCAGATCAAGTAACGAACAACGAAATAGGGCGCTCTTGAGAAGTGGCAAACAAAGAGGTGAACCTAATACTATGTTGATGGTTTGAAAAGTTCAGCAGAATCAAGAATTCAACTAGCCGTTCAGTCGAACATTGTCTTTGAAATCGACATTGGTAATTACTGGCGCTTTACTGTCGGTTTATTCGTGTGTGTTTATTGGTTTTACTACCGGGTTAGGTTAATAAGATAGTGTATCATCCCATTAAAAATGTTAAGATCCATTGTTAATAAGCGCACATTCAGTTCTAATGCCCTACGTTTAGCTGCAAAAAAGCAGCATGAAGTTGTTGTCATTGGAGGTGGTCCAGGTGGTTACGTTGCAGCTATCAAAGCAGCACAGCTGGGTTTCGACACTGCATGTGTGGAAAAAAGAGGCAGACTAGGAGGTACTTGTTTAAATGTTGGTTGTATTCCATCAAAAGCGCTCTTGAATAATTCCCACTTGTTCCACCAGATGAAAAGTGACTCGAAAAATCGTGGTATCGATATCAAGGGGTCAGTTGAACTAAATGTGGAACAATTCCAGAAAGCTAAAGACACTGTTGTCAAGCAATTAACTGGTGGTATTGAGATGCTTTTCAAAAAGAACGGTGTCACATATTACAATGGTAATGGTGCTTTTGAAGATGAACATTCTATTAAGGTTACACCGGTAGAGGGTGTTGAAGGTACCGTCAAAGAAGAAACTATTCTTGAAGCAAAGAACATTATTGTCGCAACCGGATCTGAAGTTACACCATTCCCAGGTATTACAATTGATGAAGAGAGAATCGTTTCTTCGACCGGTGCATTGTCTTTGAAAGAAATTCCAAAAAGATTAGCCATCATCGGTGGTGGTATTATTGGTTTAGAGATGGGTTCAGTTTACAGTCGTATTGGCTCTAAAGTAACTGTTGTTGAATTTTTGCCCAAGATTGGTGCTTCCATGGATGGCGAAGTTGCAACTGCAACTCAAAAATTCTTGAAAAAACAAGGATTAGACTTCAAATTGAATACCAAGGTTATTTCTGCGGAAAGACAAGGCGACTCTGTTAAAATCGTTGTCGAGAATGCTAAAAACAATAAACAAGAAACCATTGAGGCTGATGTGTTATTGGTCGCTATTGGAAGAAGACCTTATGTTCAAGGCCTAAATGCTGAAAAGATTGGCCTAGAGGTTGACAAGAGAGGCCGTTTAGTTATTGATGAACAATTCAACTCTAAGTACCCTCACATCAAGGTTATTGGTGATGTCACTTTCGGACCAATGCTTGCACACAAGGCTGAAGAAGAAGGTATTGCGGCTGCTGAAATCTTAAAGACGGGCCATGGACATGTTAATTATAACAACATCCCATCTGTCATGTATTCACATCCAGAAGTTGCTTGGGTTGGTCAAACTGAAGAGCAATTAAAGGAAGCTGGTATTAAATACAAGGTTGGTAAGTTCCCATTCATTGCAAATTCTAGAGCAAAGACAAACTTAGATACGGAGGGGTTCGTTAAAGTCTTGATTGATGCTGAAACCGAACGTTTGTTAGGTGCACACATTATCGGTCCAAATGCAGGTGAAATGATTGCAGAAGCTGGTCTTGCATTAGAATATGGTGCATCTGCTGAGGATATTGCAAGAACTTGTCATGCTCACCCAACCCTATCAGAAGCATTCAAAGAAGCCAACTTGGCAGCTTACGATAAACCAATTAATTTTTAGAGTATCTTCTTGAAGAAAATATTATTTTTCTTTCTCTTTTTATGACTCAATAAATACTGTTTATGTCTTTTATATATATTTATCATGTTTAATAAACTCATTAAAGGCTTAAACTTAGCCATTCCCAATTTGTATTACCATTATTTGCTCCATGTTGTACACCTACATTCTCTTTTTGTGGGCTCTTGTCGTCATTATTAGTTAGATTTGTAGCAGTTGATGATGATGGTGATAAAGCTGACTTTTTATCTGTTCCAGCACGGATATCAGTCTTCAATGGTGATCCTATACTCCTATTATCTTTATTAGTTCCTTTCGACATACTTTTTGTTGTACTATTAGCGGTATTACTGTACATGGAATTCTCAAAAAAGTCAAAACTGTGTATTTGGCTATCGTCTCTTCTAGGCTGCTGTACAAGGATTGAAGTATCAGAGTTTCTCATTAAGTCATTGTTCAACAATCCAATCTCATTTGATATTGGCCCTAAACTTGACATTGGCGAGTTGGAGTTTACTTTCCTCAGATTTGTTGTGGATTTTTTTCTGATTACAGAGTTTGGACTGGTGCTTGAAGTGGGTTTTCTTAATGCCTTCACATCATCTAGACTTGGGCTTGAAGATTTGGATTGTTTGTTACCTACAGAGTTAGCATTTGGTGCATTAGAGTTGTTGTTTGATGTATTGTTCCTCTGCCTTTTTTTTATTATATCTGTTTTCAGCGACAATGGTCTAACTACACCATGCAGTTTCAAGAAAAGACCACATGCATTACAAAGTGGATTACCCATCGGATCTCTTCTCCAGAGTGGTGTTGTCTTTGTATGACAGTTGGTGCATTGGGTATCTTTGCTGCTCTGGTTGTCTTTCGACAGGTTGGTGGGTAACGATCCAACGGTTGAACTACTATCATTGTTGAGGGAACCAAGTGATGTAGTCGAACCACTTGTTGGTATATTACGCAATGATACGGATTTCTTGCGCACTCCCGAACTTCTCCTTGATTGTGTAGTTGTCGAGTTCTGTTTCTTGGTTGGTTTGGCAGAGGTTGGTGTCGGAAGTGGGCCTGTACTTGTTGCGCTCATTATTTCCTGAGATGTTGTCGTAGTTGGCGGTAGTTCCATTGATTGCAACGGTGATGGGAAAAAGTGGTCAAGGAAATTTGAATTACTAGGTATTGTAGGTGTGTTGCCAGTGGTATCATCGAAGAAAGTGCCAGAAGATTGGCCAGCAAGTATCTCAGAGGTCATTATATTGTTTTTTTCTTTGAAATTTGAGTCAGATGAATCGCTAACCACAACTGCTGGTGAATTTGAGAACTCATTCCCAAAGTGCTCATCAAGTTGATCAATCTCTCTTGTGGTGGAGTTATTATCAAAGAGATTAAACTGATCATGTATTGTTGCATTTGCCATAAAGCCTGTGGGTTGTGAATGATTAGAAAACGAACTGAAATGAGTATGATGATCGTGAAGATTTTCCCGTTGATTTGCGGTTAGGGGCAATGTCACATTCTCATCAAATACAGTGTTTAAAGGGTTGATAGAACTTTGGAAAAAATTATGAGTGGTATTTGATTCCTCGCCAATTCCGTAATCCATGTCGACATCCTCCTCTTCATTCAACGATTTGTTATTCAACTCCTTCAAATGTGAAATATAATCGAAATCCATGCCGACAGCATTAGAACTGACATTGCTGGAAGCAACCATTTCCCCAACGTTCTGTCGAGCACGAAAGCTTTTCATCCTTATACCCAACATCCGCCAGGTCAGATTATCCATTCTGTCTTTGTATGGTAATGAAGCCTTAGCTACTGAGTACATCTTCCAAATGGCTTCTACTGATGAATCATCTATCACACCCTTTAATTTCCCTTCGTATTGTATACTGTTACCATCATTGATGGTTCTGCCAGACATTTTAGATCACAACACTTCTGAGTATGTTTAACTAGATACAAATAGAACTAATGACTATCAAAACGCTTCTTATAATGATAAACAGATAGTTAAACCAAGATTCATAAATCCAATGTGCAGCTGATCAATCGAAACCTAAAAAATGTGATTCACCCCTCGAAATATTGGATTCTATTGATTGTCACCATATGTGTCCTATATCTTTTCCTAATATACAATACTATGTTATAAAAGCTAAACAATATCTTGGTATATGCCATTGATCACAGGCTTGACATTACCTACTACAAGCAAATACTACGGCCATGTTCAAACCTTTCATTTTCTCGTAGGCCAGCCAATCAATTATGCTTATCATGTTGTTTTTCACATCAAAATTTTTTTCAATTCAGTATGCGGACTCAACCACAGAAACCCCCGTACCGAAATTGGATTCCTTATCGATTTTCGTTTTTCTTATCAACAACAACAAAAAACAAGCGATTGTAGCTCGTTATGCATTTTATTCCGTAGGTCTAAATGAGCGGAAATACAGCATGTCGTAGAACAACGTTAAGATCTATTGTAGGGGAATATTCCTGGGCAACGTCATATTTAAGAAGAATGCAAGCATGTTGACATTACCAAGAGGTGCAAGGATCAGCGGTGGCGCATAGACTTCATCTTCTTGTAATGTGCTTTCTTACCACTTGTTTTTTTGGTTTGGATTTCATTGTACTTTCTCTTGAAGTATCCTGTAGTGTCCTTGTCGCTCATCAGTGTTTCCAGAATGGTTGAGCGACGTTCCTTATTTGTTAATCTTGAGCTGAAAAATTCAGTCTTGTCTTCGATAATGGTTCCGACTGCGAATCTTTCAGGAACCTGCCAGCGATCCTTTTTATAATGTCTTTTGGGGTCAAGGGCACTACGGTGCTTTATGAGGATTAAATCTCTTTGTGCCTTTGCAAGCATTTCACCATCAGGTTTTGGAAGAGTGAACCAATCTTCGTTTATGTCAGTTTTCTTCTGTTTTGTAACCTTTGAATCAAGCTTTAGTGGGGTTGTTTTTTTTTGGTCTTTTTGTACCATATTATCAAAGTCATTCTGTAGCTTCGGTAGTTTTTTTAGGTTTTTTTCGATGTCTTGGAATTGCTCTTGAATTTTATTTTCATGACCATCTTCTACCGTAAGCATGTCGTTTTGCTCCCATGTTAAGGTCTCATCTGGCTTTGAGGTATCTGAATTCGAGGTATCTTGTTTCTTGATAACTGTCTTCAATTGACCGAACAAATTTTCAATGTCAGTGTCCATTACAATGATTAACTAGGTATCCTTTATTGAGTAAAAACAGTCTTATCTACCTCATCGCATACCACCTCATCTTTATATTGGCTAAAGAGTGTTCAAAATTTTCGCCAGGTAGCTAATATCGTTTTGAACGTCTTATTTTGATGTTCAAAGAAAAGTGCTGAAAGGATCAGTTAACAATAAACCAAAAAGAGCTGGTGGAACCACAAGTGATATACCATGGATTTATTACGCGATGATAGGCAATTGGAGTTTGCTGCTAATGCAGTTAAGCATTACCATGAAAATAGGATTCCTGACTTTCTTGACAAGGACTCACACAACAAGAAATTAACAGGGGGAAGCACCGCCAACGATGGCAATGGCGGCAACACTGGTGGTTATTCGACAATGTCCAATAACAGCAAAAGGCACATCATAAATGTTGATGATACTTCAAAAATTAACTACGAAATGATAAAGAACACACCGGGAAATTTGAGTTCAGTAATGAATGACAAGAGTGCTGAAAATAATTCACAGATGACAGACACTGAAATTAATTTGGCAAAAACAAAAATGTATAAAAATAAGCTTTATGAACAGAATGATGAATATTTAGAGGCAGTTAATGAGCGTATTAGAGATATGAATACCTCCCCAGAAGCAAGCGGCAAAGAGATTGATGAAGACGATGATGAAGATATTCCTTTAGAGACCCAAGAGGAATGGCTTTTGCAAATTCAGGACACACTTGTTCATCAATACAAGTCACTTGTAAATGAAGAAAAGAAATGGTTCGTACTAAAGGAACTACTTTTAGACGCCAACGTAGAGCTGGATTTGTATAGCTCTCAGGATGACAAAACTAGTACAATAAAGCTGGGGTCCATTAGCCTCCCAATAAACTCCAATGCCAATACCTTGATCTTCAACAGAACAAAGAGACCTCGTAACAGTGATATAATTTGAATGCTTTTGTTTCGATATTCCGGGTAATCTCATGCTTTGTTTCTGCGCTGTAAAAAATTTTTACGAAAATATCCAAATTCAAACATTGATGAAATTAAAAGAATCCAAAGTGAATATTAGTTGACATCTAACTTCTGTCAAAAATCATTGATATATCCCTATAGAGATTTACAATGTCTGATTTCCAGCTAGAGATATTGCAAAAATTGAATGCTTTAGGTAAGATTGAATCGACCTTAAATGCATTCCCTAAGCAAGATCCACAAGATGTTTTATCTGCTTTGAGCTCACTAAATGCGCACGGTAAAGTGGAATACACCAGAAAGGATCTTATTCATTATGAATTGACGGGCGAAGGTTCTGATATCTTGGCCAATGGATCTCACGAGATGAAATTGTTTCAATTAATTAAAGAACTGGGCAAACTGCAGATCAAAGATGTCAACACAAAACTTGGTGCAAATGGTAAGGTTGGACAAGCCCGTGCATTCAAGAATGGCTGGATTGTAAAAAATAAAGAGAACGAATTAGAACTAAGTGATAAGTTAAAGGATGGCTCAAATCCTGATGATGAAACTCAGGAGTTATTACAAAAGATTGTTGATAAAAAACACTCTGGTATTAATGATAAAGTTTTAGCTGATTTGAAAAAGAGAAAATTGATTGTACCCAAGAAGCAAACTGATTTTGTCGTCATTAAGGGAAGCGATTTCTCCTTGGATTTGACAAAATTAGAAACAGACATCACATCAGATATGATTGTTAATGGATCATACAAGGATTTAAAATTCAAACCATACAACTTTAACTCAAAGGGTTTACCAGTTCAATCTGGTGCTCTTCATCCATTAAACAAGGTTAGAGAAGAGTTCAGACAAATTTTCTTTTCCATGGGTTTCACTGAAATGCCAACAAGTCAATACGTTGAAACAGGTTTCTGGAATTTTGATGCACTATACGTTCCACAACAGCATCCAGCGCGTGATCTTCAAGATACTTTCTACATTAAAGATCCTTCAAAATCGGATCTACCAGATGACAGAACATACATCGAAAACATTAAAGCCGTTCATGAAAAAGGTAAATTCGATTCTATTGGTTACAGATACGACTGGAAAGAAGAAGAATGTAAAAGGTTGGTTCTTAGAACTCACACCACAGCCGTTTCAGCCAAGATGTTACACGAATTGGCAAAGGATCCAAAACCAACAAGATTATTTTCCATTGACCGTGTTTTCCGTAATGAAGCTGTTGATGCTACACATTTGGCAGAGTTCCACCAGGTCGAAGGTGTTTTGGCGGACTATAATATTACCTTGGGTGGTTTGATTAGTTTCATGGAAGAGTTTTTTGCAAAGATGGGTGTCACTGGTTTACGTTTCAAGCCAACCTATAATCCATATACTGAACCTTCTATGGAAATTTTCTCCTGGCACGAAGGGTTAGGTAAATGGGTTGAAATTGGTAACTCTGGTATGTTTAGACCTGAAATGTTGGAACCAATGGGTTTACCTAGAGGTCTAAGAGTGTTGGGCTGGGGCTTGTCTTTGGAAAGACCAACAATGATTAAATATAAGGTGCAAAATATCAGAGAATTGTTAGGACATAAAGTCTCCTTGGACTTCATTGAGAACAATCCAGCGGCAAGATTAGACGAAGATTTATATGATTAAGGATTAGAAATACAATGATCATCCCCTTGATATAGTACATAGAATAACTAATTGAAGAATATAAACGATAAACGCTATTCAAAAAGAGAAAAACAAAAAAAGCGGAATACCGAGTAAATTTAGAGCTTAAAAATGGTCCTCTGCAGATGATCCGGCATCTGTATGTAGCTGTCTATACTTTGGGCATTGTGAGTCGTAATCGTTGTCGTACATTTTTCCTAGCTTGCCTTCGAATGTTCTATTTGGCGCAGCTTTTTCATTTTGTCGTATAGTTAAAATAGTAGCACTGGAATGGCTTCTCATTATAGTACCTGTCTTGTTCCTTCTCCTTTTCTTTACCATGTCAACAATCTGCTTTGAAGGACTATAAAATGGATTTGACTTTCTTCTCGAAAGAGGAGGCCTAATTTTGGTAGCATCTTGATCGACATAAATATCATCTTCGGGGAATTTTTGAACTAAACACGAGAGATTTGGGCCACTTTTGGACGTTTCTTTCTTTATCCATGATATGTCTGATCTATGTTCCCGTTGATTATCATCCACCTCCATTCGATTCCCAAAAGTATTGGACGAATCCAGAAGCCCCTCAAAGAGCAAAAAGTCATCTTCTGCTTTTTCGTCAATACCCCAGTTCCGTGCATCATCAAAGTTCCCCATGTGTATAGCCTCAGACGTACTTACTGGACTATTCCAGAGAAAAGAACCCATGTTTATATTTCCATCTTCTACTCTTCCTTCGTCATTGCTTATAGACCTCCCCGTGTCCGCCTGTTCGGAGAAATTTATCAGGTTCATAGGGCCACCTCTAAATCAATATACAATTCCGCTCCAGTTTTTATTTTTAATACCCGGCTGCCACTATATATGTTTGTATATATACTTACCTTGTTGTTTATCTCGTGTTATCTCGTGCTATTATTTGAATTTATTTAAAGTGCAATTATTGCATTTTATGTAGTGACGCGTCATAAGTCCGGAAAGAAGGATATGAGCCATAAAAGCTCATGATAATTGAGAGAAAAAAAACTCTTAAGAAGGCAAAGAAAGTATTTCAAGATTCTTCCACATCTTGGTCGCTTGAATGGTGATCACTCTTGTGGCTTGCTGAACAGACTGACATAGTTGCAGGAAAGCGAACAATAACTTTATTTAGTGTTTCGTCATAGGAGTGGGACTTACCTTTAACAAATGAGGCACAATTTAATTTCCTAAGACGCTCTTTATCGGCATCAAGAGAGGAGAGTATATCAACTCCACGATATCTGCCTGTGGTGCACTTGAGAACATCTATGGGGCTATTTTGAGTCAAGATTTCTATGTGATCAAGAAGATCTTCATGGGGTCCCGTCTTAGGATGAGTAATCTTTCCATTATGAATGTTTAGGCGTCTTTGATATTTCCAAAGTTGATTTTCCAAGTGTGCATATTTCTGCTTCCTCTCCAGAGATGACCGTCTGTCTTTGGTTTGAAAATCATAAAGTTTATTCTGAAGATCTTGATATTCCTTAACAATCAAATTGTGACCGTTACGGAGCTGCAATTCAAGGCCTGTTGTTGTCAATGGTCTTCTTAGAGTGTCGCTTGTATTATACTTCCCAGCTAAATTGTAATAATCGTGGAGTGAAGGCGCAGAAGATCTGGTAAGTGGTGTTTGCGAATTAATTTTTTGAAATTCCTGGGCCGACATTATTGCCATATCGTCGATGAATTTGTGAGAAGGATGTGATTTGTGCTTGCTCGAGTCTAGAGGTGTGCTGTTCCTTTTCGAGTCTAAACTTTCCTGGTCTACCTGAGAATGGTGTGAAGCATTGCCATTTAATTCGAACACTGAGTCCTTTGAGAATGTGATGCCCTCATCAGGATCATATTCTTCTATATTATATGAGTTTTGGGTCCTATAATCGTAATTGGAATTGGATGGGAATGACCTGTTGTCACTGGATTTAGATACTGCTCCTGTATACTCCGTTTCGAGATCCTTCGAAAACTGAGTATCTCTGGTAGACAATGAGGTTGTAAAATCGAACTTGATGTTATCGCAGTTTTTCCTAAATTTCGATTGAAATTTTTTATTCTGGGTTTCTTTCATGAGTCTATCTGAGGATGATAATAGTTGATTAAACGGAGTGGGGCTGCGTTCAATTCTACCACCTTTGATAGATAGCCCACTCAAAGAGAGCAACCTCGAATAAAACCCATATAGAAAATTCAAATTTGAACAAGCTACATTATATCTCTTGGCCAATATAATCGGTTGATATAGTAATACATGGGCAGGATATTCGAATCTGTGATAAAAACAATATGATTCGAATGGCAATGATAAATATTCGGGATATTCATGGGCTGTACTTTCTATAAGTTCTTTTTTCTTCTTTTTACAATGGTTGATTATACTTTCAAAGTTTATTCTGTCAACGTCGTCATCGTCCGTTTCATTCATGTATTCTCTAATCATAGAATTGCATTGTGCGTAAGCTATCTCGAACAGCTCACGAACTAGGTCTTTGAACATTGTCTCAACATTTTTATCTTGCAACATTAGGTCGTAATCAAATTGCTCATAAATAATTGAGAGGATATTCAGTGAAATTTTTGGAATTATAAATCCCCACATCTTGCTAGCCATTTGTCCAGGTTCTTGAATCTTTGTGAGTTTGATCCATGTTGTTGCTCTTAATTGTTGAATCATTAAGTTCAAATTACTTTGTTTACCTCTCATTTCATTTTGAGCATTTGTTTCATTCTTTACTAACAAAGGATCATCAGTGTATTTGTTAGAAGAATAGGATATTCCAAAAAAAACTCGACAATTGTCGTCATTCACCAGTGCATATGACCCTAAAGATAGCTGTCTACATTCAATATCGCACAAAATTGACAAAATGCATCTGCAGTTGCTACCGAAAGTCTTGGAAACGATTATTTCCAATTCGCAACCAAAATCGGCACTGATAAGAACACACGTCTCTTTTGTGACATATGGCGTCAATTCGACACAAGTGAGCTCTAATGTATCAATAGATATTCCCCCAATTATCATAATATCGATAGGATAGTCAGTCTTTTGTTGACCTGGTTTGCTTATTTTAGAGGATAACTCCTTCACATCTTTAGAGAATATATTAGGTGTATAAAAATTGGCACCTAATCTAGATGACTTCCATCCAACAAGACCATCGCTAGGGACATATTGCGATATTAAGATCAAAAAAGAATTCCCCAAACTCAATCTCCAGCTTATAAATTGAGTGGTAGGAGTGTCACCGACTTGTTTAATGGAAATAGGCTAGTTAGTATATTTGAGAATAATCATTTTGAGTGTGATTCATATATTTGATACCTATTAGACAAATTAGTTGCTTACGGGCCATTTAAGTTGTTTTTTTAAAGCTAAGAATTATTAGATTGTGATATTTAGAGCTCAAACTTAAGTATCAGAAGCTTCCTGTGTTCGATTGTTTTCAAAGAATTACTGTCGCTGTAACAGAAACACAAAAAACGGTGTACTGAAAAGAAAGGAAAAGGATCGCAAGTTAAATAATAAATGAATGTCTATGAATTAGAATATATTATGAATCGTGAGTGAATTCACGGAGGTGTTGGTAGCCTTTTGTCAATTAATTTGAACGGAACACCATTGTAATACCAACTCAAGCCACTTCCTCTTTCTTTTACATGAGATTCTAATATTTGGAAGCATTCTTCCAATGAGAGACCATCTTTCAACCCCTCCTCTATTGCTCTCCATATCTTTTTTCTTCTATTTATCTGCCGGGAAAAGTTTTTATCAAAATTTCTCCATGAAGAACCTAACTGAGACTCCAGTTGCTGGATTGAAGTCTGTCTTTTTACTACTAAACTGACATGCTGAGAACCTTGTTGCTGTAGTATAAAAGACAGTAAATCTGTAACTGGCCATTCAGAAGGCTTTTTTGTGTATTCATCCCACAACTGGGATATTGATGTGGGTGATTTTATGAGTACGACGCCAAAGTTTGGTAATACCGCACAAGGATCCTCGTTTATGGTCTCCTTATTATCTTCCTTGACTGTTTCTAAGAACGATGTTTCTGATCTTAGCATTTTACTATTTTCTAGAGTATCGTTAAGCAATTGCATTATTTGCCATAGATTATCATTAGCTATTAGGGAAGCCTCGCTAACACGGTCTTCGTTTGGCTCTGTCAAAAGAACGCGATCTATTTCATTTATCATGTCATTGAATGCTATTTTACATATATTTATCATTATCTCGAGATCCTCTGGTGTCGACATATCAGATTCGTTCCCATTTGCTTCAGACTCTTCCAATTCATTCTCTAAATAACCATCATGTCTATCACTAGATCCACTTCCAGGCTTGTACTTGAATTTATCATCAAAATCGAAATATTCTGCTTGTGGTCTTGCCTGAAATGACGAGGTATAATGAGATACAGAATTATCGAGATATCTCTCGTCTGCCGGTGCTACAGTACCATTCAGAATACTAGGAAAGAACTCACCAGCGACTGCTGGATCCATTCTAGGAAGCAGTCTTTCGTCATTTATATCAGTTGGTGAGTGAACCTCTGAGCTCGGAAGACTTTCAACTGATTCTCGTTCTTCCCCATCTTCTTTTGTTTTCGTACTCATTGAATGGGTTCTATCACTCTCTGCAAGCATTGCAAATTTTACCTATGTAGAGAAGTGGTAATTTATCGCAAACGTCTGATTACATCCCAGTTATATATTATCTACAGTCATTAGCAAACATAATGCTCTTATTGACCATTTACACAATCAAGATACTTCTAAGAATCCCGCTACTGCACCATCTTGGCACACTCAGCATATCTATTGCACCATCTATGCATGCGTATTTCTGCCCTCTGGTCCTAATACCGCCGCGACCTCCCCAGCTTTCATGAATGAATTTCCACCGTTCATATTAGAAGTCACTGGAGGATAATTTCACGTGCACTTTTCGTGCACCTCTTAACAAATATCTTGGTGAGCCGGGTTAGAGATACAACTCAAGAAGAACGGCGACGTGTCTATCATTAATGAAATGGTATAGTATTGCTTCTTATCGGTCTTCTCCTACATTCGTGTGTTTTTAATCGTACTTTTGGCAAGTAGCTGATGCACAAACAAAAAATCGGTTTATGGCATTTTGATAACAGCTCTATTCTGTTGATAATAGACTATTTTTAATGTTCTAAATCAAACTGTGATTCTATCTTCTTGTATTTTATACGTTTATTTAGGTTCTCCTTTGGTTATAATATTTTGGATGGTAGAGGGAGAAAGCACCGGTATATATATAATTTTTACACGCGCCAGCTGGTGTCAGCGGCTAAATACTATTTGTGACGAAAAACATTGAACAACAATCTAAATAACTATATCGAAGTATGGAAGCTATTTGTTTCTAAATGGTTCATTTGAATTAGGTTTGTTGAATGTGTTCATGTCATAGTGTTTGTGATGCTAAGGATATAAAGACATAATGAGAGGATTGATTTGGCGGTATAATGATGTGGCAAGATCAAAATGAGTTCTCGAATAAACGATCTGAAGATTTAGTTTTCCATGTTGTCATCTGGAATGTTTTAGTGTCACTTAAAATGGCATTTTCATAATAAAGACTCAGGTGCTATTTCATGAGATATTGAGGAGCATCTAATATACTCTGAAAAGGTATGTTCACTACACGTTGAGTTTCAGACCATAATAGAAACTTACAGTATTAGTAATGATGTTGTAGCACCGTTATATAGCAGAAGGCAACTTGTGTGGATATTTTTTACTTGTGATTATAAAACTGAATTGACAAGAGTATTCTAGTATCAGATTTAGACGTTTGTCCCAGAAGCATCATGATGCAATACCATATATTTTTCTAATACCATCATATACAATATGTTATTCTGTGATCTGCTTCTTTGTTTGGAAGCATGGAACCTTTTAAAGATTGCTTATTATCATCAGAGATTTCTGCAATTCTTAAATACAATGTTATTCAAACCGGTGTAGACGTATTTTGCTCTACGTAAATGGTTTGCTCTAAAAGGTATGTTGGTTTTGAATAATTGGTAAGAAGCCGCATAAGTAAAAAGGCCCGCGTGCAAATGTTTCAAATAGTTTCAAGGGAAGGCAGGGTGCCAGGAATACTGATACACTCAGACTTATCATATTAAGAAAATAGCTGTAATCTAGTTAGTGACTGATTGTGATTTGTTTCTTTGTGCAATGGTTCTGCGAATTCGAATACAGTTGCAACAGAAGCGGTTGCTCTCTTGTTGCTCTCCAAGATTGCTAGGATCACAAAACCTGAGACCATGGTTTTATGCGTCTGATATACCCAAAACGAAGCCATATGAAACCAAATACAAACCTGAAAGACCTCCAGAGCAGTTTATTAAGTTCTCGAAAAGCGATTGTCGGAGATTAGAAGGGAAATATCAAACATGGATTTCAAATAAAGATAATGACGGTGAAACAGTGCCTGTAAACGAGGATTTCTTATTTGAAGTCAGTTTTGAAAATATGTTATTGAAACCAACCTATTGGGAGGGTCCATCTTATGAGGTTCGTCGTGGTATTTGGTTTGATTCTTCAAACAATCCGTTACAGTTTGGTCTTACTACGGAACTAGAGGAATGTTATGCCAAGGTGACCTTTAACAAATCAAGTGAAGAGGAGAGTATGCAAGATATCTTTAAGTTGAAAAAGAGCTATGGCGACTCTAAATTTGTCATTTTTATAGATAGTGAAACAGCATGTCTTTTGCCAGAACTAGATGGCGGAGATCTTCAATTGAAATTACTAAGAGCAAATGTACCACCATTACTGGCTAGTAAGGGCACTAAAGTTTTCAGAGGTTTGACTGAAAATGCAATTGCAGAGGCAGCCAAGAAAGCAAGAGATGCTATCGAGACTGAGGTTGCATCTACCACCAAGAGTTTAGGGAAAGTTACGGATCTATTGACTTGGGAACTGCCCACTGTATTTGGCTCGACAAATGACTCAAAACAAAATGAAAAGGACTCTGTCAAATCAGAGCAGGAAGACGACAATATTTTGAAAAGGGAAATCGAGACAGATTATGACAATGTGTCTAACAACAATCGGGAAGTTCAACATTTAATATTATCAGTCCACGGAATTGGACAAAATTTGGGTAAAAAATATGAATATGTTAATTTTGCACACACTATCAATTTGCTAAGATCAAATATGAAGAAAATTTACAAGCAATCCAAGGGTCTACAGAAAATAAATGAAAAGGTTGGTATCCAAGATTTCTCAACCAATTGTAATGTCCAGGTTCTTCCAATTACATGGCGTCATACAATTGGATTCCAAACAGATGCTAAAAAACCAAATGAATCAAATCCCCAACTACCAACCTTGGGTAATATTACTGTCAATGGTGTAGTCGGTTTGAGAAGACTCTTAGGTGATGTCGCGTTGGATATTTTGTTATATGGGGAACCCTATTATAGAGAGAAAATATTAAAAGAAGTTTCCGCACAACTCAATGACGTCTACAACTTGTTTAAGAAAAAAAATCCCAGTTTTAATGGCGATGTGCATCTGCTTGGCCATTCTCTTGGGAGCTTGATTTTGTTTGATATTCTTGCTGGCTCAGGAACTAAAAAACTTGATTTTGACGTGAATAAATTTTTTTGTGTTGGTTCTCCTGTTGGGGTTTTTAAATTAATACAACGAACACAAATAGGTCCTAAGGAGTCGATCAAAGAATCTGATAGGAGTATTCAACATCCAGATTGCCAGGATATTTACAATCTATTCCATGTATGTGACCCAATCGCATATAGACTGGAACCTTTAGTTCACAATGCTATGGGTAAGTATGAACAAGCATACATAAGACATTGGTCAGATAGTTCGACCTTGGCTTCAAGAGTTTTGGAACTAGGTGGTAGTATACTGAAGGATATATCAGTCAGCGGTTCCAAGCCAAAACGGCTTGCAAATCAGGATGCTAGTATACCTACCGAGGCAACTAAGCTTTTGGAAAAATTGAACCACACGGGCCGAATTGATTACTCATTGCCAACAAGCTTTCTTGAGGTCGATATCATATCGGCAGCGAAATCACATATATCTTATTTCGAAGAGATGGATATTGCAGGATTTATCTTGAAAGAAATAATAAGTAAACAGAGCTAGTGTTGTAAGGAAAGTGAAAATATAAAAGTTCATTAATTTAGATTAGACTAGATGTTCAGATAGCTTATCATTGAATCGATTCTTATCACGTGGTCCGCTATTAAAATTCTTCAAAAAATATAACAAGATAAAAGCGATGAGGTAACGGGCAATCACCCACCTACTACAAGGCATTGAAGGCACTGTTACGGTATCATGAAGTACATCATTGAGCATATGGAACAGGGGTTCAGTGAGTGGGTCACTTTAGAATATGCCCAAATAATCCGCGATGTAGGTAAGGATAATTTGATTCTTTCTTCTTTACCAGAAGGAACCACTGCAAAAGATATTCCAGCAAAACTATTAGAAATGGGTCTTAGATGGACTACAAAGGACTTGAACCACTTGAATAATGAATTTTCAGATTTGACACCATTGAAGAACGGTAGAGTGTGTTTGTTGGATCCTAGAGCAGATCAAGACTTGCAACCTCAAGAAGCTGAGAAGTTTGACTACTTTGTTTTTGGAGGTATTTTGGGAGATCATCCACCAAGAGACCGTACTAGTGAATTGAAAGCTGCCTACCCTGATCTTATCGTGGGAAGAAGGTTGGGTGATAAACAGATGACGACCGATACAGCCATCCGTACTACTCAGATCATAATTGAGAAATCTACTGCATTCAATGACATCAAATTTATTGATTATCCTGAATTCAGGTTTAACAAAAATGAGGCTACAGAGATGCCTTTCAGATATGTTTTAGATCCGGAAAGTAAACCCATTCTTCCAAAAGGTATGTTGGATCTAATCAAAAAAGACTCCGAACAGAGCCTTGACGACTTGCTGTAGAGATATTAGCAATTAATTATGTAATGATCACCATTGTAGTGAGAAGTAAACATTCAATCAGTGATTACCTTTTCTTAGATGGGATATAACTTAAGCTCAAACGGCGGATGATATGCATGATGTAGTTCAAACAAAATTGATATTCCAGAATAGACATATAAGACCTAAAATTGAAATATACTTTTATAACACATTACACTTCGATGTCCTTTCAACAAACTGCACTAAATCAGATCCTTCATCTATACCCATGTTGACATCAAAACTGAATAAGTTCAAACTGCCATCATCAACAGAGGAACCGCAATTGATGCTTGAAAATCATTGGCTGCTAAAAATTTAAGTAGACTAAATATACTTATCTACCGATAATTATCCCTTTTAGAACCATACCGTATCCCGCTCATTTTTTGTCCCCTTCTGATTCTTTGAGGAATTGATCTAATAGATTTTCGACGTCAATCCCATCATTTGAATTATCACTGCTTGCAGCAAAAACAGCTGTTCCTTCTTTAGCTTTGTCATCACTTTTGCCGCCAGTAAGCAATGCTGCACCACCAAAAGTACCCAACAACGTTGCAATTGCCAAATAATGTGGTTTTACAGTCATTCCAAAGATCTTATAACTTGCTCCCATTTTTTCAACCACTTATTAAGTACTTATCAATCTCAAAACAATTCCTTCACCTCCTAAAACCTTCCTGTGATGTTAAAAGTCCCATCTTTCTAGGGTGCCCTTTAATTATCGCGGGGTTCAAGTGAGCGTGTATAATGATGTGGAATATTCCAGAATTTGAACCAATTGAAGGAGAGAAGGAAGTTTATAAAGAGGCAGGTTTAACAAGAAGATGCCATTCAAAAAACACATATTAAAAGTAATAGCAAGTAAAGCTTAACTACTGTCTGCGATGTCTGCTGTTTTAAAATCTGCTAAGTCTATTGTACCCCTACTGGACCGTGTGCTCGTTCAAAGAATCAAAGCGCAGGCCAAGACAGCATCAGGTATATATTTACCAGAGAAAAATGTTGAGAAACTAAACCAAGCAAAGGTTTTGGCAGTTGGTCCAGGCTTTACAGACGCCAATGGTAACAAGGTCACGCCACAAGTTGAGGTGGGTGACAACGTTTTGATTCCTCAGTTCGGTGGTTCAACCGTCAAATTAAACGGCGATGAGGAGGTGATCCTGTTTAGAGACTCCGAAATTTTAGCTAAGATTAACGAATAAGGGCTTTAATAGACTTGTATATACATTCTAATACTATTTATTTGTCCTGTGGTCGTACTTTCAGCGTATGAGCTGAGAACCTTGCTTGTACATGGTGAATATATTTTGAGCGCTAAATTGTGCTAATGTATTGAAAAGGTCTTCTTCGTCAAGACACGTTTTCATAAACCATTTTGGAAATTTGCAATCTTTCAAGTAACCCTCCCAAATTTGTTTGCAATGATTCCCAGTCATGTCAACAATTTCTTGAGTTGTTTGATCTTGGTATGTTTCGTCCCATTTAATCCTCCTTGTTACCAGTTTGTTGAAAAACTTGCATGCCTTTTCTTTGCCAATTATCACTATTATTCCAGATCCCTCATCTGATACTCGCAGACAAGCACCTTTGAGCGCAAGTTGTTTACTATTCATGTTGAGCTTGAACCTTATCTTGGGATTATTTAGCTTCTTAAACCAAAAAATGTGACAGTAGTCATCAACAAGAGCCTCATTAGCATTTTCATGTGCGTTCATTTTACGTCTCTCTACTGCTTCTTCATGTCTTTTATTGTTCTCTTTCTCGTGAATACTTTTTCGCATTGCAACTTGTGCTTTAACATCTTGTTCCCATTTCGTGGGGTCCACGATGTTTGCATCATTCTCATAAACGCTCATCATATTGCTTAACTTGACCTTTGGCTCGGGTTTAGCATCTAGTCCTGCCTTTATTCTAGTTTCTTTCTCCTCCCGTTGGAGCTTCCTTCTGTTTCTACGTATCCTCTTCTGTTCATCTTTTGTCAGATAAATCTTCGATACTAGATTGGCATCCCGGTCTACTTTTATGGGGACTGGATGGTATACGTAGCGAATTGATGGTCCGTATTTTTCCTCATCTTCACTGTCCTCGTCATCACTTAATTCACTTTCAAAATTATCAGTATATCTTTTTCTGATTCGTCTGTTTTGGTCTAAATAACATTTATCCCACCATTCTATATCTGGTTCCTCGTCAGTTTTAATATATTTGTCCTCTCCTAAAGTAATATCAGGGAGTTCCCCTTTTTCTATTTTGATGCTTTGTTGTCTGATCTCTTCTTTTCTCCTTTTCTCTTCATCAATCTCTCGCTGCCGTTGAGCCTCTAGTTCTACCTGTTGTATTTCACGCTCCAGTTGAATTTGAGAGCTTATTTCACCCTTTTCATGAAATCTCAAACCCTTTCTATATCTCTTATTAACCTTCTTATCTGCAGGATTATTTATATTTGTGCTCAAATAAGGGTTTTGGTTGTGGTATTGTTTCGACACTAGTTTGATATTGGACGACAAAAGGACAGGGTTTATGGCAGTTTTTAACCCTCGATTTATTTGCCTCTTCTTCTTCTCATCGTTATTTTGGCTCTGCATGGTCCAACGTCCTAGTATAGCTGGTAATGATTGTTGTCTTCAGAACTCATAAATTATTAAATTTCAAGAATCAAGATGCGATGCCCGCCTAGAAAAAGACAAGGCGCCTGCTGTCTAATCCATAAAGGAAGGCCCTGCGTAAAATTTATAAAGTGCGGATGAAATCAACCTGACATAGCTGACAATCATGAGATTGGTATCGAATCCCTTTTGGCTTTACCTGAACATCTTGAGCAGTAGAGTAATTTTGTTGCACGTTATTTGGTTAGTTCAATATAATAATACATAACATCAATAAGGAGTTATAAATAACAAGGCAGGAGACAAAATTAGCCATTGTGCATCAAAATAATTTTTTTCAATAATCCTAGAATACGTCAGAAGTTAAATTTCGAACAGATTCATATGTTCATCCTATCTACAAAGGAGTGATTTGCTCCAATTGGAGAAAAAAACTATCAGCAGATTAGTGTAAATTTTAGCATTTTTTGCCTTGCTATTCCTCTGTCTAGTCATTCTGTCATTTGGTGAAGAGATTGCTAGTTGTAAATTAGTGAAAGGCTCTATGATTATGTTATTGAATTTATTGGGGGTCATAAGAGAAGAGTCACATTGAAATTTTTCAAAAACCTCATCAACTGTAACTTAAACTAAATTTTTGTATCAAATCTGTGACACTGATATATTTATTTGTTATGGAATCTTATTTTGGGCCTACAATATCCATTCCAAAGAACCAGGCATTCAATCTTTGACGTTTAAATCGAATTTTGATAGACTCATTTTTGTTCACCCCTTTTGAAAATCCATGCCAAATAGATGCAAATGGCAGTTTTCAAAACATGTCAGTAATCATATAATCAACGAAAATACTGAGATTTTAACCTGGTCCCCCACAAAAAAGATGGACCTGCTTTTAACTAGGAAAAACCAAAAAGCCGAGACCTTACTTTTCTGCTCGAGTCTGATGACAAACTGACTTTGTCGCTTTCACTTCCGCTGCTATTACGTCTACTTGTGGAACGGCTTCTTGCTCCGGTTTTAAAAAAGGATAAGAATCCACCCTTTTTCTTTGTAGAACCTGTACTTGTCGCTGAATCATTCGATTTGGTGCTTGTGATACTATTCGAACTTCTAACTTTTCTTATTACTGTTGTATTTGCATTTTGACGATCATTTGGTCCGCTTGCAACATTTATCGATGTTGTTGTTCTCAAAGGTGATAAACTTCGTGTTGGGGAGCTCATTCTCTGAAAGTCGGACTGCTTTTGTTTGGGGTTTCCTAACGCTTTATATCCATCTTTTGGATTGACTGTGGAAGCAAACTTAATAGCATTTTTCTTTGGTCTTGAAGAAGAAACTTTTTGATCTTTAGATTTTTTAGGACTATCACCAACATCTAACATAGATCTCCTTTGCCGAGGAAGTACTTCTGTTCCACCTGTAATTACTCTCTTCAGTTCCAAAAGTCCCGGTTCTTCATCACCTGTGTGGTTCTTTGAAAGTTCTTCAACACCCAGAGAAAATTTTAATGAAGATTGTAAAATATAATTCAATCTTTTGGTTTGTTTTTGCATGTAGGTATCATTTTTAATGTTATCTATTGCCTCTAATCCCTGGACTAAACTTAGTCTGTGCTTCTTAGAAAATAAAATCAACTTTTCTCTTCCTGAAACTATCGAGCTGCTATCTTCAGAATCTGATACCTCAGAGTCAGAGTAGTCGTCTATGCAAGAATCGCCATTTCCGTACGTAAATGGACTTGTCGAAGAAGACTGTGAGCTTTCAAATCTAACAGTATCATTTCCATCGTAACTCTCAACTTCAGATGTATCAGATGTTGTAACCGGTTTACTTTCAGCTTCAGTGCTTAAAGATTGTTTTAATCGTGTTTCTAATTCCCACATTCTTCTTGCCGGTGCTACAAATACTGGCGTTGGGAACTTTGTACATAAAACATCCGTCAAGGAGTTTGATTTCCAAACAATCAAACTTTCAGTTCTTTCCCATTTTAAGGTTCCAGAGACAAAGAAATCTGGAGTGTAAACATTTAAAGCATCAGTCATTATCTTCTGAGTTTTTCCAATTACTATCTCAACAGTAACCTTGATGGTGATATCCTTTGGCACTATCAAGGCAATATAACTTAGAAGGTTCAGTAATTTCTCGACAATGGTCGCCTGGTCATATCCAGACGTCCATTCGGCAGATTCACCCATATTCGGGTTCATTCTCGAATCTACTGATAATGACCTTGGTCTATCATCACATTCACGATTTGGTGAGCTAGCACCAGAGATCGAGCTTCGGCGACTACGAGATTTGTCTTCAGAGAATTTGGGTAAATTAGCAACCACAACAATATGATCTGTATCTCTGGCAAATTCTTTCAGCATCCAGTCCAATGCAACCCAGGTATGCTTTCGTCCACTAATATGACAAACAACAGTTCTTGGAGAGTTTGGATTTTCTACTTTTTTCCTTAAGATCATCTCCGTTCTTCGCTGATCTTTCGTCATTGGTGTATAACCATCCTCACTGATGAATTTTTTATTTGAAGGTGTCTCTTGAGGGAAGATTGCATCAGGATATTTGAAATATTTGTTTTTGTTCTTAATCCTATCTTCTATAACCTCCTTTTTGTTTATCCATTTTCGGCGCCAACCTGGTTGGGCCCTATTTATAATAATCGCATCATTAAGAATTGTTGGTTTGCTAGGATAATCAACTCTGACAATTTTTCCATTCTCTGCTATCTTAAACATGGAGCTTAAAAGTGTCTTTTGACTCCGATATGCCCTTGGCGGAGGAGAAAGCCCTCGACGTGAATCGCCCGTCAGGTAACTGTTGTGTAAATAGTACTCATCATTATTGCCCATAAAGCCACTTTCATCATCATAGAACTCTTCCATAGTATAACTTTCGGATATTTTTCCAGGGAATTGAACTCCAGGAAAGTCTAAGTTTGCCTCAGTACCATTCCCAAGATAGTACGGGACAGTATTAAACGAAACGCAGGGCTCAAATGTTTTCCTTATTAAAGCATACTTTTGATCTTTGATAGAGCTCTTTGAAATGTGTATTGATCCAATATTAGGATATAACTTGACATGTTTATAAATATTTTTCAATTCTTCATCATGCGATTTTAAAGGCATTCTTTATCAAAGATTGGACGAAAATTACAGCTTTCACTATTCTCTTTATCTCAGTCTGCCCAAACGATATTCTGATATAATTGTGAGCTTTAGATTCAACTCGAGACGGTCTAAAATGTACTTCAAATAGTTCTTTTGTATATCTTGAAAGATATCCGCTACCCGTTGGTTTTTTGAACTCCGCTCTAGTGCCAAATAAGTTAACAAATATATCGCGCCAAATAATGAGGGTACACGAGGGATGACTATGCTGAAGGCAGGTTTAAGATAACAAATAATGTTCTATCGAGGTCCAGTTAATGTCAATCTCAGCTCAAGCACCTTTATGCTTCAATAAAGATTTCTCAAAGAGGCTTCAGGTCTCAATCGGTAGTTAAAAGTTGAAATAATTCGCTCGAGATCAAAGTCTTGGCACTGTAAGACGACTCTCATTTGGCATCAGTTAACCGTTATAGGCTCTAAAAAGATTATCCAATTATATTATGCTACAAATATTTAAGGTGATCAAGTTCTAAATGTAGATTCAGTACACGCAGGAGTTAACACATTTGAAATGTGATCTATAGTTGTGCAATCCAGTCCTTAATGTCATCGATGTAATCCCCATTCTTGCAGCTTGATATAAATATCGCGATGTCTCTGTCCAATGGCACAAGTTGTTCCTCACCCGTCTCTGATGGTAGATGTAGAACATGGTTTTTCATATCGATACCAATCTGTTTCGACAATATATCAATGTCCTTCAACTTATAGACGTTGGAGGTATCCAACTTAATAATTTCAATATCATCGAAGCAATAGTTTACCAACAAAGTCTCTGGCAAATACTTCCAAACGTTGGAACCGTCTCGTTTCGTTCCACTCGGTTCATCGTTTTGGGATGAAAGAATAGGATCATGTATAAGATCAATCTTGTTCCCAATGATAACGAGGGGAATGTTGTCGGTATTACTCAAGCGTATGACCTGCCGCAATTTTTGGAATGACTCAGCTAGAATGGATACGTCGCTCAGGTCAATCATAAAAATAATGAGGTCAACACTATCAAAGCATCTCTCCCACAACGGTTGAAACCGTGTCTGTCCTGCCAGATCATAAACTTTCAACAGACTATTTCCTAACGAAAATTGGTTTACTTGGATACCAAGTGTTGGTACTGTATCAGCTTCAAATGCCCGACCTCCTAGAATATTTGTGAACGTTGTTTTACCTGAGTTTTGCAATCCAAGAACTGCTATGCTAAGCTCCTTTTGGAATAGAAAAAATGAGGATACCTTAAACCATAATACCTCCCACCATTCTCTCAAACCCATGAGACTGTTCTAGCGGCTATGCATTAGTTTCAATGCTTTTATTGTCGAGTACACTATCATTAAAAGGGCAAACTTTCTCCATGATTTTGACGGTGCTAAAAAAAAACTTAAATATCAATACACAAAGTAAGATACATACTTGGTCATTATAAATTCAGATAATTCTTAATCAATCTTTGTTACGAGACTCGATAGATCTTGCAAGTGCTTCTAATCTCTTTAATGCTGGATATCCCTCTAAAAGTCCAAACAGATACCATTCAATGAGGAAATCAATAGGAACTCTATAGAACGTTAATCTTGGCTTCAGCAATAATACGACTTCTAATAAATGTATGACAGTTTCCAAAAGAACGATCGATATTAATTTGAAATCATCGTCTAAGAACTGTTTGAAGGCTAACGGTAATGGTAGCCAGTATAGCACTTGACGATATTTGTAACATATCAAGGGCAAATGGATAAGAACAATCAGGACATATTCGAACACAGTTCTTGGGTAGCGCATATCATTCACTTGGATGCACGATAGATTACGTTTGCGTGCTGCTTCATGGGCCATACTTACCAGTCTCTCCTTCGCCTCAGACCAATCCTTCAAAGGTGGTTGGAACAGAATCGTTTTCTCGATATCGAAATCAACATCACCATGGTGGAACTGTAATGTCATAAATTCAAGTTCAATATGTAATAACCTAACATTGCTAATTTGATCCGTAATTGGTACCCCACCATATACATATAAATAGTCTTCAAGGGCCAACTTGTGGTCCTTGTTCATATGCGCCAGAATCCTGTGCACTGCACCGTTACTCATATTGAACTTATTATTTCCTCTTCAATTGAAACTTACTGAGCATTCCAAATCCCTATAGCCCCATATGTATAGCCAATTAACAACTCTTTCATCCTCATCTTGGACATTGTTGGATTTACGCTATGAACTTGCTAATACCGTTAATCATGATATAATTTCATGAATATGACAGACTTTGAATATATCACAATTGATGATAACTGCCTTACGACCCATTTTTGATTGCCTTCAACCTACGATACTTCTCAGAGATGTACCATAGCTTGTGGTTGCGATTTATATTGCACCACGAAGGAGAGAATCTCGATTTCTTTGTCTCAATATCTCATCATCTGATACCGTCGGCAGGAAAAGTCAATTAATAGCAGACATATCTCATTGAAGACCTTGATAAATTCATAAGCCATGATATGCCAAATATTATCAGCTCTGAATCATAATTCTCTATATTATTTGGCTCCTATGAGGACCTGTGAAGTACATTTTGAAGGCGGCTAATCCCTCTCTTGATGCACAAATTGCTATGAAGACTGGCAAAACGAAGTAAAACCTCATTTATCATACACTCTAATAATTATCTAGTCATGAAAAGTTCATATAAATAAAACAAACAGTCAACATCGTTGTTAGCACCTCTTCTTCGCACGTTAATGATATTTTATCATTATGTTTTATATTGCCGTATGAATTGATTTTTTAAGCTAGAGTCGGAGAGGTTTATCTTAATAGAAAACCCCCCAATAGTAGACTTGATCACTATATGTTGTACATTTGAGAAGTTACAAGCAATATAACATTATAGGATTGTATAGATATTTCGATTTTCTGGAAGACTGGGAGTCTGAATAATTGGTATTCTGAGTTTGTTTAGTTTTTACGGGGAAAATACAATAGTATTCAAAATAAGAAGCACATTGGGTGTCCAAGGAGTATTGTTTTTTATTTTGTGTTCTAAAACAAATACTCTAAAATATGAACGGGTCAGATAATTCAGGATCGGATACACATAGACGTCATCATCACCATCACCACCATAGCAGTGGTCATAGCCATAGTCATGGACAGAGATCCACTTTAACAGATGGTTCGCGGATTGGAAATTACCAGATTGTAAAAACTCTAGGAGAAGGGTCGTTTGGTAAAGTTAAACTGGCGTATCATGTCACAACAGGACAGAAGGTGGCGTTGAAGATTATCAATAAGAAGGTGCTTGCGAAAAGTGATATGCAGGGAAGGATTGAAAGAGAGATTTCGTATCTAAGACTTTTGAGACACCCACATATTATCAAATTATATGATGTGATTAAATCAAAGGATGAAATTATCATGGTTATCGAATACGCTGGCAATGAGTTATTTGACTATATTGTGCAAAGAGATAAAATGAGCGAAAAAGAGGCTCGTAGATTTTTCCAACAGATAATTAGTGCAGTTGAATACTGCCATAGACACAAGATTGTACACAGAGATTTAAAACCCGAAAATTTGTTGCTGGATGAACATCTTAATGTGAAAATTGCTGATTTCGGTTTGTCAAACATCATGACCGATGGTAATTTTTTAAAAACGTCATGTGGTTCTCCAAATTACGCTGCACCTGAAGTTATTAGTGGTAAGTTATATGCAGGCCCAGAAGTTGATGTTTGGTCATCTGGTGTTATATTATACGTGATGCTATGTCGTCGTTTACCATTTGATGATGAGAGTATACCGGTTCTTTTCAAGAATATCAGTAATGGTGTTTATACGTTACCTAAATTTTTGTCAAGCGGTGCCGCAAACTTGATCAAGCAGATGCTTATTGTAAATCCATTGAACAGAATTAGTATCCATGGTATAATGGAAGATGAATGGTTCAAAGTTGACCTACCTGACTATTTGTTACCTCCAGATCTCAAAAATAATGATGAAGAAGAACAAGAACGAGTTTCGTTGGAAACTCCTTTACAAAAGAAGGATGTTGATGATGATTTGGTTACTGCTTTATCAAAAACCATGGGTTATGAAAGAGATGAGATTTATGAAGCTTTAGAATCAAAAAAGGATAATTCGAGCCTGAATGAAATTAGAGATGCGTATTTGTTGATTAGGGAGAATAAATCATTAATTAAGGATTTGAAAAACGATAAAAATACATGTGATGAGCTAGATACCTTTTTGGCACAATCGCCACCTACGTTCCAGCAGAAAATTGGTGCAGAAGGTAGCACAATTCCAAATAATCATTATGCAAAAAGACCGAATACTTTCCAAAGAACGTACCATCAACTGTCATTTAATGATCAATCAAAGGAAGAAGATTCCACAATTTCAATATTACCAACTTCTTTGCCTCAAATTCATAGAGCCAACATGCTGGCCAAGGGTCTACCGGCAGCATCTAAAATTTCTCCTTTGGCGAACAAAAAGTCTAAGACCAGATGGCACTTTGGTATAAGGTCGCGTTCTTATCCCTTAGATGTCATGGGTGAAATTTACATTGCCTTAAAAAACCTTGGTGCTGAATGGGCTAAACCCTCTGAGGAAGACTTATGGACTATAAGAGTTAGATGGAGATACGATGTTTCACAGAATAGAAACAACGAGAAAATCCCTGATTTGATGAAAATGGTTATCCAATTGTTCCAAATTGAGACTAATAATTACCTTGTGGATTTCAAGTTCGACGGTTGGGAAAGCAGCTATGATAATGTTTCTTCAAATTCAAACGTATCAGAAGATGAGATGAGTACTTTTTCTGCATATCCCTTCCTCCATCTAACTACAAGATTAATCATGGAATTAGCTGTTAATAGTCAAGGTGCATAGAGTGCAGTTTCCAAGTTAAGATCACTTTAAGCATAAACATTTTAAGTAATCTTTAATGATCCTCCAGGATCTCAAATAATCTAGCGAGTTAAATAAATGAAAATGATAAGTAATCTAGCTTGCTTTAGCACAGAGCAAATGATCTGATTCTCATTGTGTGAGATGTAATAAGCATCATTATATCCTAAGATGGCCGGGTAAATTTGATGAATTTTCCACTTTGGGAAAAATATCAATAATGATCAAAGTTTGAGGTTATTCACTTTAATCAAAACATTAAGTCAACAACACGGAGAAAGGATTGATAAGCAGAACTAGAGAGTAACAGTTTACTCTTATTCCGGTTTTAATCAAGATCATATTGGCATTATTCTGGAAGAGCCATGCCGATGTTAGTTTTGAGCCAAGAAATTGAGAAATCGGCACCCCTGGCGGAAAACGATTCCTGTTCAAGTGACAATGCAAGTCCAAAATGTGAACAAACGCCTAGTCCGAAGGCGAGTAGAACACCATCTTTATATTCTTCATCCCAGAAAGTGGATTTGAGGACAGAGAGATTGCAGGCAATAGCGGATTTTGAGAAGGATCATGAAATTTTGCTACAAATAAACAAACTTCTGAACAAGTCAAGGCGGATGATAGTGCTTACGGGTGCTGGTATATCTTGCAGTGCTGGTATTCCTGATTTTAGATCATCAACTGGTCTTTATGACTTGGTGAAAAGACAGTTCCCTGAAATTTCTATCAGGTCAGGACAAGAGCTTTTCGACATATCGCTATTTAGAGACGAACAAAAAATATCCGTTTTTGCGACTTTTATGGAGAAATTATATTCTAGTGTAAAATTAGCACAACCAACCAAAACTCATAAGTTTATTGCACACCTCAAAAATAGAAACAAGCTTTTAAGGTGCTACACGCAAAATATCGATGGACTTGAAGAGGTGTTAGGTCTAGAAATATCAAACAACAAGACCGAAGCTAGCCAGGGATTAAATTCGCGATGGAAGAATTGTGATGTCATACAGCTTCATGGCGATCTTAATAGTTTAGCATGTACCAGTTGTTTTCATGTTTTTTCATGGAATAGGTTTTGGTCTCGTTCATTTAGAAGGGGGGAACTTCCAACCTGCCCATCATGCGAAGAAATGAATTATAAAAGATCCCTTGAAGGCAAAAGAAATATCCAATGCATCGGTTACCTCAGGCCAAATATTGTCTTATATGGGGAAAATCATCCTTCCTGCGATTTTATAGCGGAGGGTTTAAATTTTGATATCCTTAGAGGACGACCAGATTTTTTTATAATTATGGGTACGAGCTTGAAAGTTGATGGCGTTAGAAGAGTAGTGAAACAAATAAGTAGGCAGGTTCATGAACGTGGCGGAATAGTAATCTTGGTTAATAAAACATCCATAGGCGAGTCTTCGTGGCATGGTGTGATAGATTACCAACTAATGTGTGATTGTGATACATGGGTATCTTACTTAGAAAAACAGATACCAGAATTTTTCAAGACACAAGAACAAGTTGACAAATTAAGACAACTAAGAAGAGAAGCAAGTGATTTGAGAAGGCGGCGTTTAGAAGAACTGAAAAACAGCGAAAGAAAGGAGCAAAATGCATTGAGGACTCCACCACAAACACCGATTAAGGAAGACAGTAATCAAAATGTAAGGGAAATTAGTATTCAGAACGTAAAAAGGAAACTGATCGCTTCTGACTCTCAATGTGAGGAGAAACCTTTCCATAAAAAGCCCATGATTGTGAGCGTGAAAAGAGAGAATTCCGCAGTTGGAAGTAATGAAGAATGATCTTAAACATAGAACTGTCTCATTCCTCTTTTTTATAAGCTTATTTTAAATTCATAATTTGCATTTTTTTTATACCTTTATTTAGTTTTCGTTTATAAGGTGAACAGCATCTATTCAAATTCGCGATGAGTTCGACTTTTTTGAAAAATGGTTGGAAATAGTTGGAAAACTGTTGTACCGAAACAAAATATTCCTTGATCTGAGTAAGCTTATTTCATGAACCGACAAATTTCAGAAAAGTTCAGAGATAGCCATTTGAGGCAAAAATATAACTTGGTTCATCTTTTACCTTCTTTAGATGCACCCGCCCTGTCAGGTTTGTATTTAAAAAGCTTTCTCAATGCTACTAAGAAATACCGCCTACAACTCCCTCAGCAAATTATTGAATCAGATGGGAAATTTTGTGGTATGTGCGGTAGCGTAAGGATCCCATTTCGTAACACAAAAATGCATATAGAGGGACCTTGCGAAGGTTTGGATAATGGACATCGAAGGAATCTCATATATACATGTTTACAATGTGGGCAAATATCAAAGTTCCCATTGAATTCAACGACTGCTATCCAAAATGAAAGCTCTAAGAGTAGTCGAGAACCACAAGAGTTTACGGCCACTTGGCCTAGGAATATCGAGAATCATAATAACGGAGTAAGCAAGAAAAATACAGCGAAAGACCGTGCCAAGAAGAGGAAGGCAAATACTTTATCAAGTATGCTAGCCAAAAAGACTGATAGTCAAAAAAAAAAAACCTTATCTTCACTTGATCTAGAATCATTTATGGAACATGGCTAAATAATCGAGAGTGTTAAGCAGAAAACATTCATTTTTCATTTTATGACGTGGCATTCAAAGCATTAACCAGACTATTCACAGCCTTCGATGTGTCAGGTTTAACAGAATGTGAACTGCTTGTGGAGCTGAGAGTGCTACTTAGTGATGAAGTTGAATTCATTGTTTTTAGCCCAGGTCTCATGTCATCGGTTACACCTGATAGTGATCCTCTGCTCACACCATGGGCTTTAGTGCCTATTATGGAATGTTCTATATCATTGTCTGGTTCAGGCTCATCTTCAGTCATTATCTCATATTCAATTTTTCTAATACAAACATTTGTCCACATTCTCCTTCGATAATTCCCCTTAGATCCGTCCAGATTCAGATCGTAAACCCACTTAGTACCTTGGTCAACATCAACATACTCTATGAATCTCCGCTCTATCCATTCTGTTGGGTCCAAATCGAGGGCCCAGTTGGTGTTATCAATCCAATCCCACGAAATAGGAGGCTTTACATCTTCCAGAGATGGTACACAATTCTCTTCAATCTTCTTTTCATTGATCCTGAGATTTGAGAATAATGTATAATCATCGTTAGAATAACCAAGTGAAACCCAACCTTTTTCTGCTCTTTTGAATTTTTGTATTTCATAAATTGCAACCGCACGATGTTCTCTAGGCTCAGTATATTTCAATTGCTCTTCGATCTTGCACTCACACTTATTTGTAAGTGTCAATAGTTGTAATCGTGTGTCTTCTGAATAGAGACTTGAAAACAACTTGTCCCTATTTTTTGGATGCATCACAGAGACGAATGACCATCCTGCTAAAACTAGTAAAGGTTTGAATGGGATAAACTTTATTATTGAATCCATTGTGAATATGTTGATCATCGCTATCATCAGCAATAGTATAAAAATGAACGATGAAATTCTTTCATTGACGAAAAAAGCGAATTTAATCAGAATACTATGAATGAAATCATAAATCTTGACATATATTAATAGATGGTTCTGTAGATCGGTGAGATTCAATACAAATTCCTGACTTAATTCTGGGACTGGCTTGGGGATCTCTGCTTTTCTTAACGGAGGACCCTCAGATGGTATAGGATTAGCTTGGAGGAAAGGAGAGTAGCTTGGTTTATGAATATACATGTACTGTGGAACCATGACTCCGAAAAGAAGATAGAGAATTGGTATTGAGGATATAGTTGGTATTGGCTTCAAAACAATATAAGTGTATAGA
The DNA here is from genome assembly GCA_030571275.1 of Zygotorulaspora sp. UFMG-CM-Y6047. Lineage (NCBI taxonomy): Eukaryota > Fungi > Ascomycota > Saccharomycetes > Saccharomycetales > Saccharomycetaceae > Zygotorulaspora > Zygotorulaspora sp. UFMG-CM-Y6047. Next base: position 293,198 of record JAJLXM010000008.1, on the reverse strand, counting down.
GCAGTGACGGAAATAGTGTAGGAGGGGTTTTTCCAGTTGAAGATTTTTATTATCTCATTAAGCATCGTAAAGGGTAGACTTAACCTTGAATTCATCAAGACAAAGTTTCGGCTCATCACTGGAACAGAGAGACTCGGTCTATCCTTTGCAGCAGCCATTCTGTTCTCAATGTTATCTACTGCCATCACAGATGAGGGTGATAATGCCATTTTGATGATTTTCTCAATTAAGGTATCTGTCATTGCCTTTTGCAAACCAGTACCTGAAAGTGTATTCATTCCAGAGTTACTGGCATTTGTGGAAGCACCTGCCAGACTGCTGGTACTAGCCTTCTTTGCTCCACCAGCGCTTCCCTTCTTAATACTATCGGACCCTATTCGAACACTCTTCGGAGAACGATTGGATGGTTCCGTACCCTTTGATCCTTCATTCCAAAAGAAGCTAGTGACTGAATCCATATTTCGGAACGCAACTATTGGAGAGGCAGCGTTAGTTTGTAATTATTTAGGTAGTTTTTTGGCTAGCACTTTCTTTAAGTTCAGGGTTTTACACAAGAAGCTTTTTATTATCTTTCGGAAAAAGTGCATTTTCCATATTCAAGTCTAATTATAAATTATATCAAGGAATACAATATTTTGTAGAAGGGTTCTCATGAGGGTATGAAGAGGCATGACATGTTAGATGTGACTCCTGCACCCCAGGACTATATAAGTGATGCGACTATTTTTGAGGATAATAGGCTGTTCGCGGTGACGTGCTGGGATGGCTCAGTTTCTCTATATTCTTATAATACAGACAAAGTGATAGAGCTGAAGGTACGACTGATCCATAAATACGCTCTGACTAGCTGTTGTTATGTGGAGACAAACCGTAAGCTATATGTTGGTAGCGTCCAGGGTGAAATACTAGAGGTAGATTTTGAAGCAGAAATATTTCAAGAGATAATTAATAATAGGGCAACGTTGGGTATTTCTAGTATTTGTAAATACCAAAATTCGATTATATGCGGCTCATGGGATGGTTGGTTACAAATAATTGATTGTGATACGAACATTATTCAGACTCATCATAAATTAGACTCATTAAAGATACTGTGTATGGACACAAACGAAGATAAATTATTAGTGGCTACGACAAGTAATAAAATTATGCACTTCAAGTTGCCATTCAACCCTAATTACAGCTATGAAGTTGAATCTGGACTTAAGTATCAAGCCCGAAAGGTTGGTCTCACGCCTGATGGAAAAGGATATGTATCCAGCTCACTTGACGGCCGTGTTGCTGTAGAATACTTTGATGATGATGAGAAAAAGTTTGCTTTCAGGTGTCATAGAATGAACTTAGTCGACATTAACTTCGTTTTCCCTGTTAATGCACTAGCCTTCATTCCTGATAGACCCATTCTTTATACAGGAGGTTCTGATGGATGCATATCTTGTTGGAATATAAACTCGCGTAAAAAGATTGAACAATTTCCTAAACTTGATGGTAACAGCGTTGTTCATCTGAAATGTAATAAGGAGATACTATTGGCAGCAACTTCCGATGATTCCTTCAAAACAAGTGCTGTCATCCATGAAGATATGAACGAATTGCAACCGAGTAAACTATATATCCTGTATTTATGAACTACAAACTGTTACATCAAGTTTTTGCTTTCTTGACGAATTTCTGTTTCTTTTGAGTCTTTTTCCTCTTCTGAATGTTATCAAGAGCACTTGAATCATCCAAACATTTGAATTCCGAACTCAATGCAAACTGACAACTCTGAAGGGATTCAACTTCACTTTGTAGAACTCTGTCAACCATCATCTGCCGTAGAGAATCTACATTGGAAACACCTTCATGATTGGGACAAACCTCGCGAAAGGCGTGGGTTGGGTACTCGTTCAAACGTGCCTCGATACATCTCTCCCATAAACGTATACACTTTTTCGTAACACGATTGGAATTTAGTAAATCGACAGACTTTTTAGCAGTTAGAAATAACTCTTTTTCCTTCTCTACTTCACCCATTCTCTCTATCTTTGTATTCTGTAAAAATAAACATAAAATTTGTATTAATAAAATTCCCTCCATTGGTAAATGACCGTCCTTGTAACAGTCGTAAGAATCTACAATAATTTCTTCACCTTCAAATAGATTGAAAAACTGTGATTTTTCACCAATAATATCTATAATTGAATCAACAAGTGTTCTATCAACAGAGAAGAATTTTGTAACTTCTTCCAAGATTCGTGTTAATGGCAATTCCGCAAAATCGTACTTGGACCCATTCCATTCAACATACCCATATCTCCTCAATAATTCTGCATTTGGGTGATCACCATATATATTATAAACCTGGCCTCCTTTCTTGATATCTGCAGTTGCGTACATCTTTAGGGTTTCAATATCATATGTTAGATTAGCATTACATTTTTTCGTATCTGAATTCAGGGTATCAGCCAAAGGAATCATGGACTTCATGTAGCCATCATTCATAACATTTGATGATTGGTTCTCCTCGACTAGCTCTCTTTCTTCAGAAGTTGCATTCTCTACATCAAAAGAATAGGACATAATAACACTTGCAACATATAAGAAATCTTCCCAGCTAGTTTCTCCGAATTCTTCTTTGGCCTCTTCTGGGAACTCTTTAACATAACCATTGATCCTATCGAACATATATTTTGCATCCGTTTTTCCTACTCGATCAATTATTAGTGACGGTTTTAACAGCTGCAATTCTTCGTTTGGCCAAAATATTAGTGTTTGGAGATCCTTTCTCTGAGGTAGTACCAAAAAATAATCCCACCATTTGCTTTTATCTCTCAAAACGTTCATCTCATAAAGAAGGCATAATATCAATCCTTCCCAATGACCAAACTCTTCAAATAACCTCTTCCTTACATCAGGGTACTTCTCACTTAATTTAGCAGTCTCTACATTGAGAATTGAGGCTCTTGGTATCTCAAATAACAGTTCTTTATTTTCAATGTCATCAGTAGCAATCACACACCTTCCTTCATTAATATCTCTTCTATCATCAATTCCAATTTTTTGAGATAACTCAAATTGGCCTACCGCTTTCAGCCAATGAGAAAAATTGGCTGTGGCTTCATCAAACGTACCCATCTTTAATACCCTTTTTAAATGAACAATAGGAGGTCTCAATTGGTCCTCGTAGCCTCTCTTAATAGTTTGTTGATCGATTTTAGTCTCTCAATATCAATTCTTTGGAATTTTTCAACTCATCGCGTTCTCGATCTTTATTGACGATATATACAATTCAAAATCAGTGGAACTTTCCAGAAGTTAAGGACTTCAAGGTATAAAAAAGACAGTTAATAAAGAGCGGTGAATCGTAGGTCACTAGAGTAAATTCTAAGTAATTCAACAAGTGTTTAAAACAGTAAAATGGGTGCTGACGAGTATAAGCAACAGGGTAACGCAGCATTTGTTGCGAAGGACTATGAAAAAGCTATTGAGTTATTCACAAAAGGTATCGAAGTTTCAGAACAACCAAACCATGTTTTGTATTCCAACAGGTCAGCTTGTTTTGCATCTTTAAAAAAATTTCCAGATGCACTAAAGGACGCAGAAGAGTGTGTTACTATCAACCCAAGCTGGTCCAAGGGTTATAACAGAGTGGGTGCCGCACAATTTGGTCTTGGTAACCTAGATGATGCCGAAAAGAATTACGAAAAAGCATTGGAATTAGATGCTAATAACAAGGCAGCAAGGGATGGTTTAACACAGGTTCAGCAAACACAGGCCTCCAGACAGCAAATGCCAGATCTAGGCTTTGGTCAAATGTTCAGCGACCCTAACATGATTGAAAAATTAAAGAAAAACCCAAAGACTTCGGAAATGATGAAGGATCCGGCGCTTGTTGCTAAGGTGATGCAATTACAGAGCAATCCACAAGCTTTAACTCAAGACCTGTTCAGTGACCCAAGATTGATGACCATAATGGCAACTTTAATGGGTATTGATCTGAATATGAACCCCGGTGAGGAAGAACCAAAAAGGGAAGACTCAAATAAAGAAGAGACCAAGCAGGAAGAGGTGAAGAAGGATGAACCCAAGACCGAGGAACAAACAAACGCTTCGGAACCAGAGCCAATGGAAATTGACGAGGAAAAGGGATCAAAATCTGAGGCTGAAGAAGCAAAAGCTGAAGGTAACAAACTTTACAAGGCTCGTAAATTTGACGAAGCAATTCAACAATACGAAAAGGCATGGAATTTGTTTAAAGATGCCACTTACCTAAACAACAAAGCCGCAGCTCAATACGAGAAAGGAGAATATCAGACTGCAATTGCAACTTTGACGGATGCCGTTGATCAAGGAAGAGAATTAAGAACAGATTATAAGGTTATTGCCAAATCATTCGCACGTATTGGTAACGCATACCATAAAATGAATGATTTGAAGAAAGCAATTGAGTTTTACCAAAAATCCTTAACTGAATTTAGAAATGCTGATGTTCTAAATAAATTAAGAAACACTGAAAAAGAATTGAAGAAACAAGAAGCAGAGGAATACGTTGACTCAGAGAAGGCAGAAGAGGCTCGTTTACAAGGTAAAGAATACTTCACAAAGGCAGATTGGCCAAATGCTGTTAAAGCTTACACTGAAATGATTAAAAGAGCACCTGAAGATGCCAGAGGTTACTCAAATAGGGCAGCTGCACTTGCTAAACTAATGTCATTCCCAGATGCAATCTCAGACTGTGACAAGGCTATTGAAAAGGATCCAAACTTCATCAGGGCTTATATAAGAAAAGCATCTGCACAAATTGCGGTCAAAGAATACGCTGCTGCAATTGAAACTCTCGAAGAAGCTCGGACCAAAGACCAAGAACTGAATAACGGTTCTAATTCAAAAGAAATTGAACAATTGTACTACAAAGCCAATTCTCAGAGATTCCAGCCAACCGATGCTAATGAATCTCCAGAAGAAACATACCAAAGAGCTATGAGAGACCCAGAGGTTGCCAAAATTATGCAAGATCCAGTAATGCAAAGCATTCTACAGCAAGCACAACAGAACCCTGCTGCTTTACAGGAGCATATGCAAAATCCTGATGTTTTCAAGAAAATTCAAACCTTGATTGCTGCCGGTATTATTCGTACTGGTCGTTAATATCTCTGTATAAATTGCTGTAACTTGATTAAAAATATATACTCTTTAAATTCATCAAAGGGAAATAATATGAAAATCTTTATTTGTGAAAGAAATCTTGAACCTTTTCATAGTAACACTTCAACCTCCTCCACTTAACGCGCTAGGATTATGTCATCAATTAGTTCCGTTAATTGTTCAAGTATGGCATAAATATATCATAAGATCCCTTATGTGAATATCCTTATATACATGTTCCTTATTTATTTCCTATTCACTAGTATGCGAGAAGATTATTTTTCCGGTTCTCTTTCAATGCTTTCACCTTCTTCGTGGTTAGGTTCAACACATAATTTTTTATGCGAATCCACAACAACTTTCACAGTCTCTTCATTTCTAATTTGGCCCTTTAATAAGTATGTTGCCATTGGATTCAGAATGCTTCTGTGAATTAACCTGTTTAGTGGTCTAGCACCATATGATGGATCATAGCCATGATCAGTTAACCAATCCTTTGCCTCATCAGTCAATTCGAGTTTCATTCTCTTGTCATTCAATCTTTCTTGAATTTCATTAATCCTAATATCTACAATAGATCTCAAAACTTTTTTAGACAATCTATTGAATACAACTACATCGTCAATACGATTGATGAATTCAGGGGGGTACATTTTCTTCATCGCCTCAATAACATCTTTCTGTGCCTTGACACTGACCTTACCATCATCTCCCATCTCAGTATCAGCCAGAAGAATATCTTGGCCAACATTTGATGTCATAACAATTAATGTATTACGGAAATCAACGGGGTGACCGGTGGAATCTGTTAACTTACCTTCATCCAAAACCTGCAAAAGGATTTTACAAACATCTGGATGAGCTTTCTCAAACTCGTCAAACAAAACGACAGAGTATGGTTTCCTTCTCACAGCCTCTGTTAATTGCCCTCCAGATTCACTCATAACGTAACCTGGTGGAGCACCAATTAAACGCGACACCGTATGCTTTTCTTGAAATTCAGACATGTCAAATCTAATCACGTTTGATTCATTGTCAAATAAAAATTCGGCTAAGGCCTTCGTTAGTTCAGTTTTACCAGTACCAGTTGGTCCTAAGAACATGAAACTGGCTATTGGTCTCTTTTCGCTTGTTAGACCGGCTCTTTGTAACCTAACTGCATCACTTATAACCGAGATAGCTTCATCTTGTCCGACAACTCTTTCTTTCAAAGAATTCTCCATGAAAAGTAACCGATCTTTATCTCCTTTCATAACAGTTTCAGTTGGTATACCAGTCATTTTTGCAACAACTTTTGAGATATCATCAGAGGTAACAGAATCGTGTAATAAGTTTTGTCTTTCAGGGTCATTTTGCTTTTCAGTTGATGCGACTTTTTTTTCCAAGTCTGGTATTTTCGCATAACGCAATTCTGAGGCTCTAGTGTAATCACCTTCCCTTTGGGCCTTTTCTAATTCAATTCTTGCTTGTTCTAAATCAGCTTTGCAATTCTTTATCGATTCTATTTCAGCCCTCTCCTCATCCCAGATTTTAGTTAATCTATTCAGTTCATCATTCTTCAAATCAAGATCTTTTTGTAACGCCTCCCTTCTTTCAACGCTGACCGGATCAGTTTCTTTCTTCAAAGACTCTAGCTCTATTTGAATTTTCATTATAGCACGATCCAATTTTTGAATTTCATCGGGTTTAGACTCATGTTGAAGACGTAAGACAGCACATGCTTCATCCACAAGATCAATTGCCTTATCAGGTAAAAATCTATCCGTTATGTAACGGTTAGATAGAACTGCAGCACTTACGAGGGCTGTATCAGTTATTCTAACACCATGATGTACTTCGTATCTCTCTTTGAGACCTCTTAAGATTGAAATTGTGTCTGAAACAGTTGGTTCGTTGAGTAATATTGGTTGAAACCTTCTCGTCAAAGCTGGGTCTTTTTCAATGATCTTGAATTCATCTAATGTTGTTGCAGATATACAACGCAAACCTTTGGCCAACTTTGGTTTCAAAATATTTGATGCATCCATGCTTCCATCACTTTTACCTAGTCCAAGTAGCATATGAACTTCATCAATAAAAATTATAGTCTGACCATTAGATTTGTCAATTTCTTCCAACACTTTTTTGAGCCTTTCTTCGAACTCACCTCTATATTTCGCACCAGCAATTAATGATCCCAAGTCAAGGGCTATCAATTCCTTCTCCTTTAAAGAATCAGGGACTTCACCAGCAACAATTCTCTGGGCCAACCCATCTATTAAAGATGTTTTACCAACACCAGCTCTACCAATCAGCACAGGGTTGTTCTTGGTCCTTCTTGATAATATTTGAATGGCCCTGGCAATCTCCTCATCTCTACCGATAACAGGATCCAGTTTTCCTTCTTTAGCTAACTTGGTTAAGTTTGTTCCGAACTGTTCTAAAGCCGGTAACTCTTGTTCACCTTGGTTGGGATTCATTCTCATTTGGACGTAATTTCTCTTGAAAGGACTTTGTAATTGATTAATTGTGATAGTAGTTGAAACTGCTTCTGGGATTGTTCCCAGCCGCCTACTAGTCATCATTGTTCGCTTCGATTCGAGCAACAGCTTAGGTATGTGCGTATGCGCTACAACACCCGCAGCAGGTGTCCGGCAATCCAACAGTCCGTTGTATATGCTGACATTTGCAATTCGCGATCCTAATTGTCGCTCCATAGACGACTTATGAATATATCTTAGCATCCGTCCGTTTTTATTTTTCTTTGCTGAATACCCTATTAGTTACAAAAAAGCTTTACGGTAGTTTTGTACCAATTTATAGGTTTAATTATCCCACTTATATCAAGATTGAGTGGTTTAGAGATCAACTATCCTGCATCCCCTTTATTATTACTCATTCCAAGTTGGGTCCTTTCAAGGCACTTCTGGAACTTTCTTGAGAAAGAGGAAGAGACGCTGTCCGACATTCGGGTCTGTCCGGATACAAGTGGGAAGGAATATTTCAGCATACCACGAAAATCTACGAATTGGTTGGGAAGGTGATCAATTGAGTTGAAGATTCGGCTTATGATGGCTTATCTGGGGGGTGAGGAATGTCAAGGTCGTTCCAATTGCTGTTTCTCGCAATAGCCATTCTTGTAACGCTGTGATTGAAAATTGATCCGGTTATCGAAACGGCCGATTCTTTGGAACTTCTAATATGGTCATTCTCAGTACCGTCTGCTGAACTGGTGACACCATTTTCTGCATTCAGGTCGATTGGGGGGTTGAAAGTTGCAACACCGTTGCTTTCCAGTTGGACATTTCGGAAAAGATTCCAATCCTCTTCGTCATGAAAGTAATCCCAATAAGCATTTATGCTGTTGTGCGTGTTATTATAGCTCTTAGAATTAACCCTGTCGTTGAAGTCATTAGATGAATTTTTATTGTTGCCGCCGTTATTATTGTTGTTGTTTAGATGGTTTCCGACTTCTTGTTCGTCTGGTGGAGGAAAATCGTCCTGATTCCATTCTTGGTATAAAACTTGATGCGAATCAGTAAGATGGTGGTATTGGAAATGTGAATCTCTGTATCCACTCATTTAGAGCTATCTTCTTCTCAATGTTAATGTTTTTGTCTTAAATATTTTTTTAAGTTTTTGTCTCCATTTATAAATTCATCATCACAAAAGAGAAAACTTATTTAGTTCACTGAATCAAAAAAATGATTAATGATTAACCACTTTTCACTGTCTGAAAAAGGATCAAGATCGTTTCGATTCATAGTTTTATAATTTGTATCTTTGTATGTATTTTCATATCTATAAATTGATTGAATTACATAAAGTTCAAAACTGCAACCCCCCCAAAAACAATGGCCACGACGGCAGATTTCCATGCCAAACTCATCTTTTCACCATTATCATTGAGTTTAAAGGCATGCCGTACCGAGACTGCATCGTTTGCTTTAGTAGTACTGGTTGCTGACGTACTTGCAGTGGATGAGGCTGGTGGAAACAACGAGCTCGAGAAAAAGGATTGCATGTTACCATCACTTTGAAAATATGTATAGTTATTAAGTGGACTAGGAAATAGTCCATTTTCTTTTAATTTTGTATAGTCCCATTCAGTTGCATTCTCGGTCTTCCAGTTCCAAAAAATCCAGCCGTTAGAATAATTTGAATAAGTGACAAGTTGGGCTTCGACGAACTGTCTGACATGATCCTTATATTCCTGTGTCCAATTCGAAACCGGAGTATGTGTTTGGCAGCTACCAGCCGGTTCATAGTCAGTAGTAAAATTTGTTGTTTTGTAATAAGAACCATCATAACGCGACCCTATGCCAACCCCGTTAATCCAAAGAGCACAATCAGTTAAAGCAGCCGAGAATTCCCCAACAACGGTAGGATGGTATACCAATTCATTTGCAATTGACACACCATAATTGATAATATCGGTTATTCTACTACTTTGATTGTTATTGAGTTGAAAGTCGGTGAAAACCTCATAATGATGATGATCAACTAAGATTTCTGAGGAGTCAAATGAGACGTTATTTAGAGATGCATGGTAGTAGCTGGTGACATTACTGTAATCTGGGTTTAAATATAGATTCCAATGGCCGATATCCTTAAATGCATCGTGAATAACAAATTCGTTATTGTTTCCTTTGCTTTTTTGTTTTGTCTTATAAATCTCGAACGCCTTATAATAATACTGGACCATTGTGTATTCATCCAATCTTGGACTCAAAGGTTCATTCATGATCTCAACACCAATGCTGATTGTATTATTGGTTTGATCGATGTAATTTTCAAACAATGAATCCCATATTGCTACCGTCAATTGTCTCGATGCATTTGAATTGAGCCAATGGAGGTCATTATACAGATCTCTTTGACCAGAATTATCAAAACCATTTTGGGTATTGGGTGCTCCATGCAAGTCTATCCAGACGTTCAAGTTATACTTTTGGGCCCAACCGAGAGCCTTCTCCAAGTATTCCAATTGCAGACCCTCACTAACATAAGGATCAACGAATGTGATATTTCCAATGTATAGGTTTGTATCGTTATCCTGTTTCCAAGCCCAATATCCAATTGGGAGCCTGATCAGGTTAAACCCGTCCTCACTTATTTGCTTAAAGTCCTCCTCAGTGATCCATGTGCTAAAGTGTTCCTTTAGAAGTCCCAAAGCCTTTTCGTAGCCTAATACTTTAGTGAGCGTATACTCGTCCACTATTGCCGAATTGCTAGTGTTATCTATACCTGAGGCAATATTGAAAGCTTTCTCGTACAACGTTGGTGTGATATAAGGTTCTGTAGTGAGCCATCCACCTATCGAAATCCCTCTAATACTGGCACTTGAGTTATATGATGCAGTTTGTGAGGTACGTCGTTGGAGTTCTGAGAATTCATTGAAGCTGAAACAACTAACAAAGCTCCCTGCTATCCATGTCAGAGCCAGTATAAAGCCAAATCTTGATATCTCAACCATCAATTTCAAAAGAAGCAGTAGTATTTAACATACGATTGGTCTTAGCTGTAATATTCAAAGATCTTTTTTCGTAAGATATTTTTTAGTTGCTTTTATTAGAATACTATAATATCAAAGTCAATCGGAAAATTAATCTCACACGTTATCTTTGATAGTGAAGCGAGTTAAGTAAAGATTTACGCAAAGAGATATTAAAGACGTTGAATAATCATCCTAAGAGATAGAAAGCTTAACGCCTCCATTCGCAGTTATTATTGCTCATTTGTTTTCGTTTAATACCTCTAAATGAATGAGAGCGTTCCAAAAATTGAAACATGGTGTATTATGGGTTTTATTGGGATCTGCTTGCGGAAATCATGTTCCTAACTTCATTAATAACAACGGGCTGCCGCATTATAACCTCACAGACTTGATAAAAGATTCCATATTAACTCCATATGCCAATATTTGTCAAGGGAATTCGTTAAATGGAGGGTTTTTGACACTAGAGAATCATAGCGAAATAATATTAGACAATGCGACCATTAATTCACCCGTTATTTTGATACGATGTTCAGATTCCAATGATTCATCGGATTCTTCATTAATTTTTACCGACTTCCTGGATTTGTTAAATGAATATTCAGTGGTTGATGATAGTAGGCGATACCTTGCCAAAGATTCATTTTCACAAAGTGTTTTAATGATAACTTTCGTATCATGCGCAGTATGTATTGGGTGCTGGATGGTCTATTTAGTTATAACACTTCTCCCCGCAGAGAATCATAATGGAAGGAGATTCTCGGTTCAGTTTTATGTTCTATTCACTGCTATTTATGAAGCTGCAATGCTCTGCAAGTCAGTTAGAGTCATCTTCAAGAAGCAATATGAAGCTAACAAACAGGACTCTTTTGATTTTGAAAGGTTTATTATTCTAACTACAGCACATAGAGTGGGTGAAATAATGAGTAGTTGGATGAACTTCCTAAATTGGACAGCGATAATTTACTACATGTTTCATAATTACAGGAAGTTGCATAAAAACTGGCTACCATCTGCTTTAAGCAATAGGAATAATCTAATTGTCTATATTGGAGGAATTTTAACAATTACAGATACTGTGCTCCTCGGGGTTACATTATGGACCAGGGGTGTATATTCTGCGGTGAGCATTGCTTACAGAATTATTGACTATATCATATATTCATTATTTTGTGGACTTACAGTGTATTTTATAGGGCACAACTTCTGTTTTGTTCTGGCACCCAAAAGAATCCAATCAACTGAACACGCAGGATTCAAAAGCATTCTTATTTTAATTTGGAAGGATTACCATGAAACTATTCCATTATTGTTTTATAATTCTGCTCTTTTTGTGTTGTTATATTTCACATCAATTTACCTAACAGTGATCGGAATTGAAATAGGGCAATGGTATTATAAAATCGTAAAATTTTTCAGATTGATTATAACTGTGAGTGTTTGGGGTCTAATAGATGTTTTAGAACGAAGGGAATTGATCCTAAGTCGGGAAACTATACTGGGCAAAAAGATACACAATAATGATGAATATTTCTTCGATCCTAAACTGCCTTATGGTCACACATCATTAGAAGAGACTAGAAGTGGTTTGAGTTCCGTACCATCGAACAGCTCAAATAGTGCGCTTATGGATCCGCACAATGAGAGCGATAAATTGAAATGGCCAAGGGTAATTTTGAAACATCCCTCAAAAGTATGGAAATCGCAAGTCACAAAGGCAAAAACCTTAAAAAAATATAGTAGAACCAAGAGCCGTAAACTGTTAAATTCTTTGGCGGGTTCCAATAATCAACTAGACGGCTCTCATATTTCAAAGCGTAAAACTGTAGGCAGAAGTTCAATTTGTGGCCGAGAATTAGCACCATCAGCCTCTGCCAATTATACGGTCTTCCGAATATCGGATATTGATAATGAGAATCAAAATGATGCAGCCAGCATGGAAACAGAACTGGCTAGGAACTACATATACGACTATAATCATGGCCATATATAATGAACTTAAAGTATTTTAATTAAATATTTACGACCTACATTAATGACATGCTTCGGAGATTAGAATTAATCCATTCAGATTTCTGATCTTCTTTCGGACACCAGTAGCCCATTTAACATTTTAAATTTTTGGCTTCCCTCGGTTTTCAAGAAGTTTTCACAGTATTATCCGTTCTTAATTGGAAACATCTGGGGTTAGTACTTCCAGGCACACCAAGGATAAAAATATCATCATACTGTCAGAACAACAATGAAGATTTGAAAAACAGGTGTTGGAGCTTGAAGAGTCTGTGGGTAAAATAACAGTAAAGGATTAGTGGAGCAATTTTTAATGAAAACTATCTATGTGCTTCTAATAGTCCAGAAAACTAAAGAAGAGCAGCTTTGGGAAGGAAATTGCTTCATTTTGAAACATCCCAATTCTTTCATTGCTCCAAATTGTTCCTATCACCAATGAAATATAAGTAGTAAATATTAAATCAAGATATACACAAGAGCCGCTTAGTAAAGCTTATCTCCAAATTATTATATACTTCAATCATTCAGTTATTTTGTTTAATTTGATTCAAGATATCATTCACGTGACACTCTATGACAGAACTGAAAGATGATGCCGAATGAGCTGGTGGAAATGACAATTATAAACAGGTTCAAATATAATGAATATTTAGTATGTTCAAAGGAATTTCCTCATAAAATATAATGCTTATATAATTGTCACTAACTTAAGAATAATATAAGCTGAAATTTGGAATAGTGCAGACGCATAAATTACAGTAATCTGAAATATATTACAAAGCGTAATAAACCTCAGACAGAGGTGTCAGGAGGGCTATAGAAAAAGGCTATTAATTTTTTTAGATAATATAGCTGTATCAAATAGCATGCATTAGTGTTGGAACGGTTAATATAAATGAAATATAGATAAAAGAGACTGATTATTAAAGCATCTGCTGCTTCAGAACAAGTAATTGCGATGTGATTGATCCCTAACAAGAATACTCAATGGTGTGAAAGAATATCGACTGATGCCCGTTGCGAGACGATTACATAATAGGAATTTTACTACGATGTGCTCTGCCTTAAGGCAGCAAATAATGTTTGTACAAGTAAATTACTGAGACCAAACAGATAGTGTGATTACAATTGAGACAGCGTCACTACAAGAGTGAAAAATAAAATCTTCACTGGTAGTGGTGTGGTATAACTCAATAGGTGTTGAAATGCGACCTATAAATATGGGCAAAGTATCGAATATCAATTCATCTTGACCTACAGTTTTCTTCGATTTATTCTTAGAAAGAGGGAGAATTTTTTGCATAATATCTAATTCTATACCTTTTTATTGAAAGAATTTCTCGATTTGACTGACGTTATTAGATAAGAGGATTGAGATAATTAAAACATGGTAAACAATTCTATATGCCGAGTTCGTGACTCAAGTATATGCACGAACTGCCTTTCCCTCCCTTACACATGGTATAGACTCGGGAACATTATATAAAGTCTGCTTTATATATCTAAATAATGCACTACATCCAATCATCGCGAACAATATGTCGAACAACAATTTTTCATCATACGATGAACTGGAAAAATAGCAAAAGCAGCATATCCGACAACTGGAAGCCACACCTCTAGTCTAATGGCTGTTCCAACACTTTTAATATCAATTTTTATTAATCAATGTCTGACATCAACAATTCTAGTAACTCATCGGAGAATAAATTCTTCCAATATAAGGAGCACCAGAAATTAAGCGCCCTTAGAGAAAAACGACTTACGACTTGATTCAAGCAGTTATCTTCAGGTACTTATATCAGTCTTCCAACTACTCAAAACATACTTAGAACGTGACAGCTTACCTTCAATATAGATCAATACTAGAGGGAAAGTAATCAATAAGTTAAGCGCAAGTGGTTTAGTGGTAAAATCCAACGTTGCCATCGTTGGGCCCCCGGTTCGATTCCGGGCTTGCGCATTTCTTTTTGAACTGGAATCACCTATATTCTATAATAATCGTATTGTTATGAAGATATGTTGATAAGATATTGATAAGATGCTACATATTAGTAAATTTTATACACTTGTTTTGTTAGGTTAATTTTGTCTTTCTTAGACTTTATAATAGGCGCAGGGGATAAGATGAAGAGGAAATGTTCTAAAATATATCTTGATAAAAAATTTTCTATCATCCTGCAAATTGCATAAATTAACAGGCTTTTATTATAAGTGGACAAATGACTAATATTAATATCAAATCAGTGGTATCAATAGTGCTAAGTGCCAGCTATTTGCTATTTTTATGGGGATTACCTCCCGTAAATGGAACAAATGTTGCTGACTTAGATTCATACAGGGATAAGGATGGAAAAGCTAGACTTGTATTAAACGATGATGGTTTACTGAAGAGAAGAAATGAATTGCGGCCTCCATTGAATTTAGACGATGTTGCCAGTGGGAAAGAGAGGGTCGCTTACACTGGCCCAGTCATCTTACCAGATAGTTTTGAGGACATTTTAAATAATGACAGAGACTTAATGAAGCGTGGACAAAAAAATTTTGCAGGCGAGTTCATGGAAATGGCACTAGACTCCAAATTACCAACTTTGAAACAAATCTCTATTTTCTATGAGTATTTTAGAGATGATTTATTTTTATCGCAAAAATTAAGTGATGCGCATGAGGATTTGATTATTGTAGCCCCAACAAATGATGCAATTGTCAGACTCGAACTCAAGCCATGGCAGTTTCCAGAGGATGTGGAAGGATTGGAAAATGATGGTGCATTAGAGGCAGATATTCAAAATGCTATCGAAAGCAACATCAACAGATTTGTCAGATCCCACGTTATTGATTACGATGAAACAAAATCAAAACATTATGAGAAATTCAATTGTATTTTACTCAGAAGCATAGCTATGGAGCAGTCTGGTTCGACTGATGCTGACATCCTCTTGAAAAAGGAGAATGACAAGTTTTTTATTGCCTCAATTAAGGACGAGAAATTCTATCCGGTTGAACAAATTGAGACTGGGGCTAATGGGGTTGTGCTTATTGTTGATACGTGCCTAGTTTGGCCTTAGAGTCAAGGACCGATGTTCGAGAAAAGGGTTTTATTTACGTTAATCGTTGTTAATTCATAATCAGTACTTAAATAATATTATTATAGGGTAAATATGTAATAAAAAAACCAAAATATTTGGTCGGAAAAAGTAGTTATAGAACGTATGGTTGAATAACCATTTGGAATAAAACGGCCTGTCTAAGGCGGTTATATCTTTTAATTCGATTGGATCCACCAATCAATTTTATTTGTTGTCCCATTGAGATCGACGTACAGCCCTGTCAGCTTAATCTCAATTTTTTGTAAAATTTCTTACTCTTTTCCTTTGCATAATCAGAGAATGTCTTCAACCTCCTCTATTTCGTACTCTGTTTCAGCATCATCTAGATCATTTAATATCCTCTCATCAAGGCTTATCAATTGGCCAGAATTTTCTGCTTCAATTATGCAATTCTCAATTAATTGCGATCTGATACCAAAATCAATCGTATTGCCTTTTTCACAACCTAACCATATCCTCACTTCACCATATAATTTCTCAACCTTCAGCATAGTTTGAATATCAAACTTCGCTAGAGACACTGATAAAGACTTTAGCATCAAAAAGATTGCTGTTAAGCCTATTATTGATAATTCTTCCGATTTTTTTTCCCTTCCCATTTTATTTAAATTGAATATTGGCATCTTCTTCGACCATTCGTTACATTGGCCTACTTTCCCTTCTTTAATCAAAATTCTCATAACAGAACAATAAAGAACTAATTGTTCTTCAAACAATATTTTCTTGTTTAAATCTTTACCTGTTTTTATCAGTTTCGATAGCTTGTCACAGCTCTTTTTTGTTGGAACTAAAAGACAGTCTAATACTGCATAATATTCCGGCAGAGACTGTAGCAACTTATCTCCAGCTAGCTTATTCTTTTGCGTAATTTCGCATATGTCTTCTATTTTCAGGAGCTCAGCACCGTCTTTCAAAATCACTTGCAATGTGCCAGTCAGCAAACTATCCATCCTATTATTCAATATATGAAGATTAATCCTTGCTAAGAAATCTTTCAATTCCAATTCATTTTGTTCCTTGGATAATTCACTCAAGAGCTTGCTGTTATCTAATGTCAGGTCCTTTTCGGAACTCATAACATTGCTAATCATATTCCATTCTAAACCAGAATTTAGGGTTCCTTTAGTCTTATAGTTGGCCTTGTCAACTTGACGTTTAATGTAGTTCCACTTTTGATCCACAAATTTTTGCGCAATGGAATTCCATGGAAATTTGGAATTCTTAAAATATATTTTGACAGCAAAACACTTTGCCATCCTTGATTCAACTCTTTCCATGGAGTTGTACCGGTACTTCAATTTATTTATTATGAAGGTTTTTTTCATGGTTTTGAGCAAATGCTCTTTAGTATCAAATTGAACAGTATCCCTAGTTGTCAAATTGGATGTAATGTTAGGATTAGACGATTTTAAACCTTTCGATGATGGCTGAAAAAAATAGCTCACGAAATAGAAAGTTGTCGCAAGAAGTAACCCAATCTTCAGGAGAGCAAAAATTGATGATTGCAAATTAATTATTCCATTTGAGTTAGATAATACGAAACCATTTCTTGGTGAAAATTGGAAAATCGGCATTGCAAAAAGCGCTCTAGCCGAACCCATATCACCATTCTCTCCAAAGCAGGTAGCTCCCATTGTCAAAGCCAGGCCACCCATTAAAAACCTTGACGCATAATCGTTATTATTATTTTCCATTTCTCCAGCGTTCATTCCAATACCGATATCATTTGACACTCCACTATTATTGTTCATCCTGGAAAAACCTTGAACATTCCCATTATCATCATAAGAAACAGGCAACTGTTGCTGCTGTTGCTGTTGCTGCAATTGTTGTTGTTGTTGTTGTTGCAGCAGTTCGGACGTGTTTCTCACGGTGCCTCCAGAATATGGACGCAAACTTTCTGGGGTAGGAATATTACTTTTCAATTGTTGATTTTCCAACTTATAATTTTCACAGCGAGCCTCAAGGTACTTGATATATTCAATTGTTTTCATTAAAATAGATGCCTTATTCAACTTTTTTGCAGGTTGTAAACCATCCAAATCAATAGAATCTTGAGTTTCTATCGGTATTCCTGCAAACCTTTTATAGGCAACGCGTAATGTGGGAACAATATCTCTCAATTGAAAAATCTTGTCATTGATGCTGGTCCTATACTTTTTCTCGATCACATTATGTGATGTCTTTTCCTTTCTCCTTTTACCAGTTTTTGTTGTTATCGAACCAAAATTATCATTCGAGGGAATTTCCTCAAGATCTAGACTGACTCCAAATTCGTCCTTAGCCAGGTATTCATCATTCTTTGAATATGGGTCTAATTCCTCCATCTTTGTTACATAGTTTTGTTCAAAACTATTTTGTGAAGAGCTGGTATTTGAGTTCATTATTACTGGAGAAAATTCCGACTTAACCATATCTTCAGGACTAGCAAAACTTCCATTTTGAATTGGTGTACTGTTTTGATTGTTTTGAATTTGAACCTGCTGTTGTGGCATCAATTCAGTAAACTGAATTTGATCATCGTAATCGCTAAAATCAAATCCTTGTAACTGCTGCTGCTGCTGCTGCTGCTGTTGTTGTTGGTGTGCCTGGTGCTGTTGCATCCCAGTATGTGGCTTTTGGACTCCATTGTTGCCACTACCAAACGATTGGAAAGATTCCGGAGTGATGCTCATATTGTTTTCGTTGATAGGTTCTAATGGCGCTCCTACACTATTGTGTGACCATGGAGATGGGTCATTACTATTCATTTCACTGCTCGTGTTATACTCTACATCCCCGTAATCCTTTCCAGTACCACCACCGTTACTATTGACATTCCTTGTAACACCATCATGTTGCAGAGATTGCAAAAACACATCCGCACTATTCATAGCTACAACACACTCACGGAGGACAATGGAAGTCTAATGTCAAAGAAACAAACTGACTAACGCGAACACTCTTCAACAAAAATCACACAGAAAATAACTTTAAAAATTCACAATATACCCAACTTGACTAATGAATAGATATCCAATCAGAGAAATAGCGATATTGTCTCGTAAATCCTTCTTTTATGACTCGTAAATCATTAATGGTCCAAAGAATTCTTTGTTATATGGATTAAAAATTTACGATAAGGTCACACTGCGGGAGAACAAGAATCGGATCATAGCCGAAAAAAACATAGGGAGGGTAATGACACCTATTTCACTAATAAAATGATAATCTCAATACTCATTTAATGAGTTACAAAAATAAGATGCATGTATCCAATCAGACTAGTATGTCTATACGATTTATATGGACTAATTGTACTTTGGGTAAATAGTCAACTCTGTGCAATTTTAGGTTGGCTTATATGTAAATTTTGCAGAGAGAGATGTCCTCATAGCAGGCCGTTGAGCTTGTTCATGGTGATCCTTAATCTCCTGAGACGTTGCTCTCGCTCTGACCACGATATTTGTGGAGTAGTTTCTGCACGGTTCTGTTTTATCCAGTAAAGTAGTGATGGGGGTGAATTTAGAAGCGGAATTCTTGTTTGTAGGGACTTGTTTATTGAGATCTGATTTGTTGTTGATATCCTTTGGCTTAAGTGGAATTCTACGACTTGAGTATCTGAACTGCTGGAGAGCTATTGTTGATCCAGTGACCTTTTGTGGACAGTCTATTGCAATCGGGGAATCATGGGCGATAGAACCAATTTTATCGAGGTCATTTGGTGGCTTTTCCATCTTGATTTCATCATCTAATTCGCTTAGAACTTCCGATAAATATTCTTCATCAGCCTGAAGCAGATCAAAAGAACTGGGAATCTGTGTTGGTAATTGAGATTCTGGTACATCTGTCTCGATGTCTTCTTGGGTACTGATTGGTGTAATAGTGGGTGGAGTGAGTGAAGGAGTAGTCGCTGGAGTGACAATGGGTGATTCAGATGCTTCCTTGAAAAATTTACTTTTCAATAATTGAACAGTTGATTCTTGATTCAGCCGTCTACGCTTGATTGTAGAATCCAGTTTATCGATCGTTTTTGTTAAAGATAATTTTGGCTGTAAAATATTAGATCTTTTTGGTTCCATTCGAAAAAAATTATCAATGGTATGTAAGTCAGACTTAGAACTCAGTTGTAGTTTATGTTCCCGATTGACGAGCAATTTCCGACTATACGGATTTAAATATCCACGAGATATTTTCTGATGTAAATCGTGATCTATCTCATCGCTATTACAAACACTTTTCCTTACCCCGTCATTCTTATCAACAACATCTCCAATACAAGCATATAGGGCTTTACAATCCAACAGATGCTTAGGTATATCGTTTAATGTTGTCATCTTGTTAATTATAGGACAAAACACCCTTTGGTATTGAAACGCAAAATCAGCTAACTGATATTCTTCAATAAATTCTTCCGGCACTTTTAATTTCCCCTCCCTTTGTATGTGCAAGAGTATTTTATCAAGAGAGCGATGTTTGATAACTAATTTCATAGCTGTTATTAAACCAACCTTTGGTATACCATTCGTGTAATCACATCCCGACAAACAGACCATCGTCCTAGTTTCTACACCATTCAACTGATTCATTGGAAACTTCTTGGGTAACTTGCCAAAGTCATCTCTACAAATTTCGATACACTCGCCAAAATCATTCAACTTCGTGATCAGTCTCCGACATCCAAAAATAAGTAAGTCTGAATCTTCGGAAATGATTCCTTGTATAATACCTTTCTTTTCCAAATAAACCATTTGTGCATCTGCCTCAAATGGTGCAACAATGTATGCAATTCCATTTACCTTACAATAATCCATAATACATTTGGCCATTTCTGGTGTGATATCGACACTTTTGAAAAAATAGTCCATTGCACTCCTTCTTTCACCAGAAGTCCAAAGTCTCTGAGCAATAGCTCTACTCTCCATCCTCTTTGTACGTCGTTTGTCATTTGTATCTCTCTTAACCCCAATTGAATCTCCATCAAACACGAAGTATGGCTCAATTTTAAAGGATTTTAGCATTCCAATCTTCTTAATAAAAAACTCTAAATATTTACTGGTTGGTTTATTAAGTGCTAGTTCCATTGCACAAGAGCATGCTGCTCTGTGTAGCCAAGCATATCCATCGATACCGAGCGTTTGACCCTCGTACCTGTGCAGGGAAACTGGATTCTGGATTGGCTTCAACTGTGGTAAAAGACCGGTAATTCCCATATTCACCACAACAGGCCTTCAAGGTGATAGAATTGATTTTTTATCAAGGGTTTTATAAATCAATGCGATTTCATTTTTTGTATATATATGCTATTGCAGGTTTACGCGTCACAAAAAAATGTCGTGAATTGCCAATTCATCTAGTGGAAGGATGAGTAAGATACAAAAAAACGATGCAATATGCCTGCTTAATAATACATAGTAAATCAGAACTTGACAGAGACTACATATTTGATTCTTTTAACTGCGAGTAACTAAATGCTTCATCAGTTTTATAATGATATGAGAAATCTCTTCGCTTGAATGAAGGAATTGTACTACTAGTGTTTCTTTTGACCTATTTTTCAGTCCACCCTTCTCTTTTCGTCCATTGTCAGAGGATTTTTAAACCTGAGATTGTGAGGTCATCTCTGATGATTTAGGTGGTAGTTTATATAATGTGTAATAATCAACAACTACACCTCCCAGTAAAGCCTTGGAACTTGTTGGTGAATACACCAATCTTTGCAAAAACGGTGCTGTAGCATCATTTGTAAGCCAGAAATCTTTGCAATTCGTTTTCCATCCATAGTTTGTTGGAAAGGAAAGTGTCACCGAGTCTCTTCCTCCTGGATTAGAGCGAGCCATTCCAATGGTCTCTTTCATAACCATTATCCATTGATCCATCCCAGTAACAGCACAAAAAAAGCCACAACATTTCTTGGAAGTTTCTATGGGTATTGGCGTTCCATTAGTAGAAGGAATAGGCGTGTTGGATGCTTCTATTATATCTCCATTCACCGTAGTGAAGTCTTCGGGTGTCGTGTTAAAAAATTCGTTAAACATTATCGGATCCATATTGATCTTTTTAGTCTCTTTCATCAACTTGCTGAACTCATAGCTGGTAATGCCTTTAAAAATTTGAAAAAATTGAACAATAATCAAAAATCCGACCCAAATGCCTTGAATTAATGCCCATACCAGAATGAGTGAAGTGAACAAATCGTACTTGAAACCTGCACAAAGATCATCATCAGATATCAAGAAACACTTTGCATCACCGAATTTATGCTCGTAATAGTCTTCAATCTCATCAAAGTACTCCAAACATAGGTAGGCAAATAGCCATACTGCTGAGCTCAATAAGGTAATGAAGAAAATGAAATTCTTATGATTCAACAATCCAATGTCATTATATACCCATGGACAATAATGATCGAACCGTGCCACAAGAGAACTGCTTAAGAATGAAAACTTACTTCTTAATGGCTTCCTTATATATGATTCAATGCAAAAGTGACGTGTATCAAACGCTCCTAAGTTCAACAACTCAACGATGGTTGTTCTGATATTATCATGATCTGTTTCTGGGCTCATAGACCCTGGATCGGATTTCATTAACTTCGCGAAAAGATATGATATAACCACCATTGACAGAATGAGAATGAAATTTGGCAATGGTTCCTTGTAAATAGTATAAGGTAGAACCTTAGTTATCCATGCAATGAAAACCCAAAATACACTACCTGAGAACACACCTGCCAATAATGGAGTTTTCATAAAGGTTAGCTGAGTTATCCCCTCATTGTTGTAACAAGGAATAACATATCGGATCAAAAAGACCCGGAACAAAAGACCAAGCAACAGCAGAATAGGGAAGGCAAATAATATGTGAAGATAGCTTAAAAATGAAAAACTAATCCCCAAGAAAATCCATGGCACTAGGAATGTAACAGCTTTGGCATGCAAACTTTTACTAAATATTTTCTTTATCGGATACCCTTCAGTGGTAAAACCGCAATGTCTAAGTGCCTCATTGAGGGAGTAAACGGTGTTCATCTCTTGCGCAATTGTAAAGGAGTCCTTTCCATCATTTGTCTTCCGAAAGAAGTCTGCCCCTTGCTGAATTAGGTAGATCAGAACATGAGGTTGACCTTTCAAAGTACCCCAATGAAATGGTGTAAACCCACCATGATCCGCTTTCTTAACATTCGCCCCAAATTTCAATAAAGCCTCAACTGTCAAAGAATCTCCTTGATATGCTGCCCACAATAATGGTGTCCTGCCATGTGGATCTTCTGTATCAATATCAATGAGGCCTTTGTCAACAACAAAGAAAAGCACATACAACACCAGCATTATGTTGGAACTGTTCACTGATATATGAAGCAAATTAAAGCCTTGATCATCGGTCAAAGTAGGATCTGCATCACATTTTAAAAGGTATTCAACAATATAGACGTATCCATATCTTGCTGCCCAATGAATTGGAGGCGCATGTAATGTTCCTGCTTTGGCGTTCACATCTGCACCCGCGACTACAAGATAATTTACCACAGATAGCCTGTTGTTTATACTTGCCCAATGCAACCCGGTAACACCTTCATCTTCATCATGGTCCTTCTTAACATCAATCTGACCACTCTCTATCATTTCTGATACAGTGGCCAAATCACCTTTTTGACAAGCAACATGATATCTTTCGAGTACGGGATCTACAGGCTTACTGTCTTCTTGTGTTGTTCCTAGTGCATTTAAATCAGTTGCCTTTATTTGTTCAGATGAATCCTCATTATTACTTTGGGGATCTCCAGAAATAATGGGTTTCATTGAGCTGAGAGATACATCATCAGCTAACGCATGATCCTCAGCCTCTGCCTCATTAGACTTCAAACCACCTGAATCTAAAATTTCTTCTGTACTCATTAATCTGCCATGAAATATCAAATGAAGAAAAGCTAACCAACGTGAAATTTAGAAGCCTCCTTTTATATTCCTATTACTGTTTAAAATTTAAGGCGCATGTCTTGTAGCACAAACTCTTCAATAATGATCACCGTGAAAAAGTATGGCGATGACCAATTTTTAAACTCCATCATTAAGAGATCTCATTTGGAAATAGTTAACATACATGTATTAATTATGAAAACTATATAATGGTCATAGACACATGTAGTAAACATGAACTCAATGTATAGATACAGGTGAAAAGATTTGTATATTGTCAGTTATAGGTGGACTGCTGTTTTGATTTACATTTGGCGAGTAGAATAGAAACCATCTCAGAAATCTCCCGATTTTGATCGGGTATGCATTTCACCTTCTCCAAAGCGTTAGCCAATCTTGTGTCACTAAATATGACAGCGTCTTGATCCGAAGATACCTCTAAGATAGTATAAAAGAAAATAATCACTCTGTGAATGAGCTCTTTGTCTTCTGTTTGTTCTTCCAGGAGTTCGACCATTTTGGTTGTGAGGTTGTTCTTTTGTGATAATTCTGTTGCTATAAAAGGGATGGATGTGCAAATATTGGCAAAAATAGCAGCCACAGCCCTTTGGGATGCTGCATCGTCCAAATCAAGAAGTTTGATTAGGATATTGAAATTTTTCACACTATGCTTGTTTTCGAAGTTAAAAAATTTGGCAGCAATAGGTATAGGATTGCTCATTAGATTCCCTATGAGTTCCAATGTTGATCTTTGAAGTACATTATTATCATCCAGCATCAAATCTTCGAGAGAGGTCCAAAACTCATCCGAGGAGGCAATTCTCTTGCATACATCTTCACCTTGAGCTCCTTCACAAGAAGCCAAATTCGTTAACGCTAGAAGGGCTTCATAGGTATCCTTTACAGTGATTACGTCTGAATCAAAGGATTGTTCTTCTTTTGCTGAATCATTTTTGGATATAAGTTGAAATAATGGACCAACGGCGTTGACTGGAGAATATTTGTTAAAAATTAATGATGGATTAGTATATATAAGTATTCTTGCCAGTGCCCTACCTGCGTAGACATTCACCAAATCAAAGGAACCTTGCTTATGGACCATATACTCCAAAATGGCCGAGGTGGCACCTTGTTTGATACATTCTTTGATGGACTGTATATCTCGGATGATGTTGTAAATCAATCGCATTACCTGTTGTTTTGATCCTTCACTTAAACTACTAAATTTCTGACACAACATCGAGAGGATTTCATTCTTCAGTATACAATCAGTATTGAATTTCAATACTTCATCTTTAGTCTCCTTTATATTACTGTCCCCATTGGTATCTGACGGATTTTTTAGATGAGAATACGATTTCAAGTCTCTAATGGCATCTGGCCCTGTCATACCATTTTTTTCTTCAGGATAAACACTCAAATTTCCCAAAACAACAAGACAACCATATGAATTAGAATCCATTTTTTCGACTTTAACATAAGAGACAAGTTGGTTTAAAACCTTTTCATTCTCTCTCAAAGATTTTTTAACAGATGGCTTCAAACTTAAATACGCCAATCCCTCAATACTTGCACTAAGCTCTTCTTTTTCCACAGAACCAGGGTCTCCAAGTACCTTGATAAGTATATCTGCCAGATTGTTTATTGTGACGTTCTGTAATTTGCTAAATGACCAAGTTTTGACCAAAACCAATGCCGTGAAAACCGCATATGGCTCAATATTTATCGATTTCTCCAGTAATGATATATATTGCTCAGAAATGTATACCCGGACATTCTCATCGATACAGGCGATACTGAATAATTTAAGTAAATTCTTGGTGAAATCCACATCATCCTGTGCAAGCACTTTTCTCTTAAATTCTTTGACCAAACGTTCTCCTAAAAATACTTCTGAACATAAATTGGAGAGTACTGGGTAAACTTCCATCAAAATATTAATGATACAATCCAGTGGTTCATTACCAACGTCAGCTTCCGATTCCATAATCAAGCCATCCATCTCATCCAAAAATTTATGATTAAAATCGTCTCCAAACTTTTTCTGCAGTAAGGAGAAAACTACTAGCATGAGTGGTTTTATCTCTGCTTCTCTTCCACGTTCACATAATTCATCAACCAAAAATGAAATCTTATAGAAACTATAATCAAATTTAGTCAATAATTGTAAAGTGACGTTTAAAAGGTACAACACATGTGAATCTTCTCCATAGTGAATACGAACTTTTAATTCATCCAATATTTCATATGTGCTCTGCGCATCCGGGAAACATCCTACCAAAATGTTCACTGATTGAGGTGATAGCGTTTCGAAAACACTGAGAGCCTTAGATGCATTCTTCTGGACTAAGGACTTCAACAGATTCCTTGAATCTGCATGATCTTGATATGATCTCTCAAGAACCTCTTCGAGTTTTTCTGGGGGAATGGTTTTGATCATCTCTTTGGAGATAGTAGGTCCTAAAATATCTTTAAGCGCCTCATTGTAATCTGATACATCAATAACTTTTAAGTCCTTTTCCAATTGAGAGCAAAGTTGCTCAACACTTGCTGGAACACTCATATCGATAACATATATAGATAATCTTTGAGAAGAGTATCTATCAGTTCATTGGATTTGTCTTTAGGTGGCCTTTGATTTATATTTCAAGGGACTTTAGCAATAAGGGAGCGAAGGTGCGATCATCAACTATTAGAGCAAAAAAAGCAAACAAGAGGCAGACATATCGAAAATACTTTGATGGAATCAGTAAAAGGCTCTAAGTCTGTTGATCATAACTCTACTAATGATGATGGAAGAAGTCTCCTGCTTCCATTAGCGGATGCCCCAAGTATAGGTATGATGAGTCACGAAGCAATTATAAAGCAATTCACATTACTAACAAGTCAATCTATATATTATGGAATTTTAATGAAGTTCAAGCACATCAAAAAGATAATCAGATAGAGGCTGCCATTTCCGTCAAACTGGAAAAGTTTTTGAAGGATGTCAAAGGTCAACTTTTCACAAATACGCATATAGAAGGTATTTCAGTCGCGGTAAAGCTTTTATATCTTGGATTCACAACGATAGCTGGCAATAAAACATTGGGTGAAGAATATGTAGATCTCATATACGTGAATCGGAAAGGAAGTCAATTAATAAAGCGGTATAAGAAAATTTTATTCGTGCTATCATATGCTTTAGGACCTCTTGCAGTTTCCAGAATACTGAAAAGATGGAATTCAAGTAATAATGAGAATGACAAGGTCAATCAAAGATTTTCTTACAAAAAAATGGTGGATGTGCTACTGAATCTACATCTAGTTATATTTTATTTCAAAGGTGCATACTATGATGTCTTTAAAAGGGCATTGGGAATGAGATATGCAATTGGCCACAAGGTCAATACCAATGAAGCCAAATTTAGAAAGAGAAGTTCCGATACGTACAAATTATTGGGCTACATTTTACTGCTACAAGTCATAAGTAAAAGGATTCCTGCTATAATGCGTTATGCAAAGGAATCCTTCAAATCAAGCAACAGACAGATCGACAAAAATGGTGCCCAATATAATGAGAAAAGCGAGGTGCCGGATTACAGCATTAGAGGAGTACCTGATGAGTCGAAATTGGCTCATATTGACCTATCAGATGAATTACAATTCCAATTTATACCATCAACTTCAAGAACATGCATATTGTGTTTGAACCTCATGCTTGATCCTAGCTGTGCTCCATGTGGACACTTGTTTTGCTGGAATTGCATAACATGCTGGTGTAAAGAGAGACCACAATGCCCGCTTTGTAGGCAGAAATCACTGCCCCAACAGATCCTTTCACTCCGCTGAGAAAAGGATTTCAGTCTCCCTCGATGCATTTTTATAAATATGTATTTATGTATATTTATTATAATCTATGCTGATCATTAACGATGCCACATCTCACAGAAAAAAAACTTAAATACCAATGTGAAATAGTAACTGCTTTTGTCTACCCTTCTTTCTTTCATTCGAGGACCGCGTGTTGAGTGTTAAATTCATCGTATCATTACTTGGCTCCTCCGCACTTTGTTGTTTGCCCCATTTTTTTGGATCCGGCAAAACAGTCTTTTTCAAAGGTGGAATGTAAACCTTCGGTTTTGGTGTTGGCAAAGATGGCAGATCAAGTGCTGCCAATTTGTTTTCACCTCTATTTAAGCTGCCAGATGAAGTTGTTTTTTTCTTTTTATCCAAGTATGTTGGTGTGAAGTTGACGGTGTTAGTGGAGGATGCTGTCCTGATCACTGGAGTTGGTGTCTTCTTCTTTGGTTGTGTCAAATTTTTATAGGAACTGCTTCTCAAAGGGGATGCAAAAGGATCTCGTGAAGGTTGGGACATCAAAGAAGGTAACTTAGCCGTATTTATACCTCTCCCGTGACTTGTTGACACAGTATTGTTATTGGCACTCCATACACCATTCACAAGTGAAACAGATGATGATGGATCTCTAGACAAAGAAGGTAATTCCTGATTTCTGTTCAATCGATCTTCATAAGTTTTATAAATCTTATCAAGTTCTTTAAATTTCTGAGAACTCGTTGGGTACAATTCTGATAAATTGTGAATCAACAAATATATATCTGCATCAGGTGAAGTGAACATATTCTCATATGAATCAAATAAAGTTTTTGAATTTATCTTACCGGAGTCGAAGTCTTCATTTAACTTATCAAAAACTCTCATTTTCTCAGAAGAATTTCCTAAGTAAAATCTAGCTCTTTCTTGCAATCTCAATTTTTTTATCTCTGGGGTCTCTGAAGAACTTTTCTGTCTTGAAGATGATGAACCGGAAGGGATATCGTAGGAATCACACTCTCTAATAACCCTTGATGGTGCGGAAACGAACGTAGATAATTCAGATTGAAATAACTTAGGTCTTCCTCTTATCATATCACCATGTTCTTTTAATATATGGGCCTGTAGTTCTATCTCGTCTCTGAATACGACAAACTTATTCTCTAAACAAGTCGGGTGGGTACAAATATAATGACAGTTTTTGAAGTGCTCAAACAGCTGATCGTAGTCTTTAAAGTATTGTGGTGAAGATGGATCAATTTTTTCACAAATATGACATTTTTCATGATGATGCCTCATATGCATATATAGTTCATCATCGGAGTAAAACCGCATACCTGTACAAAATGCACACATAGGATGTCCTTTAAACCCTTCAGAGTCACCTTTTGACTGGTGATTACGCAGTTGATTAGGCGTGTAAATCCTCAATTCAATTGGAAATGCATGTTTATTACTGGCACAGATCATACATATTGTTTTACTGTGCGATGACTTGATATGTTCATTCAATTTTTTGAAGTTTCCGAAATCAGTTTCTTGACTTTTATCACAAATTGAGCAGGTAAATTTGAGTAAATCTAATGTTGTCTTGGCAATCTCATCCCGCGTGAACTCAATTCCATACTCTTCATTAGTTACAGCTATACCTTTAACGCCATCAAAATCTTTCTCTAAATTATCTGTGAAAACAACCTTTTCAATTTCAGTTCTACATATCAGACATGCCTTTTTCCCATAGAGGGCACGTTGTCTAAAGGCGCATACATGACAAGTTTTATGAGAACAAGGTGATAAGGCAACATATTTTAACTTCTCGGCACAAATGATACATAGTTCAGTATCTTCTGCATCGTCAGCAGCTCTATGTTTCGCCAGTTCTTTCTTCCAAGTTCCAGTCTTGTTTGGTCCGCTTGATTGTCCATCTTTACTGCCCTTACTTCTAGGTTTCCTCTGATGTTGAGGTCCCTGTGTTCTTCTATAACTAGAGCTTTGGGTACCCTTTATATCATCATTCATTTTCAGACAATTCTGGGGGAATTAGCTTATTTTATATGTTCTTCGGAATATCAATATTAATAATTAAGTTGAGACCTTTCAAAGCTTGTCGATATCAAAAGTTGAAAAATTTTCCCCATCACGTGAGAAGTTTAAATTGGTTCAATGGAAAGAATAACTCAATTGCCACTCGATACTTCATTACATATCCTACCAAGAACCCTGTGAGTGGCTCTTGTATTATCCAACATTTCTTATGGGCTTCCGAATTATGATGAGTTTTGTATAAAAACAATTCAAAACGCTTTCATAAATGAAAACTCAATCCCTCATTAACAAATACCAATAGTAAAGGCCAAGGCAAGCTCAATTAAGATACCATTAATATATCCGATGGAGATACAATTATCAGTTTACCCTAATTATTTTCTGTCAAAACAGTCCTTCTTTGAAACGTAACGATGAAACCAGCCGTGAGAAGTTAAACGCAGAGCTAGAAGGAGTATAACTGCGCAGTGTCTAAACCCTATTCCTGTTTCAAGTGTCATCATATTACTTAATGATCAATCAGATGTGTTTTCCGTATGTTAATTACCAAACTTTGTATTCTGATAATTACAGATGTACGTACCTTGCCGAAATATCAATCACAGCAACAACTGCAAAAATAAATCAAAAGCTCATCATTAACTTCTATAATTGGAATCAGGCTATTTGTTTTTTTTATTTACGTAAGGTATCTTATCATGCCAGTGAGCTAAAAGTCAGTCATTTTGAAGAAAAACTCACGTCTAGCAGTACGATGATTAAATCACCATGCATGAGTACAAAACATAGTAAATGATGTCCTGATTGCTCATACCAGAAACTATAAATCCGTTGTATTACAGATCTATGTTTCATTATCATGAAGAGACCTTTGATTATGTTTTACCCGGCTCATGATATGATTTACTAAGCGGCTCATCATACATGGAACTACTAAATATATAGGGATGATGTCTGATATATACAACTCATATAGGTTTCCGATTATTGAATCATCGAAATGTCATCCATTTACCAAGAGGATAGTGATTACGAACACCAAAACAGATATACAGATTCGCCCGAATTTGACAATCTAAAGGAAGAGGTTATAACAGAGTTGTTTGAAATAAATGGGCAGATAAGCACGTTACAACAGTTCACAAGCAGTTTGAACGGTCTTTATAAAAAAGGAAATGTAAATGTCAAAGTTGTGGAAAATATAGACAAAAAATCTATGGATAATATCAAGAAAGTCAGCACTCTGATAGTCAATGTAAATGAATTAGTTCACGGGATGAACAATTTCGATGAATCTGATCTAGACCGGACACAAGTAATTGCAAGAGAAAAAATCCTCAGAGATGTTCAATACTCCGTTCAAGAATTTCAGAATACACAGAAAGCATATGCATCTATAATCAAGAAGATAAACGCCAAAGCCAAACTAGCTCTAGATGCGGCTGAACAGCATAAGGTTGCGATCGAACAAGAGGAAGAAGCAGAGGACAGAGGACAAGTACAACAGCCAAGGGATCGTATTTTAGAATATTCCATTCATCGGGAGCCTATCAATAATGAGGAGTTTGCATACCAAGCAAATTTGATACGACAGAGAGATGAAGAGATTACCAATATCGAACAGGGAATTACAGAATTAAACGATATATTTAAAGATTTAGGGTCAGTTGTACAACAACAAGGCTTGATTGTCGACAATATTGAGGCCAATATATACAGTGCTGCTGACAATACGGCCATGGCATCCCGTGAACTAAATAAAGCTGTAAGATCGCAAAAAAACGCTAATAAGTGGTGCATTTATCTACTCATTGGTTTATCTTTCATGTTGGGTATGCTGTTACTGATAGTCTTAATATGAGGCCATTTTGATTTAAGTAGACTTCCATTTCCATATATTTACATAACCGTCATCACCTCCCGTAGCCAATAAAATTTTCCCGTCAACTTGAAGCCATTTAACGATGTTAACCTCATGTACTCCGTGACATAGTTTCCGTGTGGCTATGATTTTCCATTCGCCAGGACCAAATTCTTTGTATATAACCAATAGCCCATCAGATCCGGTACTTGCAATTAAGCCTTCTTCACCCCATGCAACGCTATAAATTGCTCTAGAATGAACCTGGGGTAAGATGGACTCACAGACCCACTTTTGTTGGTCGTCTTCGTCATCACCAACATATTTCCAAACACGGACCGTGCTATCATCACTACCGCTGCAAAGTCTGAGATTTGAATCTGACTTTTCGAAATCTGACGACCATACGGTACCTTGATGTCCGTTTAGAACTGCAGTCGCCTCCCAATCATCATCGAAATCTTTCCAAATCCTGACCGTATCATCGTAAGAGCTTGATGCAAGCAATTGCAATGTTGGGTGCCATATAACATGCTTTACATCTTGTGAATGTTCCTGAAGAACACTTATACATTCATATTCCTCCCCACTTTCATCAGCCTCCCAAATCCACACACTTTTATCTCTGGAGCAGGAGGCTAGGAACATACCATCACTAGACCATGCTACACCCTTTACTTCATTTTCATGACCCTCAATAATTGCTAGCAAATCCATATCCAACGTATTAGAGGAAACCTCATCATAATTGTCTTCCTTACTCCAAATAGAAATGGTAGAATCAAAAGAACCCGCGGCTAAAAGGGTGGAATGAGGTCTCCATGAAACTGACCTGATTGCCTTTTTATGCACTGTATCGTCTAGCTCATCTATCAAGTCGCATTTTGCATCTTTAATGTTAACAATTTTAATACAACGATCTGAACAACCAGTAGCTAACAAACCGTTATTTTCATCGAGACTCCATACTTTGTCATTGTGGAGTTTCAGGGATTTAATCAGTGATAGCATATTGAGACGCTCTAGTGGTGGTTTCTTGTTGTTTTCATTTTCTTCGTTGCAGTATAGTTAGTAATATTTTTCATAGTGGGAAGCCATAAAAGGAATTACATTGATACAGAAGAGAAAGACTTCCAATAATGTTCCTGGCTCGACAGTCTCTCATAAGAAGGTTCTTTAGTTTTAAAGCCGAGGATTCACGATTGAAGGCCTTTGCAAAATCCGACAGGATCAAGTTTGTTTTTTATGGCTCCTTAGTTGGATTTATTCCTATATCATATTGGCTTTACAACTCATCCAATTCTGCAAAAACATCTGAATTAGCCCAGGATCATTTTACTCGCTATGAAATATCATATAAGCAGAATATTGACAATTCTCATTTCCTAATGGAACTAACACCATTAGTTAAACAGAAAACCAATCTATGGAGACTAATGGGTTCGGAAAAAATGTGGTCCGTACAGATTAAACAACCAGAAATTATGGTTGTGAGAAACTATACTCCTTTACCATTGCTTGCCAATAAAAAAGATGGAACCCTTGACATTATGAGTGATGGGAATTTCGCTGGCGGGAAATTAATGTTTTATTTAAAGCGTTATAAAGATGGTGAGGTTGCTAGATGGTTACACGACCTACCAGAAGGTGCAATTATAGAACTACGAGGGCCTTATCTGGAATACGAGTTACCTGAAATTGAGGGCGAACTCAATAGATCGAGGCAGTTTCTTACTAGAAATGGTCCAACCAAAAATGACTCCAACAGATCCAACGAGATTTTTAAATATCAACCTTTTGATATAGTGATGTACACTGCAGGGACAGGTATTGTCACTGCTTTACAGTTGCTGCTAACTGAGAGGCCATTTAGAGGAACTTTAGAACTCTTCCATTGTTGTAAAGATTTCAACGAATTGGGCCCTCTTAAATATTATCTTCTGCAGCTACAAGATCACAAGAGGTTGAAGTTACATCTCTTAGAATCATTTCAAGTACCCGATAGAGAATTGCGTCTTCAGAAGCTAATGAACGAATCATCGGCGCCTTTTCCATACGATGGGATAACAGCCTTCAAAAAGTTATCCTATGATGATATCAGGCCAGTTTTGGCATTGGTTTGTGGACCTGATAGCTTTATATCTGCAATATCGGGACCAAAAGCTCCTCCGTATCAAGGTCCCATTCAGGGAATCCTTGAAAAGAAGGGCTGGACAAACGATAATCTTTTCAAATTGTCCTGATCCTTAAGATGTATATAGAGTCTGTTTTTAGTTCGTACAGCTAAATCAATCCATCATGTAAATGATCTGTCATTAAAATTAAATCTTGAATAAATTATTTTTTTTTTTTCGATAATCTAAACTATCATTCAGTTCAATTTAAAAACACAGTTTAAATGTAATAGCTCAAATTTATGAAATAAGAAGTATCATGAATTAGTCCATGCAGGCCTACACAAAAATTAAACTGCGTGTTAGATATGTTACGAATGTGCGGGAAAACTAACATCATATTCAAAAGATTCAATGGGTCTGTGAAGAAAGTAGACTATAGACTTCATACAGAAGATATTCCGGGCAATGCTTCAATATTTAGTATGATCCAACCAACAGGAAAATTTCATCTGGGTAATTATTTAGGAGCAACGAGAGTTTGGAAGGACCTTTCCAACTTGAAGCAGGCAGACCAGAAGCTAATCTTTGGTGTTGCAGACTTACACGCCATCACAATTCCCAAACCAAATACTGATGAGTTCAGAGAATGTAGAGCGGAAGCAATCGCCAGTATACTTTCAATGGGTATCGATCCTTCGAAGGCTACTGTTATGTATCAGTCTAGCGTACCTCAGCACAGTCAATTGCATTGGTTACTCTCGACTATAGCTCCCATGGGTTATCTTAACAGAATGACACAATGGAAATCGAAATCGAATATCAAGGAAGGAGACCTTGATCCTTCTGCGATTGGAAAGGTAAAACTTGGACTGTTTGCATACCCTGTATTACAGGCGTCAGATATTCTTCTGTACAAAGCAACACATGTGCCAGTTGGAGATGATCAGAGCCAACATTTGGAGTTGACAAGACATTTAGCCAGCCAGTTTAACCGACTTTATAAAAGACAAGTTTTCCCATTGCCAAAGACAATATTAGCACCAACTAAGAAAATATTAAGTCTCAGCTCCCCAGACAGAAAAATGTCAAAAAGTGATTCCAACCAAGAGTCCTTAATTTATTTGACTGATGAACCAGATATAATTGCCAAAAAAATAAGGAAAGCTGTGACAGATTCGATTTCAGATCGCTTTAATTATGATCCCGTCAATCGACCAGGTGTATCAAATCTTATTAACATTGTAAGTGGAATTCAACGAAGGTCAATTGATGAGATTGAAAAAGAAATCTCCCGTTTTAATAACTACAAGGATTTCAAAGATTACGTTATTGAAAATGTGGTTGAAGAACTGAGGGCACCAAGGGAAAAATTCCAACGCTTTATGAGCGAACCAGAATACCTTGAATCAGTAGTGAGGCAAGGAATGGAGGAAGCTATAACCGTGGCTGATAAGAATCTAAAAGAAATCATGAGGATTATGGGGTTTGAATAGCTTTCAAGTTCCTGTATCTTAAGCCTGATGAATTGAAGAATGTTTGGGAGGAAACAAATGATATGGAATCATTATATCGTGTAGAATTATTATATAACTATCCAATGTAAATAAATAATATGATAGTCAACTAATATCTGATGATTGGTAGAACTATTTTTCTTTATACCATCCGATGGCTTCGGCATAACCCGTAGTAACCCTTTGAACATGCCTAAATTCTGAACAATGCATCAGCACTGACTCTAATATATTCTTTCTGTTATTCCCTGCTATTTGGCTATCCATGTTTCCGTTATTATACAACCATTGTAGGATTTCGTCTAAACGATCATTGTAAGCTAATTCACTCAGTCTGATACAATAGACCAACAAAATATTAATAAATTCTTCTCCGTCATCAAGTTTTAAGGATACCAAGAGTTTATTTTCCAAATGCGACAATGTTACTATTTCTTCCAAATTTTCATATCCTTCCTTCATCAAAATTGTTCTTGCAAACCTCTTCAAGTTTCTTATCCGACCTTTACGACTTAATTCATCATTTGTCTTACGTTCGACATAATTAATAACACTGTCTTTATTGTTTAGCATTTGATTCGTTAGTTTTTGAGCATCTCTGGATGCCCATATTTTGTTTCTTTTACTATCATCGGTTTCATTGCCTATATGGAGACTTGATGTATTGGTCATATCCCAATACTGAGAGCCATATGCCCACCAACCATCACTTATTAGAATCCAAGTTTCCATATCTTTATCAAACATATAGCCATCCCCATTGCTGAGAGTGACTAAAGGGACACCCTTTTGGGTAACTGAACACATTGTTATATTCTCAGCACGAGTTAAGACATCATCCGAGTAACGCAAAGAGGGATTGAGCAGTGGATATACTGTGTTCATCGGAAATAATAGCCTTTTAGCAGGAATGTCCCAACAATACATTTGTCCAGCACTTGTGACGCAGAGCAAATAGCTCTCGCAAGCTTCAAGAAAACTACATGGGACTCCCAGACAAAGTGGAGGTAAAATTCTTTTCCCAGAATCTGAATAAACATAAATGAAACCATCTGTACTACTACATGCCCAAAATGTATTTCCCCCAGTACATACATTGATGAATTTAGGCAGGAAATCTTGAAAAAGCAACTTTTCTTGTTCTTCTATCCTGGAAGTTAAACTGATTATGGTTGGTCTTTGCTCATTACCTGAACCGTTCTTGATCTCAAAAACTATGTTGTCATCCAAAGGAGTAGAATATTTAAAATTGAGCCGAACTTTAGGGCTTGCTAGTCTTATTTTTGAGAAGGATACCATTGGTAGCAGTAGTCCGGTGTCAAGGAAATCGATGGGCTCCAAATCTTTTTTTGACTTTTTGGTACCATTAGGCTCCTTAATTTCAGGCTTTGGTCTGCGTTTCAAGTCCTTCGGTACATTATATGATGGTTCAATAAACTCCATTGTGGTACTCTGTGTTGTTTTCAGTAAAGATACCGGTGCCTTTTTTTTTGTTAATTTCTTTACACCTGCTGTCTTAGATTTTTCAGCGTCAACCAAGCCATCATTTCCCTCATTCTCATTTTTAATTGTTGTATCTTCCGATTTCTCTTTCTGTTCAGGCAGGGGTGCCAGTATTTTGTTCTTACTTTGTAAGACTGCCATTTCTTTGTCGTCAAGGGTTTCTCCAAGATCGTTTTCTTGGAATGCAAAATTATAAAGGACATTGTCATTTGATATAACAAACAATTTCAATCCATCACCGGACCATGCCATGTCTATTATAGGAGTTTCTGACACCTGAATGGCATTGAACAGTGGTTTGGCTCTTTTGGTATTCCACACTACAACTGTGCCATCCTTCGAACCTGAGGTTGCCAGCAAATTATATCTTGTCTTTGTACCTTTCTTGATATTAGTCTTTTCATACACCTTCGGAGAAAACTTCAACACCTTGCATTTACTTGAGGGAACCGAAACTAATGTTGTTGATACTTTGTAGTTATCATTTCGGTCAAGTAGCAGTATCGAGGTTGAACTAGTAGTTGAGCTACCTTTCAGTGAATTAATTACTGGCAAAAGATTAGCTTGCGGTGACATCGTAATTCTGTAATGTATCGGATTGATATTAACAGATTGGCTCAATTTCTGAATCAGTTTGAAAGCTCCTTTAGAATTATATTGGTAAACAAGCACCGATCTATCAGATATTATAGAGGTGAATATTTGTCCCATGGGGTCTATAACACCCGTTATAGGGACCATGTTTTTTTGGAACGGAACTTTTGCTAACTGAACCATATTTCGAGTATCATGTATTAGGATACAATTCTCCTTACTTTGCAATATGAAAAGAAGGTTGTTTACTCCATCAAACTTTACATCGGTGATAGTACTGGGGGATTTACACTCAAATACAGGTTTCACTGCTGCACTTTCTTTCTCTAACCATCGCGTGTAACATAACAATTTCTGTTCAGTACCAATGAACAATTGATTCTCATCGCCAAGTAGGAAAAAAACATTTTTGTTGTGTAAATCATCCTTGGTGGATAATGGTAAATTATATTCCATCGATAAATTTTTGATCTTGTTACCATTGAAGGCAGCTTCCACTAGTTTCCTTTGAGACCATACCTGCACGTGACCATTAACATCCGCTAATAGTAGATACGAGCCAATCGTTACCAGCGCATTGACACCTCTACCATGCTCAGCAAGAGGATACTTCAACAATTTCATACTGTTGATCGGTCAATGTTCCCAAAATTATCGTTTCTTGCGTTCTTTTCCCTTGTTGTTTCCTTATTAAAGATTTAATATCAAAAATTTTCGGTGTCTAAGCATATTGAAAGATAGAAATAAGCTACAAAAAGTTAGGAATCCGGGACAAGGACAGTGCTCAATCGCTCTCGCTAGGTGTGATTCTAACGATTTCCGCTATTTTATTGCATTAAAGTAACTGGAAATAGTACAAAATGGTAGATGCTAGATCACAACCCCAAGAGCAACAAGAAGAACGGGAACGTGATGACCAATTAGTTCGTCAA
Organism: Zygotorulaspora sp. UFMG-CM-Y6047; assembly: GCA_030571275.1. Lineage (NCBI taxonomy): Eukaryota > Fungi > Ascomycota > Saccharomycetes > Saccharomycetales > Saccharomycetaceae > Zygotorulaspora > Zygotorulaspora sp. UFMG-CM-Y6047. The sequence goes on along the minus strand of JAJLXM010000008.1, from coordinate 255,194 downwards.
CAAGATGAAGACGAGGCTATGGATGGTGCAACAGACTCTTCCGAGTATGTTGAAGTTGAGATGTGGATTGATCTATTTCTTGGGAGGAAAGGTCATGAATACTTCTGCGAAGTTGACCCTGATTATATAACAGATCGTTTTAACCTTATCAACCTTCAGAAAACTGTTTCAAAGTTTACTCAGGTGGTGCAATACATAGTAGACGATTTAGATGACATGGTTCTAGAAGGGATGTCACATCAACGTCTTGAACAGTTAGAAAACGATGCCCGCAAGTTTTACGGCTTAATCCATGCCCGTTACATTATTACCGTCAAGGGTCTACAAAAGATGTTGGCAAAATACAAAACTGCAGATTTTGGGAGATGTCCAAGAGTTTATTGTAACTTTCAACCTCTACTACCTGTAGGTCTTCATGATGTACCTGGTATTGATTGTGTCAAGCTTTATTGTCCATCATGTGAAGATCTTTACATCCCAAAGTCTTCTAGACATAGTACTATAGATGGTGCCTATTTTGGCACAAGTTTTCCGGGAATGTTCTTGCAGGCTTTCCCAGAAATGGTCCCTGAACACCCAGTTAAAAGATACGTACCTAAAATATTCGGTTTCGAGCTCCATAAACAGGCACAGATTGCTCGCTGGCAAGAATTTCAGAGATTGAAATTGGTCAACACTCTCGGTTCAGGCAATGTCAATCTAATTGGTAAAGGCGGTTATAAATGACTGAATTTCGCCTCCCACTAGCGGCTCCAAAACTGATCCAAATAAATTCCAATATTTAGTTTTAATCTCATTAAATTGTAAATTTTCACCTAGTATTTTTTTTTTTCATTTTTTTCATTTTTTTTTCCTTCATGCAAGGATATTTCGGGGTGCGACTTATTTAGCTTATATAACCACTGATGATCAGCAAGAAAAGTTGGTCCAAATACTGTTAAGTTATCACCAAAGAGCTTGCACAATTACTAGTAGGTTTAAAAATGAGAGATTTAGTGTTTGTGGTCCACGGTATGACGTGCAGTGCTTGTAGCGATACAGTACTCGGGAAGTTACGGTCAATTCCCGGAGTTGATAGATGTGCATTATCCCTAGTTACTGGTGAATGCCAAGTTTGTTTTAATGAGGAATCTGGACTATCTTCAGATCAAATTCTTGAGAATGTAGAAGACTGTGGTTTCGATTGTGAGTTCGTAAGCAATGTGGAGCAAGGCAATGGCAGGGCGGTTAGCGGTAAGTTGCATATACGAGGAATGACATGTGGTGCGTGTGTATCCAGCGTTACAAAGGCCATACAGGCTCTCGATGGTGCTAAAGATGTGACGGTTTCCTTAGTTACTGAAGAATGTCTTGTAAAATTTGATCCTTCCAAGATGAATATTGATAACATTAAGGAGGCTATTGAAAATTCCGGATTTGATGCGGAGGTTATATCACATGAAGATTGTCATAACAAGGAAAGTAACTGGAAGAGAGCGAATATTCATATTGAAAATACAAACGTTGAACAAGGAGGAAGCGATGTGTGTGATATACTCCGAAATGAGAGATCCATCTCATCAGCGGAGTTCATTAATGAAAATATAATAGCAGTCCAGTACGACAGTAAAAGAATAGGAATCCGTGAGCTTTTGAGAAAAGTGCGAGATCTGGGTTATGGAGCGGAGGTTGTACCCCTGGTCGATAGCCAACACCAGTTGGAAATCTTATCAAAAGTCAATGAAATCAGATTTTGGAGATCTACATGTTTTAAATCATGTTTCCTTGCAGCATTTGTAATGTTATTATACATGGGAGTCCCAATGATTTCTGCACGAATTGTTAAGGAAAGAAAATTCCCTTATAGTGAGGTATCGTTCATTAGCGGTTTATATTATAGGGATATCATCGGACTTGTCATTGGGACGTATATACAATTTTTTGTTGGCGCATATTTTTACAAGGCATGTTGGAATTCATTTAAACACAGATCAGGTACGATGGATACGTTGGTCTGTATTTCTACAACATGTGCCTATGCATTCTCGGTGTATTCAATTATTTTCAATATATTCAATGAAGATTCAAACGATAAATTACCAAATGTTATTTTTGACACATCTGTTATGCTTATTGCATTTATTTCCTTGGGTAAACTAATGGAAAATAGAGCTAAGTCGGCTACTTCGACAGCTTTATCAACACTAATTTCTTTAACTCCATTGTCATGTGCAATCATAGAAAACGGTGATTATCAAAACCCAATTGAGATACCTATAGAGCTGCTTCAAACTAATGACATTGTGGAAGTGAAACCAGGAATGAGAATTCCTTCCGACGGTAAAGTAATAACGGGTGAAACAGAGGTCGATGAATCTTTGATGACAGGTGAATCGCTATTCGTATTAAAACAAGTCGGGTCATCAGTAATCGGAGGCTCCGTCAATGGACCAGGTCATTTTTACTACCAGGCCACAAATGTTGGTGATGATTCCAAACTTGCAAACATTATTAGAACAATAAAACAGGCTCAACTGTCGAAAGCTCCGATCCAACGTTATGCCGATTTTTTGGCTTCTGTATTTGTTCCTTCAATTTTGACTTTAGCATTGCTCACTTTCTTGATGTGGATTATTGTGGCGAGGGCGGTCAAAAGCTCGATGTCATTCATGAATACGAGTAATGGTATCATGTATTTCTGTTTCCAAACCGCAATATCAGTTGTAATAGTGGCATGTCCATGTGCTTTAGGTTTAGCAGCACCAACAGCAATTATGGTTGGCACTGGTATTGGTGCTGAAAACCAAGTGTTAATAAAAGGTGGAGAAGTATTGGAGAACTTTAACAAAGTGAAGGTCTTTGTCTTTGATAAAACAGGTACTCTCACTACTGGAAGTATGAGTGTTAAAAATTTCAAGAGTGAAGATGGATCACACTTGACAAATGAAAATCTGGCAGCTATAAGGTCATCTGAGGCACTGAGTGGACATCCTGTTGCACAAGCAATAGTAAACTATTGTGATAGAGAGTTAAAGAACAGAAAAGATATAAAACAGCCCGCAGTAAAAATTCTATTCAATAAGATATATATGGGAAAAGGGATTAAGACAAAATGTGAAATAGGTGGTACTGAATTCAGTGTTGCAATCGGTAATCAATCATTGATGCCAACTAACTGGGGTCAATCTTCAGATCTTTTGGCTAGTCAAAACAATGATTATACATTGTCTTATGTTTCAATTAATGGGAAAGTAGTTGGAAGATTTGATATAATAGATAATATAAAAAAGGATTCATACGAAACAATAAGGTATTTGAATGACCATGGTTTCGAGACATATATGGTAACGGGAGATACACATAGCTCTGCTGTGAAAGTTGCACAGTTGGTAGGAATGGATTTGAACAATGTTTTCAGCGAGGTTGAACCTTCAGGAAAATCAGAGATAGTCCAAAAACTGAAGAATGAAAATGACGGAAAGGTTATTTTCGTTGGAGATGGTATTAATGATTCACCTGCACTTGTTATCAGTGATGTTGGTATTGCAATTTCAACGGGGACAGACATAGCAATAGAAGCTGCTGACGTTGTATTATTATCTGATAAACAGCCTGATAGGGCTAGCCTGAAAGGTTTGATAAATGCGCTTGATATTGCCCAGAAAACGTTCAAAAGAATAAAATTAAATATCTTTTGGGCGGTTTGCTATAACACGTTTATGATTCCTGTTGCAATGGGAGTTTTGATACCTTGGGGAATCAGATTGCATCCTATGGCAGCAGGTTTGGCAATGGCACTTAGCTCTGTAAGTGTTGTTTTGAGTTCTTTAATGTTGAAAGCTTGGAAGCCGATAAATCTACATGATGATCCAAAAACAACGTCTTCGTCCCCAAGATTTTGGTCCAAAATTCTTTCCTTTAGAGAAAAGCGTCGTACAGTCGATATAGAAATGCAGGAGCAATTGCTTCATACCGAAACTTTAAGTGAGCAACAGTAATAGTGTACATATTGTCAATGGCAGTTTGCTAATTTATTGCGGAGTTTATAAATTGCATAAATAATAAAAAAATATTCTTTTCATTTTTTCACTTCTATGCTAGCGGCATAAATTGAAAGATAATTTCGAAAGATTAAGAGCATATCGCAGTGAAAAAGTGCAGTATTAGATAAAGAAATCTAGAGCCATATGTCAATCAATGATGAGGATCCCGAACATGACATGAAACAGATCCCTGTTATGGATTCAGATGCAGATGATGATGAAGTCACCCAAGATTGGTCAGAAGCTGCAAAGTTATCGAAAAAGAATGCACAAACTTCTCTTCCTAAAAGAGGTGAAAAAGACTACGAGCCAGATGGTACTAATCTTCAAGAGTTATTACTTTACCGGGCTCAGAAGTCCATGTTTGATACTTTATATTCTGCTGTGAGAGGAACTATTTTAAATAATCAAGTTAAGGCCTATTACGTGCCCGCTTTTGAGGAAGCTGTAATACCAAATCCAAAAGGTGGGTTTTCACAAACTATGGGGAAGTTTGATACGCATGGCAAATGTTGGTTAAAATTGCATGAATTTGTATACCTCTCAGAGAGAGGTACTATCACGCCTTACTATTGCAAATCGTTCCCTGTTATAGCTGGAAAAGACAATGAAGATTTCGAAGTTCCTCTTAGTATGCAAGATTTATATTCATTCTTTAAATCACAAGAAGAAATGGATAGCTACTTTGTTTACGCTCATTTGAAAAGATTAGGCTTCATAGTAAGTTTGACAGATGATCCGCCCATAGATAATACAACTTTCTATCCACCAGGTACACCTTCGACATTCAATGAGACATTACAAAGGATTTATAGTAAATTTTTCAAATTTTGGAACTACCACAAGAACCAGTCATTTAATTTTTTCTTTTATGGTAGCTGGAACTTTCTGTTAAAGAGGTACACTTCTACGTCCCAAATTTATAGAGGAATGATTCGACTTATCCCTTTTGTAAGACCTCCAAAAACTATTAATGATCTGTATAAACAAAGGTCGTTGGTACGAGCTGGTATCCAAAGTTCCAGTTTGAAGATATTTTTCAACGTATGGAAGCCTCAAACAAATTTTAAGAAACGAAGTCCTGGGTTGCCAGATTTCCAGGTTTTGATTCATAATAAAAATGCTCCTGATTCGCATTTTCCTACTTATTCTGAGCTTAAAAATGTTTTCAGATCTCTGGATTGTAAGTTTGGTTTTTTGACAGAAATCAAGGATGATATCTCGTGGAATAAACATTCCTACACAAATGGACAGCTCAGAACGGATTACCTAGCTTCTTTAAAATCAAAAGCTGTTCAAATTAAATCAAGCATTCACAATAAGATGGCCAGGTCTAGGAAAAAGCCAGGAAATAGGAAGGTATCGCCTACAGCAGAGCAAATGAAGTGCTTGAAAAGTGGATATCGTAGTTTTTTAATTGCAATAGTTGACGACGGCTTAATCAGTTTTGTAAAAATATCAGAAGCAGATTTTGGATCTGAATATGTGTGGTATGAACCGCCTCAGGTTAAAGGGAACAGTACAGCAGCTAAGAAAAGAATTGACTGAGGCATATTACTTGATGGTAGAAAAACCATCCATAATATATCAGCAATAACACTGTTTATATATGAGAAACTTAGAGAACCTAGTTAAGACATTATGAGCTAAATTTAGAGTATAAATTTTCATCGAAAACGGAAGGCTTACTGTAAAATGATGTTGGGTTTTGTTGGAGCTCTCGCTCTGTTTCAATCTCTTCTTTTCTGTAGTCATAATCATTCCCAGTCAGAGGAGCGCCTTTAGGTGGTACTGGAGGAGCAGATCCGGGGTATTGGTTATTGGCAAAGGATGTAGAGTTAAAATTCTGATTGCTATTACCAAAGTTCTCATAGCTTTTTGGTGGTAAGACAGGCGAAGGGGTAGAGTTTCTGGAAATACTCAACTCCCTAAATTGGTTGCTGACTTGAGAATAATGCGGTAGAACGATTGGTGGGGTGCTTTCTCGACTCTGTGATCTGTTATCATTTACCTTCGCACATAGATCTAAGCTCATGTTAAGTAAAGAGTCATAGAAAGCCAACCCTTTGGGGAAATCGGAACAAAAAAGGTTGAAATTTGTCACAGCTTGTTGTAACTTATCCACAAACAACTTTCGTGATTCTGTGGCAGCCCGTTCTTCATTTGATTTATCCTGGAGGCCACAAAGTTGAAATATATCATCAATTTGAGATTTCATTTCTATAATGGAGGATGTTTGCTTAAAGATCGCAGCCTCTATTCTTGTGCTGAATGGTTTGAATTTTTCCAATTCAGATTCGAATACCGATTTGAGTTCAGAGTCCGGCTTACCGTTATTTATCAAAAGAACATTCGTTATGTCATCTTTATTTGCTTCCTCTTTCAATTCATCCAAGTTACGTGCACGTTCTTCCCTCAATAATCGTAAACCCTCTGCCCTTTGTTTCAGAAGCTTCAGCTGAGCAGCAACCTTTTCGACTTTAGAGTCATCTAAGTCTAGTAAACTTGGCTGGTTATCAGACTTCGGGTTGAAACTTTCAAAATTATTCCATAAGAGATCGTCATTGTTTAGCAATTTAATTTCCTCGGAAAATGGTCGAATTAAAGAAAAGAGTTTTTCGTCTGATTTGGAAGCTTCAATGAGAGTCGATTTCAACCTTAGAATGTTTTCTTTTTCATCATCTGGTAGAGACGATAATAAACTTAATATCTTTTCCCTTCTATCCACAATGAGTTTCATGGATTCATCGGGATTTTTGAAACTACTGCTTTGTATAGCGCTTTTCAGCACAGTTAGCTTATCTCTCATATGTTCTATTTCCGGATTATCCGAGTTCTGCAAACCATTTCTCAGCCTTTTTTCCAGGTCGATGATGAGCTTTGGAAGATTAGAATACTCAATGAATGAGTTATATTCCCAATTAGCTGTCTCATTTATATCCATTTGGTGGCGAACCAGGCTGGCCTTCTCTTCAGAGTAAATACTTTCTTTTTCATATATTTCCATTGGAACAATTCCTTTGTATAAAGTATCACATTTATCAGAAACTTCTTTCAAATATGGCTTAACTTGTTCTGTCCAATCTACTGATTTGATGGCGTTCATAGGTTTGATGACTTCGAGCTGTACCGCTTGTGGAATAGCTTCGTGATATATATAATCATTGTCTTTCACTACTTGCTTCTCTTTTTCATCAACTTTCTCCTTAAACCCTTGGAAATCGATAAAATCCTTTAGATAAATCTTGTGGGTTAGACTTTCGATTAATGAAGACTTTGCCAGTTGCAAGAAGGCTATAGCCTCACCAAATTTATTCTGTTGTTCCAATGATATCGCGTAGTAATATGCGGCCACTGATTTGTAAAAATTGAACTTGCAATTAATAATATAATGCCATTTAGCTTCACCGTATGCTGTCGTTGTAGAGCCATCGATATCTTTATAGAAATCATCACAATCCTCATATATACGAACCGCTGAATACGCTAGTTTGCTAATCAATGAAGCCTGTTTAGAAGGATCTTGGCCATTAAGTAACTTCAAAAGAAATAGCTCTTGAGCTTCTGCATGGCAAATTTTTTGCAAAAATTTAGTATTATCAGCAAAAATATCAGCAGATGGCGAATTTAAGAAGTTCTCTGATAAGAATTCAAAGCATGCCATAGCTTTCGAGGCGCACCCGATTGATTTATTGTAATCTTCCGTGAGTTTTGTTCTTGCAACTTGGGTATATAACACCCCGATGTTGAAAAGGGTGCTTGATTTCTCCAAAGCCATTGTCTTCTGAGTGTACTTTTGGTTTTTGTTGGTAGTAGCATATTCTGCATCGTACCAAGTAAATTCAAGCTTTAGTTGACCACTATTTTTACCCAGTCTCAAATGCAAATGTTCTAAATATGCGTAATACAGCAAATTTTGGACCAATAAAGATTCTGGCGCCAATTCACCGTTTGCATTGCATCTCAACTGATTGAACTCTTCTGTTAAGGTCTCGTCATAAAACTGAGACCATTGCCCCGAACCGTATGACCTTTTAAGATATGCTGACAAAGCCTTCTTCCAGTTTATAGTCTCTGTATCCTTTAGTTTTAATTCTAAGAGGTATGGCTTCATGTCATCAATGTTTTGGAATCGCTCGTAATGTATATCTCGCTATTCCTCGATCAATACTTTCAGTTATTTAGATCCCCTAAGTACTTCATCTTTTTTTCGAAAGTCATGTAAAAAAATTAATTTCAATTCAAAGACTGGCTTAGGTGATAGACTTAAAAGTGAGTAATATTAATCCTAGAAGAATATTTAATACCGCAATGTTACACACGTTGAAAGGGCCCATTTTAGCAAGACAATGCACGAAACTTGCAGCGGTGAAACAAGCTCGTTATTTCGGTTTCTCTGCAGTAATAAAGCAGGAATCAAAGAAGAAGGAAAACAAACGTGCTGGTTCTGATTTCAACCCAAGACACCTTGGTGTTGCTTCCGACGTCTATATACCAACTTCATACAAAAATTTTCCCAGTGCATTTTCACATCCAATAGTGTTTCTCAATGCACTGGTGAGAAGGATATACACATTCGGTTTGAATACAATTCAAGTGGGTATATTTCGCTATCAATCTGGACTAAAACCAAATTTCTTGCTTTGGAAGAACAAGGCTATTGAGAATTATGTGAATGTTAATACTGCATTTGCCCAGAAAAAGGTGGAAGATATTAAATCTTTGGTCTCAATATGGGTTGAAGAAGCCTTAACGGCAAGAGCTCGTCAGTTACCCAAAAACATTAGATTGGAGTGGGAGCTGCTGAAGTTTAACGAAATTCCAAAATTGGTTTCTGTACAAGCAATGATGATACCTGGTAGGCCATTGGAGAATATTCAGTTGGTTTACAGATTTGATACATCTCAAAGGTTGATAAAATATAACAAAAACAGCGGCGAAACTGAGAAACTAGATAGAAATGTGGTTGACTATGTTGTATTCCTTTGCGATGCAACAACTAATGAGTTGACATTGATAGGTTCAGTTTTTGAAAGTAAACCGGGCGCTAAATTGCCAAAGAACTATGAAGATAACACACAGCTTGCCATCAAAAGAATGAGAGAAAGTGGAGATCTTTTTAGGCTACCACCTGTATAAGATTTTTGTTAGTTATATTCAATTTAACTTGTAAATAAAATGTCATTGCGATTCTTAGTATGACTTAGAGTATTGTTCTATATGCTTATTTATTTTCCATGACATTGACATATCCTCTTGCAGCTCTTTTTTTACGTTTTCCCGCAGTTGTTGTACCACTTAATGTAAGTAAATCATCCAGTCCATTGGCCTTCTTACCCGATAAATTAACATTCGCTGGTAGCGCTGCAGCTGGTTCAGGCAATTTGGCAATAGGCGTAGGATCTGGTGAGGAGCTTGTCGTAGGATGTGTCATTGCTTCTCCAGTGAGAGGATTCTGTGGTAAGATAGGTCCCAGACCTTCTTTCCTTGGTACATCACGGAGAGATTGTGGTTTTGTTTTTGGTCCATTATCCATACGTTTAACAACAGGTGGTGGTGGCGGTGGACTTGACACTTTTTCTTTTTCTTCTTCAGTAGAGTTTTTATTTACCCAGCGTTTCAGCTTTTCATCATAGTAAAAGGTGCTCTTTTTATGACCTAGTTTCGCCTTAATAGGTTTTTTCTCGTTGGTCTCCTTCTTTAGCCAACCAAACCAGCCACTGTTTTGGCCTTCATCTCCTGTTTTTTCCTTAGCTCTCTGTCTCTGTAGCTTTTCTCTTTCTTCTTCCTTACGTTTCTCTTCTCTTTCTCTCTCAAGTTTCCTCCTCTCTTCTTCCTCCTTTCTCTTTTTTTGTTCTACTTCATCATCAGATTCGTCAGATTCATCCTCTACTACATCATCATATTGAATTTCAGGCGACTGGATTCTGGGAGTGAATAATCTTTCGGCAGGAGTTTTGATAACAGGTACAAAACTTTCTGGGGACATTGCTTCCGGTGGCTTTATTGGGTCAAATCTGTTTGAATTACTGTCGCTAATTATTGGTTTGTGGTCAGGGACGCCATTTGAATCGGACGGTATCAATTCATCAGAGACATTAGGTTCTTCTTGTTGTGGAACAGATAATTTGTTTGAATAAATACCTCCTGTTGTTGATTTCGGAGCATAGGAATTCAAAGAAGCGCTTGTGGCTGTTAATTTTGGTGCATATGGGTTTTTTCGTTGATTATTCAAAGCAAACGCAACGTCGTGGTTGTCTTCTGGAGGAATTTGTCTATTCTGAATAGGTATAGCACCCTGATGATTGTCTTCATTGCTAGGTAGTGAGTTCTCATTGAGTATTTGGGACTGGTAGGATGGTTTTTGAATGTCCTTCGAAATTTCTGATCCAATCTCAATTGGTTCGTATACAGCAGGTAATTCAGTGGGATGATTTTGTTTATCTTCTACACTTAATGGACTCAATGGTTTAGCTAGGTCTGTATGCAAAACAGTAGTATTGCCTAGATCATATGATATATCACTTTCTTCATCTGAGACTTCTTTTACAACTTCTGGTGCACGAACTTCTCCACAAAAGCTTGTAGCAATTGTTTCCTTTACATCGAGGTTTTCATGTGCCAAATTTGTGGGATGATTTGTTTTTATGTTAACAGGAGTATTCTCATACATAGGTGCCGTACTTGAGTCTTCTTTGACATCCTTTGAGATTTTTATAGCAGTTTGAAGCTTAGGTTGAATTAAAGGTGATGGAACGTTATTTGAAGGAATTGGTGTAACGCGTTGCATCACAGGTGAGTTTTGTTTCGACAAAGTTTTGATCTTTGGTGGTGGGGCAACTTCAACAGAATTAGAGGACTCCCGTCTCAATAAATTTGGAGTAGAATTGTAATGGAGGGACTTTCGTGGTAGGTAAGTACTTTCGGCTATGTTTGTGGAGTGAACAGGGAACTGAGGAATCTCCACAGATGCTGCGTCCGCATATACACTATTTTGAGACTTCTCTGACATCTGTTCAGTTTGAACCCTTCTTAGCTGTGATGTATAATTACCTGAGGTTGCTGGTTGTGATGGGATGTATGGGGACTTCTGTGGCGATCCTTGTAAGCTCTGACTCACTTTAGATGATATATACTGACTGGTAACCTCGTTTGAAACACCTCTTATCGGGATAGTAGCACTAATATTGGATATTGGGACAATAGCATTATTAGGGGGACTGCGACCCAATGTTTCAAAAGATGGTATGACGCCCTTGTTCAAATGTGGCTGTTGCTGATTCGAACTTTGGTAAGGAGTGAATTGATATTGGGAAACGTCAACCATGGATGAGTTTCTCGATGGGACAGGTGTAAACCGATCAAAAACCTTTTTTTCAACTGCTTTCTTTGTGATCATGTCATCATCGCCTCCGATATATTTGTTGAAAGATTTGTCCAATTGACCCCAGACACTACTTAATTTCGGTTTGCCTAACCATCCAGAAGATGTACCTGTAATTCTATTCGATAATTCATTCAACGAATGCAAAAGTTTAATGCAATCCTGATCCTTTTTTGGTAAACTTTTTAGAGCAGCACCCACGTATTCAATGTACCGTGTGGCATTAGTAGTCATTCCTAATTCCTGAAAGCAAAAAGCTTGTTGTAATTTCTGTGATATCATGTTCGACAATCCTTTCGCATCAGCAGGGCAAAGGAATTCATAAACTTCCGTTAAAAGCCTTCCCTCCATAGAATTGGACTCCCCGATGCTTTCAAACTTAATCGTACTGTCGGCCAGTGTTAGAGGAGATAGCGGGAGATTTGCTATTACAAACAAAACACAGGCTTGCGTCACATAGCCGGAAGTGGCCAAAAATAGTCCAAATTCAACTAAAAATTCAAGTATTACTGGTGGAACTTGGTCAATCGATGAAGAGGAGATTCCTGAAGATAGGTTGATGTTATTTAAAATTGCAGAAACAATTAATTTCCAATTTTCAAGGGCCCATTGGTGCTTCATTGGTATGGATGAAAATTCCCTTATGGCTTTCTTAGAATTTCCCACAAACACCTGGAATATTAGAGACAATAGATTTGTCGAAAAATTAGATACATCAGATACAACTTGAAATTCGTGATTCAAGTACTCTTGTACCACCTCAGACCATTTTTCCTTACCCATTAGACTTCCTATTAATAGAGCAATCGCATAATCTTGATGGCCTAATGCTAATTCTAGAGCTTCTTCGTGGCCACCAGTTTGCAAATGCGCAAGAACTTTCATTTGATTATTTCCATCAAGTTTATGAGAAACAGGCTGCTGTTGTGATTCCACGAATGGTTGTGATAGATATACAAATAGTTCGTCAGAATTGTATAAAACGCTCGAAATCTCACGCCATGTTCCTTTTTCTGTACTTTTAATTTTGAAAATTTGAACAATAGTTTTTAATAAGGATGAATCATCAAAAAGCGAGTCATCGAGGACACCCTCTAACCATTTTTCGACATCTTTTCGCTTTGTTTTATTTTTCATTAATGGTCCGGGGAATGTACGCAGCAAAGAGTTAGGTTTCAATACTGCCTCACTTTTAACAATTTTGATCTCTTGTAAATTGCTTCCTGGACCCATCATATATGAAGTATCAGTTCCCTCTGAAGGCAATCCATACACAAAGTTGTCAGAACCACTCCAACTGAAAATTGGAAATTGTCTGTGCAGCAAGGCTTGATTGTCAACAGGCGGGGTCGCTACGGGATTGATTTGTTTAACCTGGTGATGGGGGATCATATTTGATGACAAAATACTTGTAGCAGGATGTATGATCATCGACTCTTTCTGTTGCAGAGGATAATTTGGCTGCAACGGAGCGTTTTGATATTGAGGATGAACGGTTGGAGCATACTTAGAAGTGTGTTCGTTCTGATTAGGCGCATAGACGCTTGAGTTCGATCTTGCATGATACCTACGGGTAGATGATGCAGAAGTAGGAGATACTACATTTGCCAGTGACCCAGTAGTAGGAACGTGCAAATTTAAAGAAGGTAGTGGCTCTTTTTGAGTACCCTTTACTTGATTGGTAATAGCAGTACCGATTGTAGCTTGATGAGAAGAACTGGACTGTGTACTCATTGGTGCCATTACCATTGGGGGTGCTGGTCCAGAATATGCATTAATAGGAGGATGTGGCATATTAATATTACCAGATGATACAGGAGCATATCTATTCGCTGATCTTTTTTTAATTCCCGGAGGTCCTTGAAACGTGGCGTTATTTACCTGTTGTGGGAATGGGATGCTTGGATCTGGTGTTGTGGTACCAAATGAAGACCCACTAATATTTGATACATTGCTCACTCCTCTCGAGCGTAACATCGGCTGATATTGATTTACTGCCGGTTGTCTGGTGTGGTTTGGAGCCATTCCAACTATACTCGGATTAGTAATGCCAGCTTGTGGCATTCCCATGGCTTGAGGTGGTAATGCGACATTTTGAGAGGTTTCGCGATTCATAGATGCTTTTTCATAGGGGTTGATAGGTACAGGTGGTTGAGCGACCCAACCTGAAGAGCACTTTCTCTCTATTGTGGGTGTGGAGCTTTTTGTTTTATTGCCAGGCTCAAAAGCAATATTTGATTTGGGATTGAACTGTGAGGGAACACCTACAGGTTTTGCATGAACTGGCTTCATTTTATTCGGTACGAGATCCATTGGAAAATCATATGCGTCTGATTTTTTTTTGGCGTCGTTCAACTTCTGGTATATCTCATTCTTCACAGCAGCTTCTACATTCTGACTCTTTATTACAGGTTGAATTGGTTGGGGTGGCACAATACCTACATTCAAACTTTGCATAGTATTTGGCAAAGGTTTATTGTCCCCCGAAGTTCCGAGTGGGAACTTAGGCGAGTAGATGGTAGAAGGTACAACGCTTTGAGGCTCGTATCTACTGGTTCGTCCACTGGAACTAACTGAAGGGGAGCCTGGCCCGTTATTATATGTCATATCACCGGGTGGAATCTTTACTGGATCGGATGTAACAAAATCCTGTACTGCCAAAGCATCCTGATCTTTTCCTTTATTACTTTCAGGCTTTACGAGAATTTCATCTTCATCAGACTCAAGAAAGCTGTCAGCTTGAGAACTATCGTCTTCCAACATATCGTCATCCTCCTCCAGAAAAGAAAATTTCTTGATTTCTGTTGTCTTGCTATTCATACCTGACCATTGTTGATCCTCACTATTTTCTTCGTTATCATTAGTGTTAATACTCTCCCATGGCATTTTCACATGATCATCTTCTGGGATTCTCGTAAATAAATCATCTATCGCATCAGAGTTTTTGGTTATTTGATGATTGTGATTTTGGGTTGCAGTTGAAGTTTCATCATTGAACATATGCGCATTTGTTTCCTTGTTATGATTTGAATGCTGAATATTTTCCTGGGAAGGGACAACATTTTCCTGGGAAGGGACAACATTTTCCTGGGAAGGGACAACATTTTCCTTAAATGGCTTTGTAATAGTATCAACCTGTGTGTCCTGAGAGACATCGATTGGTACATCTCTTTCTACCTTCTCTTGATGCGTGGCAACCATAGAAATATGTTCAGTCCCAGAAACAGTTGTGTGAGTTTCATTCAAGTTGGGATTACTAATATCCTCATTATTCAGTTCCACATTTCTTGCTTGCCTCTTTGAAGGTGACATTTCCAGTGGTGCATCCTGATGTGAATCAGCGGTCTCTTTATCTAATAAGTCATTAGTTGATTCAAGTTGGTCAACGTCAGCGGAATCATACTCACCTTCCCATGGCATTTTTTCATCTAAAGTTGAGGATTCATTTTTAAACAATTTCTCGGTTGTCTCATGGCTATAAATCGAAGCAGTCAATTCTTTTGTTTCCCATGGCAACTGTTCATGAGGTTCAGCGGAGTCATTTGAAAATAAATCCTCAACTGATCTCGATATATTGATTTCAGCCTGTTTCTCGTCTGTCTCCCATGGCATCTTTTCATTTGTTTTAAGTGATTCGTTTGCAAACAGGTTGTCACATGATGCATAGCTTTCAGCTGTAGCTGCTTTATCATTCGTTTCCTGTTGTATTCTCTGATTATTTTCATTATTACCCATAGATTGTACATTTTCGGGAGTCCAGTAATTCTTTTGTGTTTCAGTAGATATAGTATCGATGTCGCATGGTATTTTGCTAGGACTAATTACCATGTGTGTTTTTGATCCTTCATAATGGTCGGAAGGCTTTTGTACAGCCTGTTTCATATCAGCAGATTGTTTGGGCTGTATGTTTGCAGCATCGGATATTATGTCATGATGATGTTCAGGACCTCTCAACATGCTGTTTTCTATATTCATGCTGTCAGTTGAATGAGGTTTAGAGGTTGTTATTCTGTCATTTCTCAAATCATCAGGGAGTATAGTTTCTTCCGCAACTTTTCTCACAGATTGCTCATTTGCTAAATTCGTATTTGCGGAGGTCAGGTATGATTCTACGTCGTTAGCATCACATTGGTCGACTTTTTGTGTAACGTTCCCGGTACGCGGCTCAAAGTTGCCCGTTTCATTATTTTCTTTCGTATCTGAATGTTGTTCATTAGTGGTGTCGCTAATCTCAACATTAGATCCAGGAGTAATATCTATTTCATTTATTAATGTAGAATCCTTTTGAGGCTTTCTACCATCTGTACTTGATCGACCAACACCAAAATCATGAGTATCTACCGCTTGTACTAGTGAAATACGTGATTCGCTTGGCGAATATTCAGAAACTTTTTCCTTAGTAGATTCTCCAATGGCATGAGGTAAACCGTCCACATATTCAGTAGGGGCTGCTTCTAACTCTTCTGGTTCTAACTCTTCTAGTTCTAACTCTTCTAGTTCTAACCCCTCTGGTGAAGGGATGATATTAGGGATTGATTTCTTCTGTGAATCATTTTCCTCGGCAGGTAATTCATTAGATATTGGTAGGCTCTGTTCTTCTGTTATTGGCCTCGGCTCAGTAGAATCCACTTTTGCTGAGGTGTTGGCTATTTGACTCTCTTGGGAGCCTATCGCGGCTCCTGAGGGTACTACTAAATTTTTGTAAGACTCGTCTTTGTAATTTTGTCCATTTTCGATCTTGTAATGCACCCTTGGCGTTAGGTCATCTTCAATTGGAGAAATAAGGTCATGCTCTGTTTCATTAATGTTTGTATCTTGAATATCTTCCGAGCTTTTATTTACTACCTGCTTGTGTGTCATCTCGATCACATTATGTAATGGATCAGAGTGTGTAATACCCTTGCCACTGACACTATTATTTTCGTCTTTACTTTCTTCAATAATGTTTTCCTTTACGTCTTCCACTGAAAGTGAGCTACCGGAATGTGTAACAGTGTCCTCTTGGTTTAATTCAATATTTATAGGCTCTTTGATCACAAAATGTACCTCATTCTCTACTCCAAGGTCGGTGGAGTTTGATGTCTCGTCGTTTTGGTCATGTACATTAAGTGCCTGCTTCTCAGCTGCCTTCTTTTGTTTCTGCCTTAGTTTTTTCTTCTGGTTTTTCTTTCTTTTAGCTTCAGGTGTCATAGCTTATTTGATCTATAATAATCTGGCTGATACCAAATCAACAGGAAACTATGCGTCTTTCTTTGATTCAGTTCTTTGAATGGAACAAAATTAAAGGTCTAATCGCCAACAATTGCAATTATAAAGCCCTTTGGAGTTAAAACGAGCAATTCTGTCGCTCTTTAATGTCGTTTTGCAATCCAAGCTAATATTGATGTATTATTTCACTTTTGTAATACCTCGCTCGATCTTTATTCTCTCTGCCATACCCCCGAACGAAAATGCGTAGTATACACGCTCGTTTAATACGTATAATACATTTCACGTTTAGCTCATGGTGAACACAGACTGTAATAAATAACAATCTTGATTCTACTATTTATAATATCTCTCTATCGTTTTCTATATTATCTAGGATTTGAGAGGCTTGAAGCCATAGAATGTGTTTGCGAATCACGTGTTATCAATAATTTATGAGCATATTCTGTCAAGAAACATCTGATTCAAGCTTTGAATGGTTGCAAAAACGTACAGCTATGTATGTTGAAGGATCGAGAAGAGGTTGTAAGTAGTTGCTTCTCTGGTCTGTTTTAAGCCTAGAACGCACTTCAAGTCCCTGTCAGTATGGCATTTTTTAAAAAAACGTATATATAGCACGCTGAGGAACATTCTCAAGGATATATTTGTTGTTTCTTGTTGGTAAATTGTGATCAAACATACTTGCCATATCAATGGATCCTTTCAAATGATTACTTTGCTAGATATAACTTGTTGATATATTATACTAAATCCTTGCACCGCATTGATTTACCAATAATTAAAATTTTAACATGAAAAATTCAAACCTCATCGCAGTTCTGAAATATTCTATGTGAAATTGTGTTTATTGTTACAGGAGTCTGCCAAAGGACCAGTGAATATTGGAATAATGGGACGTAGTGGTAAAGGCCCAAGGACTAATCAACAAAAGCTGGCACCTGAAAAGGAGCGATTCATTCAATGTTGTGCAGACATTACTTTAGAGCTTACAAATTCATTGACTTCGGGTACCACAAGAGAGATTAATCTTAATGGATTAATCACAAAATATTCCAAAAAATACAAGCTGAAGCAACAACCAAGATTAACGGATATTATAAATGCGATACCAGATCAATATAAGAAGTATCTTTTACCAAAACTAAAAGCAAAGCCTGTGAGGACAGCCTCAGGTATTGCAGTCATTGCCGTCATGTGTAAGCCTCATCGTTGTCCGCACATCGCATACACAGGTAATATTTGTGTCTACTGTCCAGGTGGGCCAGATTCAGATTTTGAGTATTCTACCCAATCCTACACAGGGTATGAGCCTACATCGATGCGTGCAATCAGGGCCCGTTACGATCCATATGAGCAAGCAAGGGGAAGAATAGAACAGTTGAAACAATTAGGTCATTCTATCGATAAGGTTGAATACATCATTATGGGCGGAACATTCATGTCTTTACCCAAAGATTACCGTGAGGACTTCATCACTAGACTTCATAATGCATTATCTGGTTTCAATGGTAATGACATTGACGAAGCCATTCAATATTCTCAACAAAGTTTAACCAAATGTGTTGGTATTACTATAGAAACGAGACCGGATTATTGTACACAAACCCATCTTGATGACATGTTGAAGTACGGTTGTACAAGACTAGAGATCGGTGTCCAGTCTTTATATGAGGACGTGGCTCGTGATACTAATAGAGGTCATACTGTGAAGGCAGTTTGTGAGACATTCAGCGTAGCTAAGGATGCAGGTTACAAGGTGGTCTCGCATATGATGCCTGATTTACCAAATGTTGGAATGGAAAGAGATATAGAGCAATTTAAAGAGTATTTTGAAAATCCAGATTTCAGAACAGATGGTCTGAAAATTTACCCAACATTGGTCATCCGAGGCACCGGTTTATATGAGCTTTGGAAGACTGGAAGATATAAGTCATATAATGCAAATGCTCTGGTTGATTTAGTTGCACGTATCATGGCGTTAGTCCCACCATGGACAAGGATTTATCGTGTGCAAAGAGATATCCCTATGCCGTTGGTTACCTCAGGTGTTGATAATGGTAATTTAAGAGAATTAGCGCTGGCAAGAATGAAGGACTTCGGAACCAAATGTCGGGATGTTCGTACCAGAGAAGTTGGGATTCAGGAGGTTCATCATAAAGTTCAACCAGATCAAGTCGAATTAATAAGAAGAGATTATTATGCTAACGGTGGCTGGGAAACATTTTTATCGTATGAAGATCCGAAGAAAGATATTTTGATTGGGCTGTTAAGATTGAGAAAAGCATCGAAAAAATACACATATAGGAAAGAGTTCACTTCCCAAAGAACGTCTATCGTTAGAGAATTGCACGTCTATGGTTCTGTGGTGCCTTTACATTCAAGAGATCCACGTAAATTCCAACATCAAGGTTTTGGTACCTTATTAATGGAAGAAGCTGAGAGAATTGCTAGTGAAGAACACGGTTCAGAGAAAATATCGGTTATTTCGGGTGTTGGTGTCAGAAACTATTACGCAAAATTGGGTTATGAGTTGGATGGTCCATATATGTCAAAGAAAATTGGGCAATCATTAGCTGCATAATAGCATTAGTTTAACAAAGTGTAATAAGGTGGGTCCTTTATACTATAGTTATTCTATTTATTTTATTTAATTTCACGTTTTGTTGACGAAAAAATAAGTTTATTTTAACTGAAAAATTACAAAAATATGTTCTTAACTTGGATGTTTATACACGATATATAAGAATTACAAATACAAAATGCGTAACTTTAACTTTTGATTGTGGAAACAATAATATTATTTATTTACTTGCTCATTAGTCTTGAAAAGATAATTCGAAATAAAATTTATCTTTACTGAAATACTATCAACAATAGCCCAAAACTAAACTCTCATCACAAAAAGAGGAAATCATTTATTTTTGCGTGTTTCAGTTGATTGACTTTCAACGTATGGTCCTAATAGTGATAGAGAATATTTTGTATTTATCTTCATGTCTCTGCGGATCAATTCAGGTAGAAACTTCCATCTCCAGATTAGCGCAAAATCGTCACCGTATCCTTGCGTTAAAACCCTCAGGTATTGCAAGTAGACAATATAATAGTAAATACCTGTTCCAGTCAGAATGTGCCACCAAGCGTGTAGTTCTAAAAATACACCTAATGGAAGTTGTAGGTAATTTCTTCTTAAATGAACCCAAAAAGAGCAGAAGATATTGTCCAAATTCCATGAAATAAAACCAGCTAAGAATGTCACGATACCAATAACCATACATTGGTATAAACTCTTTTTGGCTACTTTATCGTTGACGTATTTGTGTGTCAAAAATCCGGACATAAGAACGACCAAAACAGTGATAAAACCATACACAGTCTGATGGATCTCAGGAATCTTGAAGACTAAATAGACCCAACTTAAGAAGCTAACCACAATAGTAATGACGATACCTATCCAAAATTGTCTGCCAAGAGGGCTGCTCTGACCTTTGCCGCTTAATGTACTCTTCGTTTCACACAATATACTCCAAGTAGGAATACACGTAGCATAGATCATTGGCATTTCATCTAACAACTGATAATGGTATTGCAACGTCATGTGGAAGAACCATGATCCAACGCCCACTAACGCAAATCCAACACCTATCCACAAAAATCTCCATTCTAAACGATTACGCCATGCACAATATGTTGAATAGAGCGCTGTTATAACAAATGTACCATTTGTAATAGTGTTTGACCACTCAGCAATATATTTACTAACGACATAATTCTCTTCACACCAATCAATAGTAGACGTTATTTCACCCCAGTAACCATCGATCTTCTCAGATGGGTAAGGCCATGAAAATAATCCCATTATAGTATGCTTTTTCTGCTTGTTATTAGACTTCGATCAATGAAATCTTTAAAAACTTTATCCTTTTCTTATAAAGGGACTTCTTGGCAAATATCGAACCCCTGTCGCTTCCAGTGATAAACGACCGCACAAAGTCACGCAACCACTTAAAAAGAACGATAATCTTCCTTAACTATCAGATTGACTCAACCTCTCGAATATGCATTAAATCAAAATTTAAATTAACAAAAGGATACATATAAGTATATATATATATAAATATATATAGAAATTTCAAGTTTCTTTTGTATTTGCTCCTGACATAAGCAATTTAAAAAAGATATTGTAACCGATAGAAGGTTGTTTTCAAATCATGCTAAAAAAGTCGCAAAAAGCATATGGCTTTAAATATTGAGTAACTTCGTACCTAATACTGAATTATTTATAGAGTTAGTACAATGATACGACCAAGCATTTCCCTTCAGCCCATAAAAGAACAAGGCTGTAATTAAGCGGTCTTTTACAGATATCTTATTTTTTGATCCGAAAATAAGGCCTGATCAAAAGCGCTTTAGATCTCTTTTTATCAAAAGTAAACGTTCGATCTTGGTCAAAATGTTTAAGTATTACCTGTGAAGAAAGACGCACTCCATAATTGACCACATTATGATACAAGTTTATTATTGTCAGAATACATAAGCGGACCAGACAAACTGATGCCTTGCCACAACCCATCTACATATACTAAACTGAGAGTGAGCTCAAGAGATGAATATTTATGCACTAGTAATTGTCAATCACATTTAGTAAATCTATATTTTACTCATAAGTATTCTATACAGATGTAAAACGTGACACAACACCTGACGCTAATTTTAGCCCAGTATCAAGAATGTGAATTTTTTCGAAGCGCTCCATAAGACAAACTTCAGGGTTTCGACTCAGATTGGCAATTGGCACAACGCTTCAAACATAATCATTTCTAAACACCTTAAAAATTCAAAATACATGAGTTTTAACTATATCAGCGCCCTTGGCTTGTAAAGTTCCTCTAAAAAAGCTACTTCCTCATCAGAGAGCACTACATTGACAGCATCAATTGCCTCATCAACACGGGATACGGAATTCAAGCCGACGATAGGACAGCATCCCTTTTTCTTAGACCAGGCAATTGAAACCATAGCCATAGAACATTGTTTCTTGTTTGCGAGCTCTTCCACACGTGAAATGATTGCTTCCTCGTGGCCCTGCAATACATCAATTTTCATAGATTTAAACGTGGGATCGCTTTTTATTCTATCCGTTTTTTGGTTTATGGGTCTCGTTAGAAGACCTCTTGCATTTGGCGACCAAGGTAAAAGACCAATATTATGTCTTTTAGCGAACGGAATCAGCTCACGTTCGTCCTCTCTATACAACAAATTGTAACATGATTGCGAGCTTATGAACTTGTGCCATCCGTGTTTTTCAGCAATAAATTGCAACTCTGCAAACTCTGTTGCAAGCATGGAAGACGCCCCTATGTAGCGTGCATCACCACGTTCAACGACATGATTCAAAGCTCTCATTATTTCTTCCATTGGCGTCTCGCGATCAAGTCTGTGAATTTGCAAAAGATCGATATATGTACCTAACCTTTCCACCGAATTAGCAACCCCTGCTAAGATGTGTTTCCTTGAAAGCCCTCTCTGGTTACAAAGCTGTAATTCTTGAGCTGCAGTTATCTTCATGGCATGGCCTAAAGGAAGTGATTCGTCTACTGGAAGGAACACTTTTGTTAAAATAACCACAGTTTCACGATTGATATTATATTCACGTAAGAATTCTCCTAGTATCCTTTCACTCAAACCATTAGAGTAAAAGTCTGCGGTATCGAATGTACGCAGGCCTTGATCGTAGCAGTGCTTTAAAATCTTAAATATTTCCTTCTTATCCTCAATGACCCAATCTGCCCAACTTTTAGAACCATAAGACATACATCCCACGATGACAGGCGAAATCTTGAGACCTGAGTTGCCTAATATTACCTGTTTAACTTTTTCAATGTCTGACATCTACCTAAAATCTACTTTACGAACAGTGATCCACTTCAAATATGTTGCTTTGAAATAAATGACACTCTATAAGATACTTACCACTTGATTGGCTATGAGTCGACTATCAGTTAGCATCAAGATTATCTAACGGCTAACGTGCTTATATAATTACTTAATCATTCACGTTTGCACCTAATGGTCTTGTTTTGGATTGTCCGGGTTCTTTGTTGATCTGTCCGAAGCGACAACACTCTAAAATTACAAAGTGCAATAGAGAACAATAGGAAGTCAATCGCATCGTCGTGTTAGTACTAGAAATCAATACTTTTATAGAATATATTAGTCTAGTCGATTGAGATATCAATTTGTATTTGTAGTAAAAAGGTGGGCAGGTTAAATTTCAAAGTCGCTTTCTGCAAAGGTTTTCCCAAGATTCCAAAATTAGAATAGCAAGTTCCTAACAAAGACAAGCTTATACTGCTACACATAGACGAGGCTATCTGATCACAGGTAAACATGGGTAGACGTAAAATTGAGATTCAACCCATAAGGGATGAAAGAAACAGGACTGTGACGTTTATTAAACGTAAAGCAGGTCTATTCAAGAAGGCGCATGAGCTGGCTGTGTTGTGTCAAGTTGATGTTGCTGTGATAATCCTTGGGTCAAATAATACGTTTTATGAATTCTCTTCTGTGGATATGCAAGATATGATTAAACACTATGAAAGGAGTGATCTGAACCACGATATAAAGCAACCTTCGGATTATGGGGCTTACAAGAAGAAAACACATATAAAGTTGAACGAGAACTCAGGAAAAAGAGGCTCAAAAAGAACATATTATTCTAATGCGAATAAGGAGACTTCTCAACAAAGATTAGACGTTAACGAAGAAGAAGAGCAAGATTACGAGAGTGACGATAATAATGAGGACGACAAAGAGACTTCTAGGCATTCGGTCACTTCGAGCATTGGAAGCCACTCTAAAAGGCGAGTTAATAACGATATTGAGAGCAGTGAGCCCAATAATGAAATTGAGATGCATCGAAATAAGCTAATAAACAAAGGCATCCCATTGCTGACAACCAATGCGAACAAAAAAGCAAAGATAGAAAATCAGGCTCCAACGGAACCCAAGTTCAATCCATTGCAGCAGCATGTTCAAAGGCAATTTCAAAATTTTTATCATGCGGCCTCCAATACAAATGTAAATACAGCTGCTCATCCAGCACAAAATACACAGTTGACGAGCATGCCAGCTGAGTCAATCAATCCACCTGGCGCATATGTTAACTCTCTTTCTAACCCTCGGACTGTCAACTCTCGACCATCAAGTATCAATGGAACACCACAGCCTGAGTCTGACCATTCAACTCCACAAATTACAAGTACGGGCACCTTTCAGGGATCCAGCACAAAAGGCGACATTGAAAAAAATACCATGAGGCCAGTACTAAGGGTTCAGATCCCAAGCAGTAACAACTCATACACAGCTGTTGCCAAAAGTGAATCCTCATCAGCTTCATCAATGCTTGATAATAATCCTAATCCGCAGCTGAACACATCGAATCTAATTTCGAAAAATACAAGTTCTGTAAGATACGATCCCTCTCCTGATCAGCAGCCAAGCCCCAAAAAAGAGACACCAACCTCAGGCGGACCTTCACTTCTCATGGAAAAGAGTGATCAGAGAAGAATGAATGGGAACAGATTTTCCAATACGAACAGTTATGGTTTACCGCCAATGTTTTCCGGCTCACCTGTTTTTGTTCCATATCTCGCCACTCCTTTACAACCTAACAATAATGGGAGTCAAAGCCTCACAAACCAAACAAACCCATCATCATATATGTTACAACGGCCACAACACCGTGGACAACAGATACAGACTCCGCAGCAACAGCACCAAATAAACTTCCAACAACAGCAACAGCAACACCGATTCCAACAAGCGACAAATAAATTACCGACTCAAGGACCAACCCAAAATCTAGCACAAATTCCAGGAAGGGTAACGTCACCTCCAGGATTCGGAGACCATTCGGCGGGACCCTTAACAGGATCACTACCATCCAAATTTGCTCAAGACCTGATGGTACCGTCACCAAGTGGATCGATGTCTATGTTTCAAGACTGGAGTTTGGGTCCAAAAAGTGCCAAGAACATCTCATCCACTAACACACATCCCAATATGCATTCTACGAATCCCCACGATGTCCCTTCCTCAACCTTCAATAATGGAGGATCTGGACTCACACCATACATAATGGCCAACCAAACTCCGTTGAGCAATAAATTTTTCAATTTTCCAAGTGATGTGACAGACGACAAAAATGCTAATATTAATCAATCCAATAGTAATAAAGATGCCTCTACTGATGCTCAAATAGACAAAGACAGTATCAATACTAATCAAGATATGAATAAAAAAAATGCAACTGTTCCCAGTACAGGTAATCCCGATGTTGAAAACAAAATTGACCAGCCGAAGGGTTCATAACATTAACTATCCTATATAATGTACCATCGTCACACTACAGATGGAGCTTGCACATTATACCTCTCAAAGAGAACATTAATTGTGACATAGATAGTGAGAATACCGCTGGCGGAAGACAATCCTTTACAATATCCTCCAATTTCTCTGGTTACTTGCAGATTCGTGTAATTCTTTATACTTTAATACCATGATGAATCTTCACCTGACCTTATAGGAAGGCGTACTCGCGTCATTCACACGTGACTGAAACTTCAAATGACTGCTAATACAACATCCGAACATCCAAACAAAAACCCATACACTGAAACAGGTGAAAAATTATTTTTCGTCAAGCAAGAAAAACACTTCTCGTGCTGGCGCTACGCTGTCTTAGTTGGCCCAACCTACGCAGAGGAAGAAAACTCCTCTCAACCTAGAGTGGAAAAATCTCTCAGTAAATGGTCCAGCATTGGTGAGCATAGGCTTGACCTTGGTTTGTTTCAGTGTGGGATCCCTCTAGTATCACATGCTCTCCTCCTAACTCCCCGGCTCAGCTAGAGGGATCTTGGTAAGACACTACGGTAGGAGATGGCCTGCTAGGCAGAGGAGCTGCCAACTAGGCGGGCAGGGAGAGGACCTCCTTGTTGAGCCATGGTCCTGGTTAGCATCACCGAATCAATAACATCTTTCCAACTGGAAAAATCGTTTACAGAATAGTGATAGTTGGGCTAACTTGAGTATAGATTTCAAACCGCATTTTTGAATTTGTGAATTACCAAGCCTTGAAACACAGCAAGAGATCATAGACAAGTGAGCCATCATGAAGGTATGTTAACAGAATGAAGTAATTAAAGAAATCAATGAATTGTACTGCGTTGCCAAGAGTGAATATTTGTATCAAAAATGGTAGAGGTGTTAGATTGAATAGAAAAGGTATAAGATTGAGGTTGTATCACATTTGCGGTTAATATTTCTATTCGATATGATATAGTAAGAAGGAGTCCATAATTTTGGAAGAATTCATCTTTTGATTGCAGTTCATTTTATGTGGGTTGAATGAGCTTTCTTTACTAACAAATAACTCTTTTATTATAGTTGAACATTGCTTACCCAGTTAACGGTACTCAAAAATGTATCGAAATTGATGATGAACACCGTATCCGTGTCTTCTATGACAAGAGAATTGGTCAAGAAGTTGATGGTGAAGCTATCGGTGACGAATTCAAGGGCTACGTCTTCAAGATTAGCGGTGGTAACGATAAGCAAGGTTTCCCAATGAAACAAGGTGTCTTGCTTCCAACCAGAGTTAAGTTATTGTTGGCTAAGGGTCACTCTTGTTACAGACCAAGAAGAAATGGTGAAAGAAAGAGAAAGTCTGTTAGAGGTGCCATTGTTGGTCCAGATCTAGCTGTCTTGTCTTTGGTCGTCATCAAGAAGGGTGAACAAGAATTGGAAGGTGTCACTGACGCTACCGTTCCAAAGAGATTAGGTCCAAAGAGAGCTAACAACATCAGAAAATTCTTCGGTTTGTCCAAGGAAGATGATGTCCGTGACTTCGTCATCAGAAGAGAAGTTGTCAAGGGTGAAAAGAAATACACTAAGGCTCCAAAGATCCAAAGATTGGTCACTCCTCAAAGATTACAAAGAAAGAGACACCAAAGAGCTTTGAAGGTCAAGAACGCTCAAGCTCAAAGAGAAGCTGCTGCTGATTACGCCCAATTGTTGGCTAAGAGATTGTCTGAAAGAAAAGCTGAAAAGGCTGAAATCAGAAAGAGAAGAGCCTCTTCTTTGAAGGCCTAAGTCTAACACCAATATGAACATCGCATAATTTTATATTTCATACTTTAGTTTTGTGTTCTATGACTTAGTCTATAATTTACTTCTGTTTTTATATTTGTATTGTAAACAAGAGTTAAAAACCTTTTAAAAACAAACTTATAGCTTATATCATTTTTTATCTACAAAGTGAGTCTATCTCAAAGTGACAATTTCTTCTGCGCTGGTTGGATGAATAGCAACACAGCTATCGAAGTCTGCCTTAGTTGCTCCCATTTTTATTGCAACACCAAAACCTTGTAAAATTTCAGCAGAAGAATCTCCTACAATATGTAAACCGACAACTTTTTCTTCTGGTCCTGCACAAATTAGTTTATATCTGGTTGGCGATTTCTCCTTCAACATGGCATAGTACATGGCAGTGAATTTTGAGTTATAAATCTTAATATTGTCTTTACCATATTTCTCAAGCGCCTGATTCTCAGTTAGACCAATCGAACCAGCTTCTGGATGTGAAAATACAACACTTGGTACATTGGTATAGTCCAATTTGTCATTGTGGAATTTTTCAGGACCAAACAATCTGTTTGACAGTTTTCTACCAGCTGCAATAGCAACTGGAGTCAATTCAACATTTCCTACAACATCACCAAGTGAGTATATACCCTTTGTTGAAGTGTTTTGGTATTCATCAACAATGACTTGATTCTTTTCGTTCACTTTGACGTTGACATTTTCAAGACCGATTCCCAAAAGTGATTTACGTCCAACAGTCCAAATCAATTCATCAACATCTCTCAAAACTTCAGATGTATCCAAGTGAATCGTTAATTTACCATCTGAATCATTTTTTTCAACCTTAGTAATTTGCGATTTCTTGTGAACGTTCATACCCTCATTAACGTAATGATTAGTAACAGTCTCTTGAATTGAATCGTCAAATTTTCTCAAGACAGTTTCACCCCTAATGATCAAGTGTGTTTCAGATCCAAGTCCATGGAAAACACCTGCCAGTTCAATACCAATGTAACCGGCACCAACAACGGCTACCTTCTTAGGTTGCTTTTCAAAGCGGAAGAAACCATCGGAATCTGTACCGTATTCGTATCCTGGAATATTAGTTGGTAAAATGGATTGCCCACCAGTTGCAATTAGAGTGTGATCTGCCTCAAATGTCAAGGTTTTTTCATCATGAGTTTCAACTTCAACTTTACCGTCTTTATTAAACTTTGCCCAGCCGAAGATAACATCCACTCCTTCCTTAGCCAAGTTAGTAGCATATATACCGTTCAATCTGTGAACATAAGCATCTCTTTTTTCTTTAAACTGGGGCCAATTGAAAGTTAGATGTTCTCTATCTAGTGGCAAGTCTTGAAACAATCCATATTCATGTGCCTGAGTCAATCTTGTCGCCAGATCTGACGCATACCACATAACTTTCTTGGGGACACACCCTACATTTACACAGGTACCACCTAATGCTTTGCTTTCAATTAACAAAGTTTTGGCACCATAGGATGCTGCTCTCCTAGCAGAGGCCACACCTCCTGAACCACCACCAATTACCAAATAATCATATTTCTTAACTGAACTCGACATTGCTCTCCTCAATACAATTCGACCCATGCAATTTTGCAATTGATTAATCATTGAAAATGAATTAACAAAAGGTAAAGGACATTTTACTATCAAAATATTCCATTTACTCCCAACAGCATGCTTATAAACTTCCACAATGTGGCTTCGGGCGACGAAACCGAGGCGGTGATATAAAAGAATAACAATAGATAAGATTAGGATATCTGATATAATAGATCTATAGAATGCTCTTCCGTTCCATCGTGCAGTATATTATGTGATTTAATGCTACTTTATGCTACTTAATGCCTTAAAATTAAAGTAAGAGAGATAGGTTATATGCAGTTTTGAGATCATGGAGACTTTTGAATTAATAATAATGTTGTGTTTTTCTTAATCCTGAAAGGTGCAACCAGAAAACTGTTCTGAGACCATGATATTATCAGATGGCGCATTTGATCCTGTAAATGATGGTTTTCTATTTCTTAGTTTTGTAATCAATCCCCTTAATATAGGCAAAATGGAGAACCAAAACGTACATGCAAGACACACGATGCACCATAATATGCATACTACTGCATACATCGCACCAACGACTCGGAACGCTGACAAAGGCACCACGCCTCCATAGAATGCGTAGACATGTGAACTCCCTAAAGACATCGTACCCATCGGGAAAGTCATTGAAAACCATCCTTTATGAAAATGGTAAAGTCTCTGAACTTTCCTCTTATCTCCATCCATAATGTTAATCTTGGTTTTGCGATGAGTTGCCACAGTAAATATACCTATTACAGTAAAGAAATAACCCATTGCTAAGAGAGACAATGACAACAGTAATCCAATTACCTTGAAACACCATGGGACGGCTATAACCAAAACATCATATTCTGTAATGAGTCCAGTCCTTGGATAATACTTCTCAGTATATAACCTAATGTCCTCGGTGAGAAGCATTATCCCAAAACTTGCCTGTCCCATTGGGCCCAGTAATAAAAACATAGTGAAAACTTTTGGCATTGGAGGTATTTTGTTGACATACAAACTCCAGAAAAAAATAGAAATGAAGATGAACACAAATATGACAGAATGTAGCCACATTAGCATTGTTATCATCATTGTCAACAATTGAATATTCCTATTAAACGCTTCAGAGAATGCTTCTGTCATCGTGAATAGACCACTGGATGATGATATCACCACAAGTGGTATTATCAGCAGCATTAATGTTGTATTCAAATTCTCCCTTGCTAGTTTTTCATTCACGTCCTTCTCGTCATCAGCAACTTCCGGATGGTAATACTTCTGCCATATTATAAAAGATATACCCCAAGCGCACAGGAAAGAGATGAAGACATCGTACCACCAGAAAATATAACAAAGTCTCATCATCCTCTTAGCCACCGTCATATCTGTGACATGCTCAACTGCTAAAGTGGCAATATAGTTAATTATTGTAGCGAATCCCATTGGATATGCCCCCCAAAATACATTGCGACGCAGATCTCGAAAATAATCATCGAAGTACCTCTTCAATGAATATCGTTTTACATGAAAGTAAATGTGTATTAGCTGTATAACATGTGCGTATAGAAATATCAGACATGCAAGGGCAAACATGGGGTAAGAACATCTCTTCAGCCAATATCCTTCATAAGGGAACGAGTATAGAAGATTTGAGGATATACCTGTACCCATAACCATCACATAAATAAATGGGTCAAAATACCCTCCTAGTTTCACCATCCAGTTAGGAGGCATTGCAATATCACCAATTAATTGGGTTCTTCAATCTCTGTCTAGTTCTGCACGATCTACTCCAACAGTCTTTTTATATATGACCTCTGATTCTTGTTGACTCATCTTATTTTCTCCAACGTCAATAAAAGACAAGATACACCAATACATAAATAAGAGAAATAAGGATAATGATTAGAGCCCATTAGAAATGAATAATCAAGGTGACTGAATGGAGTTCATCGGAAATCAAGAAAATAAGACCGATTCTCATCATTGGCTAACTAAACCTTGTGTATTATTTTACAGCAAGCGAAACGTAATGCAAAAAGAAAGTGGCTATCAATAGAAGTAAGAACCACAATATATGCATAATGGATAGCTATTAAAACTCATATAACGTCCATCCAGAAGATCTATACATTCTGCTGAGTCATCGCTGGTTTACGAACTCGGGAATGCATTAGGTAAAATATGGCCAAAAATGAAAAAATGTTGCATAAACCAAGTCCCGTGAAACACCATCCGATGCCCATCGATTGGCATAGTTTAATAATTATTGCAGAACTCAAAGTAGCACCGATATTACGTAGAAAGCTGGATACAGCAATGGCAGCAGCTACCTTAGTTGTCATTGTTTCACTTATGTATGTCATCGTGCTGTTATTGGCCCATGTCAAACCGAAGGCACTAAAAGCAGAGAACATGAACACTACTGCCACGTGATAGTGTTTCTGGATTGACCATCCATATCCAATACAACCTATGGTGTTGATCAAGATACCCCATAATTGTAGATGCAGGCGAAACTCGAGAAGGTAGGTACTCTTTTCATGTGTCTCTAACCAGTGCTGGCGTAAATAGTCTGACAAATGGCCACCAGATTGAGAACCTAATAACATTGCTATTCCTGGGCATGTGTATGCGATACACACCGAAAGCATTGAATAATTATAGGTATTTTGCAGGAAATGAGAAAAGGTAACAGTAAACCCGTAATAATTTGCGAATAGCATTGCAGAACTCATTGAGACTATCAATAATGGTGGGTACTTGGTAATTTCCCAATACATTCTTAATGAAGGTTTCGAAGGACGTGGGTACAATTTTTTGAATTTTGGATCCTCAGTTCTAACCTTTTGAATTCCTATGTTTCTAAAGAATCCAAGTCTGGGCTTCTTCGATTCAGTGTTAATGTCAGTCCATTTGGGATCACCATTACCAACGATACACCTTAAAGTCTCCGGAAGAAAAACTATAACTAATATTAATGCAATAAAGCTCATTATGCTTGTGAAACCGAATAGCCATCGCCAATGTTCGCCCCTCATCAAGATTAATCCAGCAATAATTGGTGCTAAGATAGGACCCATATTAGGTCCCATCATGAAATATGCAATGGACTTTCCACGATTTTTTGGTGATACTATGTCAGCTACTGTACCTGTTCCAAGAGCAATCACAGAGCTAGACCCTAAAGCTTGAAATATACGGAGGATGAAAAGGGCAACGATATTCGATGGTACTGTTGCAAGCAGGATGTTTACCACAACCAATAGTGATAAAGATAAAATATATAAAAACTTCCTACCTGTGTGGTCAGCGTAAAACCCCCATATCAATGGCCCAACAGAAAATGCTGCCATGAATACAGAAACGGATGAATTAATAGTGGTGGTACCCACATTAAATTCAGTTTGTAATAATGGGAGGGCAGGAATATAGATATTCCCGGCCATTGGTCCCAAAAATCCAATAAAAACTATGATAGAAAATATTATTGTTATTTGCATGCGGTTGAAACATGTATATATCACATCATTCAAACTAATCTCTTCAAGCTTGGAATCCTCTTCCTTGTCCTCTTGGACCTCTACTGCTTGGTCTTGGTCTTGGTCCTCGTCCTCTTGGGCTCTTATTTCGCTAGGTCCAGTCTCTTCACACATTTGTTCAGCGTTTGGTTTATCCTGACTCTCAGATGACATAACTGTAGGTACGTTAGCTAGTGGCAGCCCAATAATATTCAACTGGTTAGAATTTAGTGTTTTGAAAGTTATCATGCTAATAGCATCATCAATATTTGGATATCTCTCTTCCTCTTTTTCAAAATGCCATCTAGCTATATCTTCTTCTGAAGATCGATCCCTTGCCTCCATTTTTTGAACTAACAACGGCGATACTACTTCAGTTATAAGGATTGAATAACAATATACCAAGTTGTTCTTTAGTGTCCTTTTATGTTTGTTTCTGTGACAAACTATATTTGTAATTCAATTGCTATTTGTGACGCCGACATAAGTGCTCTATTAAAGATAAGAAAAATAAATGAATGAATTCTATATCTTTACATACCTCAGGAATGCTTTATATGAGAAATTTTCATTAAAGTACGAAGCAAATATTTATTGAAAGTTCCCTGGATGGAATAGGCGAATAGCATAAACCATTTGCATCATACTGCCCTGTCAACATATGTATCTTTCAGAAAAACATCATGTAGATATCACAACTACAAAATCTTCGATAAAATATTTCTCTTTGATGAATTATAAAGAGTATAAACACCTTGAATTAAAACGAGACAAAAAATAATATACATAATAGAATTGATAATGTAAGTATGCAGAAAATTATCTGGAAAAATATCAATACATCCACAAGAGGTAGTTTTTAATCGATATATAACATTGAAACTGGTCACTCTACCTGAAATCGGTTTTACCATTACCACGTTTACCACTAAACAAATGCTTAGGTAGAGAAGCGGTGGAATGTCTGTCAGCCTCACCTTGTCTGGCCATTCTATTCCTTTCTCTTCTTTGAACCTTGGCCAATCTTTCAGCTTTACTCCTTGATGATCCGTCTGTGACACCGTCCAACAACCTATCTGATTGTCTCAATTTAGAACCCTTAGCCTTATCACCAACACTTTCACTTTCCCCAAACACAATGTCAGCACCGGTATCTTCACGTCTATTCTTCTCAGAGGTAATTCTTTGCTTGTCTTGCAATGAGCTCATATCGTGACCCAGCTTGGACATATGTTCCTCCATTTGACTGAATGATTTGACTTGTTTAGAACGTGGCATCATTGCCTTATTGTGCAAGGATTTTCTGTTTCTGGCTTCAGCAATCATCTTCTTTTGCCTATCTCTTATCCAGGCAGCCTTTGCCTTTATATCATGAACTTCATCCTTCTCGTATCCCTCAAAAGCTAATTCATCGTCATCAGAAGCATAAAAACCTTCGTGTTCCAATTTTTCTTCCTCTTCCTCTAATGCTTGTAATTTAGCTGCAATTTCTGGATCCAAGAAGTCATAAACATTCTTACCATCTAGGACTTCTGGCATAATGTCATTCTTCCATTCATCATCTTCCAAAAGGTATTTGTCTTTCAAGTTAACGTTGTAGACACCCGCACCACCATTTTCTTCTTCAATATCTCTTGCTAGTAATCTTCTTTCTGGATCTTCAGAATCATACTTCTTTAGATTTTTGAATGTCTCAGGAATATATGGTGTTCTTTCAACATCATCTCTGGCCTGTGGCTTAGATACATGAATTTTATTAAGAACGTTGTTGACTCTTGCTTGAGACTTTAATTTGTTTTCGATTCTTGAAGCTAACAATTTTTCACAGGCTTGGTTTCTAACTTCCATAATATTTTCTTCCAACTGACAAGAAGCTGTCATGATTTCG
Organism: Zygotorulaspora sp. UFMG-CM-Y6047; assembly: GCA_030571275.1. Taxonomy (NCBI): domain Eukaryota; kingdom Fungi; phylum Ascomycota; class Saccharomycetes; order Saccharomycetales; family Saccharomycetaceae; genus Zygotorulaspora; species Zygotorulaspora sp. UFMG-CM-Y6047. The sequence goes on along the minus strand of JAJLXM010000008.1, from coordinate 221,441 downwards.
ACACCCTCTTGATCTCTGATAGTTTGCAAGAGTTGAGCACGCTCCTCATCTAAGTCTTCTGGAGCAATGATATCAGTCTTGTTGATAACCACCATGACAGACTTATTGGCAAAAAGTGGTTTGATAGAGTGGAACAACTTAACTTGTGCTTCGACTGTGAAACCACACTGTTCCGATAAATCCATGAAATAGAGAACACACGAACGCAAGTGAGCAATAGCATAGATAGATTGCATTTCAATATTGTTCATTTCTTCAGTTGGTCTGTCCAAGATACCTGGAGTATCAATAGCTTGGAAACGTAAATATTTGTAGTCAAAATGACCGACGTATAGTGACTTTGTGGTGAAAGCATATGGCTGAACTTCAACATCCGCCTTAGTGATACATCTCAAGAAAGATGACTTACCAACGTTTGGATAACCACAAATTAACAAAGTTCTAGTATTTGGGTCAATAGAAGGCAATCTACCCAGATGTTGACGAACTTGTTCTAAATATGCCAATGGATCTTTCAGCTTCTTGACAATGGTGGCCATTCTACCCAAAGCAGCTCTCTTTAGCTGCTTACATTGAAACAGCGACTGACCAAATTTCAATAATCTATTGTAATCTCTCGAAACCTGCTCAACAAGAGACTTGGCACGCGAAACAGCAGCCAAAGAAATCTTATAATGATTTTTTTCATATAAAGTATCCATCAAATCTCTATGAAATGGGTGAATGTCGTTAATGTTTGGGAACCCTTTCAAGATTTCGTCGAACTTCTCTTCAAAACCTTCTGCTGTATATTTAACCTTACGCATATAGAAGGCCCTAATTCTGGTGATTTTGAAACCGGGTCTGATCACCGTAGGAGTCTTTCTTTGAGTTCTATTAAGAACAATGTCCAAAAGGTCATTGCTCGTGGTGATAGTTGGGATGTCCTTCCACGTTAATTGCATATCTTAAAGGCCTTAAACTCAGAAAATAAATGTCTCAAAAGACTGATCCCAATATAATCTTGAGTTAATATAGAATCGCAGGATTATTGTTCAAGAATGAAATAATAATCGATGAGATGAGATGCGATGAGATAAAATTTTTCAGATATTTAATTTTTCCTCAGACCTGTCGCGGACCTCGTCTGCCACGAAGTGAACAGCGAAATAAATCTATATATCAAAACGATACCAAAGTGGATAGAGTGTTAACGTTTGGTCGCTAGTAATTGGACCATACTATACCTCAATTAGCGTGGCAATTGATTATTACATCTGTTTTTGAGTGTGTAATATGTCAAATGAGAATGCAGAGAGCGGCTTAGCTGTCGCTAAGCTTTTGCGTCATCATAAAGAGTTAAAGCAAAGAAAAGGTTTGTTTCAATCAAGACAAATAGAGTTCTTCCGTTACAAACGGTTTATTAGAGCATTAAAATCTCAAGAGTATGCCAAGAAGGCTACGAATCAGCCAGACCTATATCCACCCATTGAAGGTACCGGAAACGAAGATGCCAAAGCCCGCGATGTGTTTGTTTCATTGATAAAATCACAGTTAATTGTACCCTGTGTAAAGTTACACAGTGATGAATGTAAACAGCATGGTATAAAACCAAGCAAAGAATATCCAAATTTGATTCTTTCCAATAAAGCAGAGCTTTTGTCAGATGAATATTATGTGTGGAATTACAATCCGAAAAGCTTCATGGACTACTTGATTGTCATTGGAGTTATTGCTGGTATTCTAGCACTTGTATGCTACCCCCTGTGGCCTCCTTCTATGAGACGTGGTAGTTATTTCCTTTCTCTGGGGGCACTGGCTCTCTTGGCTCTATTTTTTATCGTTGCAATCATAAGATTGATAGTTTATTTGATCTCCTTAGCATTTGTAAGTTCCAAAGGTGGTCTTTGGATGTTCCCAAATTTGTTTGAGGATTGTGGTGTTTTAGAAAGTTTTAGACCATTTTATGGATTTGGTGATAATGAATGTTACAGTCATTTGAAGAAATTAAAACGAAACAAAAGGAAGCAAGCCAAGAAGGCTTCCATGGTAAAGAGTGAAAAGAAAAAAGAAGAGCGAAAGGGTGAAGAGGAGAAAGAGGAAGCAGAGTAAATTTGAATGTTAGCTACTTAGTAATATTTAACTCTTTGTTTCTACTATGTAACACGTATAGAGCGATTATCCTTAACAAGAAAGTTGATATTTCTAAGATCATTTTATGTACAAAGGTGAAGAGGTAATAATATAAATAATTATCAACCTGTCATCTGTACCTCTTGTAATCCAATAGTTTTGATCCATTTATTGGAGTTCGAGATGGGAGTCGAACAGAAAAAAAATAAGCAGGAGAACCATAGAAATGATAGCCAGGACACAGAGGATGATCATAGTACAATAGTTCCGCCCGCCAAACTATCTTACTCAAGATCACAGGGGTCCTTTATTGAAGAAGATGATTATGAAAATGCAATATATGATGACTCTTCAACTTTGTTTTCTGGTACCAATGGAGAGGTTGATGCTGGAAACATTAATGGTTTTAATGGGGTCCATCATAGATCACTATCCAATGAAAGACTTTTATCTGCCCAACTAAGTCAAATGACTTATAACCATAATAGAATCAGCCTTGGACGTGCTATTCTGCATGTACAGGACTTGTTACAACAACTAGATGAAGAAAATGAAATAAGGCCCATCTACATGCGTAGTGAAAATGATAAGAATCTACATGTATTGAAAGTACAATTGAAGATAGATGGGAATTATTCAGATGAAAATCAGTTTGAGCTAGATAAGGAGGCAAGCGCCAAAATTTTCAAGTCACAAATTAAGCTTTCACAAAATCATTTAACGTCTTTACAGAGAAGAGTTGATGATATTTCTTCGAAAGTATTTGTGACTGGTGACATAAATACAGGTAAATCTAGCTTTTGCAACTCACTTCTCAGACGCAAGCTTCTGCCAGAGGATCAGCTGCCATGTACTAATGTATTTTGTGAAGTCTTGGAAGCAAGGGAGAATAGCAATATTGAAGAGGTTCATGCAATTACTACAAAAATTGCACACAATGTGAGAGATGCGAACAACATCTACAACATACGGGATAAAACAACTTATGAGACGTTCCAATTGAAAGACTTATACAGTTTGGTAGAAAAAAGTGATGAATTTATTTTGTTAAAAATATACATAAAAGATGATAAACGTCCGCCTGAAACTAGTTTGTTAAGGAATGGAACTGTTGATATATCTCTAATCGATTCACCAGGTCTAAATAAGGACTCAGTTAAAACTGCGGAAGTTATGGCACGTCAAGAAGAGATCGATCTGGTTATCTTTGTAGTTAATGCAGAAAATCAGTTAACGCTATCCGCAAACGAATTCATTAATTTAGCATCAAGGGAAAAAAAGTTCATGTTCTTCGTGGTGAAGAAATTTGATAAGATAAAAGATAAGGAAAGATGCAAAAATCTCATCTTAAAACAAATCAAAGAGCTTTCACCAGAGTCTTATAAAAGCTCTTCGCAGTTCGTTCATTTCCTTTCAGCTAACAATGATGGGCCGGATGGAGACCCATATGATGATCCTGATAACAGTGACAATGACAAAGAACCATCCCCTGATTTTGAACATTTGGAAAATTCTTTGAGAAATTTTGTGTTAAAGAAACGTTCGTTGTCTAAGCTCCTACCAGCAAAGACCTATTTGTGTAAAGTCTTAAATGACATTCAGGAGATATCTCGAAATAACCTGGAAATCTATAAGGAAGATGACAAATCATTGGAAAATGATTTGAATAAGTTAAAGCCCGAATATACAAAGATCAAACAAGATTGTGATATTTTAACTGAAAGTGTGGATAAGCTTACCGAGCAAAGCATAAACGTAGTTTTCGAACATACAAGAAAACTAATACAGGATTGTTTGAATATCCCAATAACTGAATACCCTATTTACCAAGGTATATCGCAAATTCATGATTTTGTATTTCAAACTGAGCAGTTCATAAAAGATCGAATCAAAAAAGCGATCACATCAAGTGAGTCGTTTGCCAAAACTCAAACCGAACAGAGCGTCGATGCAGTCAATTCTTTAGGGAAAGCACACCTTAGTGAAGACTTCATGTCCAATAGGGTTTTCAACAGTAATCTAATGTTCACGAAGAGATGTCATGTATCAGTAAAAAAACTATCAGTACCACTCACAATGAATGACTTTTTTGCGCCATCATGGGAAGGACTACTGAACTATTTGAGCTGGGGGTTGTTTCTGCCTCCTATTGATGATTCGAATGCCACATCCGAAAAGGAAGAATCTCATAAAAATGAAAAAACTCTCTCGAGTAGCCTTGGTCTCGCGAGCTATTCCTTTACTCAATACTGGACGAAACCCTCATTATTATTCACTTCAAAACTACCTACCTTAGCTATTTACTCTTTTGGTGGTGCTAACGTTTTGAAAAATGTTGTCTTACATGGCTTCCAATTTTTCTCCTGGCAAACAATAAAACATATTTCAGGATCCCTTGTGTTAGTTGCCACATTCCTTGGTGTGGCATATTTGGTCCATGATTTACCAAGGGCATTGCCAAAAAACCTATCGGTAAAGTACAAGAAAAAGCTAGGACAAAACGATTACGCTCACTCCAATGCAGAGAGAATATCTAAAGAGGTTAGAGAGGTGCTAAGGATTCCTACTCGTGAGATATTAAAATCATGTGAACTGGTTGTGGATCGAAAACTGACTGCCAAAAAGGATTTGGAGAAAAAATTAGAGAACAATTCTCTATCTATGAAATTCTTTCAGCAACTCAGTGAACGTGCTACCACAGAACGCTCAATTGTCGAGCGCATCAATCTAGATGTTGATTAAACTACCAATTCCTACCAACGAACAAATCTTGTACATATTTAAATTATAATTACCGGCTTATAATAGCCCTACTTGAGAGGTTTTTTCACCGCTACGAATTTTTATTGTCCTATTACTTTCTTAAACGAAATCACCGGGTTAATATATTAAAGGCGACTATGCGGTTGTTCCGAGATTGTCCCGTTCCGGGAAGTAAAAGGCATATAGATATTTTTCGAATATTTCAATCAACTAATCGAAATAGATCTACGACTTTCATCTTATGAGTTTCGGAAGCCAATTGATTAATCGGTTGAAGGAATTTGATGACGGTTTCTACTTTACCGATCGTTAACCCATTCAATTGGGGATACAATGGGACAGTTAAACATGTTGTGGGACCAGAAGGTACTGTAGAGTTGAAATTGAAGGGTGAGAATGAAAGAACAGATCTAGAGCATTTCGTCTCTCAAAATGTGCCCTCATTAGCTAACGGAGCAAAGTTTAAGTTGAATCCGCGCTTGTTCACAGGTATTCTACAGACATTATATTTGGGTACTGCAGATTTCTCCAGAGAATTTCCAGTCTTTTATGGTAGAGAGATTGTTGAGTACTCCGACAATGGTGTCTCGACAGCGGATTGGGTTATGGATTCATGGAAGAAAGAATACGAATTTGACGAATCTAATGGAAGATTTAACAACGAAAAGTTCGATAATGATGAAGCTGAAACACATGCTGATAATTGGCCTCGTCTGCACCCGCGTACTAGATACCTAAGAGATCCGGAGGTTACGAGAGTACATTCTGATGATAGACCATTGGTTGTTGTTTTACATGGCCTTGCTGGTGGTTCACATGAAGCGGTAATTAGGTCCTTGACGTACAATCTATCTCACTTTGATAATGGCCGGTTTCAGGTCGTAGTCCTAAACACCCGTGGTTGTGCACGTTCAAAGATTACAACTCGCTCCTTATTCACTGCTTTGAACACAAGTGATGTTGAAGAGTTCTTAATCATGAACAAGAAAAGGAGCCCAAATAGGAAAATTTACGCAGTAGGATTCTCGTTTGGTGGTGCAATGCTTTCTAACTATCTGGGTAGAGTTGGTGAAGATACACCATTGACAGCCGCTGCTTCCTTATCATGTCCGTGGGATATGGTTACTTCGAACTACAAAATGTCTAATGATTGGTGGTCTAGAAGGCTTTTTTCCAAAAGTATCACTCATTTTTTGACAAGAATGGTTGAAGTTAATATGGGCGAATTGGAGGTTCCAAACGGAACTCAACCCAGCCATAAACCTACTGTTGATAATCCATGTTATTATAGGTTTACCAGAGAAAACGTGAACAAGGCAAAGGGCTTTAGCACCACTACTCAGTTTGATGATGTTTTCACCGCACCATGTCTTGGTTTTGCAACTGCAATCGATTATTATAAGGAGGCCAGTCCTGTTAACAGATTACGTAACATCAAAATTCCCTCTTTGATAATTTGTTCAAAAGATGATCCTGTTGTCGGTACTCACGCTATCCCTGTCTCTGAAGCTCCAAAAAATCCTAATGTCCTCTTATGTGAGACAGATCTTGGTGGTCATTTGGCTTATTTGGATCCAAATAATAGGCCATGGGTAACCAAACAAATTGCAGCCTTTTTTGGAAAATTTGATGAATTAGTCTTGTAGCTTATTAACCTTTATATCTGTTATCATAGTAGGAGAATTTTATAAAGGTATATATATATTTATATGAATCTTTATATATTCAGGCAGAAGAAGAATCGTGAAATACTCAAATTTTCTGTTAATGTACGTTATTATTTACCATTCTCTCCTCTTTCTATCTTCCATTGTGCAGATCCACTCTCTCGTCCGTTTCCTGAGGTTGCATCACCCAGGGAAGCCTCTGTTTTTGACGATATCCATTCCAGTTGCTCCTGATCATCCCTACAAGCTAGTTCATATATCTCATTGTTTGGCAATGCGCTCCGTACCTTTTTGGTTATAAAATTACACAGGAATCTCAAGTCATATTCACTAATCTCGTCCCTGGGTAATTCGTTTTTTAAAATGTACCGTTTGCTGACATCAATTACTGAATCCTTGCCAAAAGCAATACAATAACTCATTTTCTTATTCCAATTGATAGAATAGATGTAAGGCTGATCAAATGATTGTTCACAGGAATCCACATGAATCCATCTTTTCAAATACTTAGAGTAATATTCACACCAAACATGATCCTCTCGATTGAAAATGTATCGAGATTCTAAACCAAACGATTTGAGAATTAATGTGAACAGATTACACCATTCTCCACATCTTCCTTTACGTGTCTCTAACAGCTTGATTGGATCATTATAACGAGGGAATCGAGTTATGGTCCCACAGCAGTTATGTTTGAATAACTCAACGACAGCACACTCATATTTGGCTTCGTCGTTATTTGGACCCTCAACTCCTATCGATTCTTGCTCCTGTGAGGTGTTTGGACCACATTTATCACAGTCTGGTTTATCGCACCATTTGAAGAAATCTTGCTTGAAATATCTTAGCAACTCTTTGACCAAGTCATCTGGGTATTGATCCTCTGACTCCCTTGATATACTGTCAACATTGGCATATATGAGGTCTAAGTTTAGCGTCTCGAGAACGATAGAATGCCAATTAGCATTCTCATACACTGTACAAAGCCTGTTGGCCTTACCGTATAAATCCCTGGCGAACCCATTGCTTTGAATAAGCCTTTGAAATCGGGAATTGTCAGTTGCCTCTTTATATTTTGCAATTACTGCATCTCTATACCGTTTTAAAAACATATCTGCAACACTTTGATAAACTTCATCAGGTTCAGCCATAACTTAATGTTTCGATGCTGAAATTAGCTGAAAGCGTTTTCTCTCTTTTCTAGACAGGATCGCTTTTAAACGCTTTCTTTCGTTTGAATCTAGTTTCACTTACAAAGGACAAATTGATTATTGTATGGTGCTGCTATGAAGCAAAGAACAGTTGCCTATTGTGTGTTAGGTGGCACCTATGGGATAACGTCGATAGCTTTGATATCTTTTCTCTACTCAAAAGATAACCCGTCATTGCATTATTACTGGTGCTGGTTACTACTCTTTCCCACCATGCTCTGGTTGTGGGTAGTTAGAGCTTGGTCGGCTTTCGAAATGTTTAGAAACATCAAAAGGTAAATGTCATTAATTTATTTACAAGATATCTACAGTCTATATTATAAAACAGGATAAAATATTGCAACTGAGAACAGCCTACAAGTTTACACCATCTTGATGAGGAAGCACTTCTGTTTTCCGACTCGTAACATAAGCAGTGTACTGTCAATTAAATAAGGTGTCCAATCAGATAAATCTTTATCAACCTTCATCCTTGATGGCCCTAAACTCACTCCACCTTGTGCCAACTTTCGTCTAGCCTCGGACTTGGAACAACCTGAAACATTGCATAAAATTTGAACTAAGCTATCAGATTTATGCCCATGTTTTAAAATTCGGGCATCCTCAAATAACTTTATCATATATGCAACATCTAAATCAAAAATAATACTGGTGTCGCCAAATACAATATCTGATACAATTTGAGATTCTTTACCGCGACCAACGCCATGTAATAAATCAGTAACCTCTTCGGCCAACCTTCGATGGCCTTTTCTTAGCATCGGGTTTCTCATATGTTCTTTTGTTATAGATTCTATTTCTTCTAATGGCAATAGGGTGAAGATTTTCAGGAATTTGGAAACGTCTTCATCAGCTGAATTGTAGAAGAATTGATAAATGTCATAAGGTGTGTTGGTTTCTGGGTCAATAAACACTGCATTCCCGGCGCTTTTTCCAAATTTCTCACCCGTAGCCGTTGTCAATAGCGGCACAGTAATCCCAGTAGGAGGACGCTCTTGCGAGGTTCGAGAAACTCTGTTGATAAGATCAATACCTGCTGTAATATTTCCCCATTGGTCATTGCCTCCTACTTGAACGGTTACATTACGTTCACTGTACAAATGAAAGAAATCATAAGCTTGCAATATCTGATAGGTAAACTCGTTGAACCCGAGACCATCACTACCCGCAAGTCTACTTGAGACAGAGTCCCTTGATAACATAGCTTGGATTCTTATGTGACGACCATATTTAGATAGGAACTCGAGCATAGATACATTTTTCCACCAATCGTAATTGTCAACTGGTGACCAACTACCCGCTGAAATAGTCCTTTGAATCTTTTTTTGGTAATAAGTTAAACCGTTCTCAAAGAATCGTTTCAACTGGGCATTGATATGTTCAATATTTTCTAAGACTGTTTCATTTGCAATAATGTCCCTTTCTGTCTTTCTTCCACTAGGATCTCCTACCCTTCCAGTAGCGCCACCAACTAGACTTACAATATTATGGCCCCTTACATAAAAGTTCAATAAAATCATCAATGGCACAATATTTCCTATGTGTAGAGATCTAGCAGTAGGGTCTGCCCCACAATAAAGACTTATTTTCTCTCCAGATTGTAATCTCTTAGCTAATTGATCCTCAGGTTCTGACACTTGGGAGATCAGACCCCTATGCCGTAACTCTTCCAATAAGCCACATTTTTTTAGTAGACCACCACTACTGAATCTTCTTATAAAACTTAAAGCCTTAGACATATCAACCAGCAGTATATGCAGGCAATCGCACACTTTAGTCTCTAATGCATACTTTTCTGTTCTAGAGAATCAATAAGAAGTCCCGAATTGATAGAAAATTTTCATCTCAGTAACACTGAACAATATCTAAAACGACAGCACAGAATTGTTCAAGGGTTCGATCAATCTAAAATATTGTTTAAACAACTATGCCTCCATTGCCACAACAAGCTTATGCACAACAACCATCCAACTGGGACAAGTTCAAAATGGGTCTCATGATGGGTACAGCGGTCGGTGTATGTACTGGTATCCTATTTGGTGGTTTTGCTATCATTACCCAAGGACCAGGTCCAGATGGTGCTGTAAGAACTTTAGGTAAATACATTGCTGGTTCCGCAGGTACTTTTGGTTTATTTATGTCAATCGGGTCTATCATAAGAAGCGATTATGATGATGAGAGGAACTTGACTTCCAAGCAGTTAAGTGATTTACAACAAAGAGCTAGATTTGAGACTTGGAAAATACGTGCCAAGTATGGTCTATACCGTGACTAAAAATGTAGTCAATTTTTATCTTTAGCACCCCTTTTTGTATGTACCTGTTAATAGTTCTTAAAGCATTGATTTCAACATGAGATTTCTGTCCTATCCGGATTTTCAATAGAACAACTGGTAAAGAAAACAAGCATTCAAAATAATTAAGTCTCAATTAAATGATACCAGTTAACCAGTTGGGGAGACCTGCAACACTATCTAAGGCAATCAGAACTGTAGTAAATCCAACTTCCATAAATTATGGTCTACTAAGGAGATATCTTTCGGTCAAGAATACACAGGATATCAAGTCACTTGAAGATCTTGCTAAATTGCAATCATTGAATGATGTGGACCCTGAATTGATCAAAAAATTAATAGATGAACGGACAAGTGAGCTTAACATCAAGAACGAGCTTGAGATGTTGAAGACTTTCAATAAGGAAGACGATCTTGCCAGACAATCGCCATTAAAAAAATTCACTAGACCTTTGTGGATTTTTTTATTGATGAGTTCTACGGTATATCTATTTGGGCATTTAATTTGGTGGAATTTGGAGTACGAAGAAAGGGAGCTTGAGCTTGCCACAAAGGTTCAAGGGCTGGAAGCAGAATTGAACCAATTACTCTTGGAGCAAAAGCCGAAAGAAAGTAAAAATATAGATAATACAAAAGGTAAGAGGCTATGGTATCAACGTTGGTTTTGGTGAATATTCCTTTTTAATAAAAATCCTGTACACAGTATATACTACTCCCATAAAATCATTAATGATATGCTATTTTGAGTATTAAACAAAACTATTAGTTTTTGTCAAAACACAGTTTCCAGGGATTGAAGGCAAAGTGTACACTGAAAACTTCCCCTCATCACTGGCAAGGTATACCTGGTTTGGAAATTCATCAGGAAACCCAATACAGTAGTTCTTTCCTAAGGAAACAGGTATATGTGCATAGTCACGGCGCAGATTTTGCCGTGGTATTGTTGCCCGAATTCTTTTTGATATGAAATCTGCAATTTGGTTTGGTGTATCGTTAGATGTTCTACTATCTCGCAAGCTGTCTGCACTGTGATTAGACAACAAGAGATCGTCATCGTCTACCTCATTACTGATTGGTTGTCCATTTGACATTTCACCATTTAAATCAAATATATGGATTGTATCTGTGTCCCCAACACAACCTAATAAAGATGTCCTCCTGTTAAATGTCAGCTGAGATATATTACACGGTCTTGTACCGCGGCGAAATTCGTATAGTAATGGCTTTGTCGAATCATATTCTGTGTCGATGCCAGTTTTGAAAACCCTCACTATTGTTCCTTTCTGAGATGCCGTTGATATAACTTTTCCATCGCTACTGATCGCCATACATGCGACATTGCCCTTGTGTACTGAATTCATGTAATTTAAAGGAGTAACATTTAATGTGTCGTAGATTACAATATCATTTAGTTGATACGAATCTGGATTATTTGTTGTTGAGCTATAGGAGGTAAAACACAAAATGCTTCTATCATCGCTACACAGTGCCATTTTCGGTTTCATCCTACTCCCTAATGAGTTCTTCCTGCTTCTTGAACCATTTTTCGCAGAACTAGACTTTCCCGATGAATCACCATTCAGGGAAACTCTTTTGAAATGATCTTCCCATAAGTCAATTGTTTCTAAAGGCTTCATGCATGAAATGTCATATATAAATATTTGATCGCTTTCCAGTAATATGCACATCCTTTTTCTATTCATTACCACATCAACAATCCCATGAGGAAATGAAACTTCACATATTGTGCATTTCCTCTTAGTGTTGACAATTTTCAGCTTTCTACTACTTGATGTACCCTTATTGGCGTTGGCTATCGCCACCAAACTTGTGGAAAACAGCATTTCAACCACGAATTCATTGCCTTTTTCAGACAATGGGCTTTGATTAGAAACTGGATATTGTGATAAACTGTCCATGTTATGGTCCTTGCCGCTGCTATCTAATTCAAAACATTTGCCGAAGGGATCACAGTTGTATATGCTAACTAACTGACTTTCTGGGTTAACCACACAACATGTGGCATCTTGATTGAATCGTAAAACTTTCATGGCCTTGCAAAAGAATTGAAAGGGGGCCCTACTAGGTCTTCTTATTACTATTATGCCAACGAGCTATTGTTCGTTCGGACTGGTTCGTTTTAAAGCGATATATCACGCTCAAATATGCTCGCTTCGAGCAACCTTCGCTTGTCTATATAAATGATAAAGCAGAGCTCAGGTAGGCTGCTAAAGCTTATAAATATATGAAGCCTCCGTGGCCAGTACTTCTTATATGTCTTATATATATTTATCTTAGTTTATATTTTCTGTTGATGTATAATCCTAAGCCTATCGTGGCTGAAGCAGTGGTGTTATCGATTGTTAAAAAAAATGTATCTCATTAAACTTCATACAAGAACGGATTTCAATCCTCTACATCTTAAAAGGATACGAACTGACATATCAGTCGAAGCATTTATAGCGAATAGACAGATTTTATTGGTCTCAGTTTATTCTGATAGTGTAGTCAGTCAATGGATCTCCGTTGTGAAACCAAGATGTCGGATTGAGAAACCGTCAAACCAAAAATCGCGGGAGATTGATTGACGGTATCAACCTCATCGACCAAAATGTTATCTAACTATTTTGAAAATTCGTAATTACGTTTTACTTCATTTTGACATTGTCGTTCATTTGAATGAACTGGTTTTGAATTTTTTACATTTAGCCGCCAAATTTGTTAATTGTATAAAAATGTTCATCATTCTTGAGCAAATGAAAATTTTAATGTACCATTAGTTTAAAATAATAGCTAGAGGATGATACGATATATTATAATGTTATGCACACTCTTCTATCAAAATATTGGGATTCATTCATAAAGAACTCTAGGCTCACATTTTAACCTAAGGTATCGTATAAAACCGCCCTATCAGTTGGTTTGAGTGATAAAGAATTGTGCAAAGCGTAAAAAATACAAGAGTCATGCCTTTACTATAAAGATCGAACATATGCTTACTGAGGACATTTTTAATTTTATAATTACTTGTTTTGAGCATTTTCAGTCATTCTCAATGTTGCTATGCTACTGGAGGAGGTACTTGAAGATTTTTTAGTATCTAACTATTTCATGTCAAGCCAACATTTTTTCAGCATCAGCTAACCTCTTCTGCGTATACAACCAACCTTATATATTTCACTAGAAAATGTCTATTGTCATTCGCTGCTATCTATCCCAATTCCGATAGATCACAGATGAATACTATTAATATCCTTTTTTGTTCGAACTATTGACCCAACACTCGTTTATTTCTTACATTTAGAACGTTTCAAAAGTCTATTGAAATATTAGTCGATTGATGGGGCTCATTTGAACCCTTCAATGGATCGGAATGTGCATGTGCAACATTCTTAGTACTATCTTTATTCGCATCATCGACGTCTGCTACAGGAATACCCCATTCCTCTATTTCGAACTTTCTTCTACTATTTTTAAATGCATAATGTGATCTCATTACGTGCATTTCTCCACGATCGCTGAAAACAGGTAGCTTAGAAATATGCAAGAGTCCATGTTGGACTTTGTTTGGCTGAGATTTGTAAGCTCTCTCCAAAAATTGCAGCATCTCCTGATTAAACGGCTCTAAATTTATTACTGAATCAAATAATGCTTCAATTTGAGCTAAGAAAAATTCATTAAGCAGATCTGATGAAATGCTCACCATTAAGACACACCTGTCTTCATATTTTTTGACTAAACTTTTTAAACCATGTAACAACGGCATAATTCCAGGTAATCGAAAAAATTGAGGAGGATACATGGCAGGGTGGAGTAGAGATGGGATGACAATTCTAAGTAGCTTATTCTCATGTTTCCTAATTATTTGTTCCGTTTGCGACAAGATTCTTTGAATTGGTTGCTGGGGGGAAACGAAGGAAATTTCTGATGACAAAGGAGCTGGCATTAGTCGAGTTGTAATGTCAAATTGTTGATTATAATATTTATATTCATTTTCGGAGGCATTATTGTTACCAGTACTTGCTTGCGGGCCTTCCTTTTCATCTCCTAATTTATATCTCCATGCAATTTTAAGATCCTTATATCTAGAAGGATTGCTCTGCTCAGCTAAGTTTTGAACAGTGACCTTAGATTGTTTTTCGGCAATTGCATTTTTCTTGATATCTTTACTCGAGCCTTTGTATACACCTGGTAATTCTTTGGAAAAACCTTGGTTACAAGAAATAATACACAAATGTGTATTTTCAGAATGATTTGTCGAGTTTTCAGCCCTATTGTGCATTACTCCTTGAGACGCAAATAATTTACAAAGTACGGAACTAAACTCTGTAGTACCCTGTTCCTCCACTAACATAGAATTACCTAATGGTAAACCCATATGTCCTAGTACTTTATCCAAATGTGAGCTACCAGTAGATGTAGTTTGTTGAGAGCTAGCTGGAGATGGTCTAATACCAGGATGGTTTTTATCTAAGCCCCCTGCACTACCGAAGCTCTCACCATTGGACGCTCCATCAATATTAAGTTTTTGCATTCGACCAATTGGAGGCGTTAAATGACTTGGATTCCTATCACTACTCCTTAAATTATTCATAGGACCGCTTCTTGGAGTTGGTCTTCCCTCTGATAATTGTGCGCCCATGCTTCTTGCATTAATAACGTCGCCATTTAGTGAACGTCCTGGAACCGCTCTTACACTGGGCTCCCTTCCACCAAGAACGTGGCCTCGTTTTCTAAATGACATGATATCCTACTTGTTTTCTGCTTCGATCAGAATCTTTTCATCGCATTCTTAGAGCTACAAGATTTTGTTTTCAGTCATCTGAAATGTCAAAATCTTCACTTGCTGGAGCTCATCGCCTGGTAGAATATGCGAAGAAAAGATACACACTGATCTACAAAAAGTGAATCAAGCGATGGTGCAAAGCGTTCATAATCTCATATTCACCTATTAATTGACCACCTTCTAGATATTAAGATATGTTTCTCCCAAGGGTTATTCATTCAATCATTGAAATATTCTTTTGAATGCTTTCAGAGGACTAGTTAATAATGAGCCTGAACAAGCCTGATGAAGAATTATTATCAGCCCTTTGTGATCTAAAGTAAATTGCTTCTACATTTCCTTTGAAACTACATATACTCTTGTGATTTGAGAATATTTAAACAACATAGTGATTGAGATTGGGTTTCAGTATGATCAAAATAATCATACACGCTACTTTCTACTTTCAACAGCTAATTTGATGACCTTCTTACTAGAATTTCAAATAGATAACGTTCGAGGGTATTAAGTATTTTAAAGATACGATATAGTCTGTTTTCTTTCATTTTTTTCCAAATGATGGAGAGCCAATCGTTTAGAGATCAACGTTGGAAACTCGGACTTCTGTTGTTGGATTATGAAGAATTATTCAATTACACAGTGCTTTTTCTATTGCACTAGTTCAATGAGAAGTAACTAACGATACACGATCTTAAGAAAATACGTTTTGGATAGAGGATGTTGCGATTGGTTAACCGAAGGTCGACTTCTAAATCAGTAATACAACACAATGCCTTCTGGAAATATAGTCGTCCAATTACCAGGACTCACAGACGATTCAACAGTTCAAAAAAGGAGCGGGAGGCAGAAGACGGTCCCTCCAGACACTATGTGCTTGGTGCCGTTTTAACTGTTTTGGTACCTTATACAGGCTATGCACTTTATGTAGCAACTAGCGCTGCGAAAGAAATTGATGCAAGACGTGAAAAATGTGAGCATGTCGAGAAGTTAGGTCAGAATTACCAGGGAACTCTTATAAAGTATTCACCATTAGAAATCTTGGGAAGATATGAGAACCCTTTTGATGAGTACAGGATCCAAACTATTTATGAGTTCTTTTTCAATAGGATAATTGAACTTTTCCAAAGGAACCGTGGTGGTATTCCCACTGATATCGTTGAAATGGGACGATTGATGCCTATTCACAAACCTACTTGGAATTGTGATGATGCGGTCATTCCCTTTGAAGACGAATCGAAGCCATTAAATTATCAGATAATTCCAGAAAAATCACCAGAAGTGGTTTCTTTATCACAAGAAGGAAAATCTATCGAGAATATTCCAATATACAATACCTGGTTGGGCCAATCGTGTAACTATATCATCTATAATGGCCTCAAAGTTTTAACGGATCCTTTATTCTCAGATTACCTCCTCCACGAAAAACTGGGCCCCAAGAGAATTACAGAAATTCCTTGTCAAATTGAGAACGTTCCCACCCCAGATATTATATTGGTGTCACATAACCATCCAGATCATCTAGATTTCAAAAGTCTTGAGTTCTGGAAAGACGGCCACCCTCTGTGGATTGTACCAAAAGGAATGAGGAGTTTCATGGAGGAACATGGTGTCTCAAATGTCCTCGAACTATCATGGTGGGAATCTTGTGAATTGATAAAAGATGGACAAAAATATCACATATCAAGTACTCCCGCTATGCATTGGTCAGGGAGATCATTGATGGACGTTAATCACTCCCTTTGGTGCTCTTTCCTTTTGAGTCATAGAGGAAAACCAGTATTATTCCATGGTGGTGATACAGGATATGTTGAGGATCTCTATGTAAGGATCAAACAGCGTTATGGTGCTAAGTGTAAGTTAGCCTTATTACCATGTGGCCAATATTGCCCAGAATGGCATCAAAGACCTCGACACATAAATCCAAGAGAGGTGATTAATATAATGAGAGATCTGGAAGCTAAAAATGTTTTAGGAGTTCATTGGGGAACCTTCATTCTGAGTGGTGAATATTTTAGAGAACCTAAAGAAAGGTTAGAAATGTTAGCCGAATGGCAGTCAATCAGAAATAGATGCTACTGCCCTGAATTAGGTAAAACCGAGAAATTTTAGAGAGCCTATATATATTATAAAAAGATCAGCTCTTGAAACTATTGTCTATAATGTTTTTCCATAATTCATCCTTTATCTTGAAACTATGCTTTCCCTGGTCTGGAAATTTTCTATCTTCCACTTCTTGAGCATAACGAGAAAGAGCACCTGTTGCATCAGATTGTAAATTTGCGTATTGCTTCACAAATTTTGGTAAATAACCGTCACTCATCCCTAAAAGGTCACTTATTACAAGCACTTGTCCGCTAGTTCCATTGCCTGCTCCAATTCCAATGGTTGGTACAGAAAGTCGTGAAGTTATATATTCTGATATTTTGTAAGGAACACATTCAAGAAGAATTGACCAGCACCCAGCATCTTGCAACATTAAAGCAGTTTCACACATCTCCTTCGCGTCCCCCAGAGATTTATTTCCTTGAACTTTGTAGCCTCCTAGTGAATGCACTTTTTGAGGTGTTAGACCAATATGGCCCATGATTGGGATTCCGCGAGAACAAATTTCTCTTATTAGATTCATTGTGTACTTATCTTTACTGTGAGGACCTACTTCAATCTTCAAAGAAGCAACCTTATGGCTCAATTTCATCAGACTAATGGCATTAGATATACCTGTTTCAATGCTACTTTCAAAACTTCCAAATGGCATATCAGCGACGACAAATGCTGGCCCTTCAGAGCGACACACTGCCTGAAGATGATATTTGAATTCGTCCAACGGCAAATCAGTGGTTGAATTGTAACCTAGCGCTGTCATTGCAAGAGAATCACCAATAAGCATAAGGTCAAAGTTCGATTTTTGAACCCAATTAGCCGTAATGTAATCATATGCTGTACACATCGTAAGTGGAATTCCCTTGGCGTACTTCTCATAAATATCTTGGAGTGTATTTACCTTCTGCAAATTGGAATGAGAAGAATAAGCACATGTTCCAAAGCGCTTTATTAAGAATAATGCCTTAGAATTTTTAAACATTTTTTAAGTGTATCTTTTTCTTCTATCAATCTATCTTAAGTGAAAGTCTTTCATAATATGACACATCTCTAATTATGCGGGATCTCGTATTGATCAAAAAAAGGTTGAAAGGATAAGTACAAGACAAAACTGAATATTTAAAATTAAGCTGTTATTTGAAAATAGATAAATAACTGACTAGATTCCGTTGCAGACTTTTGGTATCAAATGTGGAAGTTATTGTTTTGTGTTATATCTTAGATTGTAATCATTCAAAACTCGGTTATCAACGACAGAAGGGCTACTAACAACTAAATCTGATCCTGTGATACTTTTTGGGAACGCAATAACATCTCTTATACTTTCTGTTCCACAAAGCATGGCACATAATCTATCGAACCCAATCGCAAAACCAGCATGTGGTGGGGTGCCCATCCTGAAGGCATGAAGTAAATGACCAAACAATTGTTCGGCATTTTCGATTTTTAAGATTTCTTCAAAGATGTAATCCTGAAGTTCAGCATCATGGATTCTTGTTGATCCACCACCAATTTCAACGCCGTTTATAACGAAGTCATAATGCTGGCCTAAACATTTTAAAGGCGATGTTTTCAATTTGGGATAGTCCGAGAGTTTAACCATGGTGAAAGGATGGTGGGTAGATGATAGCTGATTTGGCAAGTATTTAGGGTAATTTAACTTATCGCTACTTTTTGGTGTTTCCTCTACTGGGGAAAACAGTGGAAAGTCAACTATCCAAGAGACAACGTCCTTATTGGTTTGTTGGTATAGTTTTTTCCCATAGTCACTTTGTAAAACTAGTTGGCGAAGTCTTCCTAATGGCGTTGGATTTTCAAACAAAAAATAGGCAGGTTGTCTTGTCGATCCACAGACTATATCTCCCTTTTTCAAACCTAAAAATTTTGAAACCAATTTTGGATTCTCAAATGCTGCAATGGACATGAAATTTTCGAACCAAGTTTTTGCATCTTCATCCTTTTGCACAGGAAATACAAGTGGTGTTCTTGTATTATAATTATTTGAATTACTTAAATAGGCCCAATTTTTTTCAAAGTCATCAATTGTATCAAATGCATTCCGTAGTACAAGTATCTCAAAAACTGGGAAGTCCTTATTCGTATATCCTCGTGCCTTGAATTCTGTTAAATCCAAGATTTTCAATTCTGGAGCACGCAAATCGGGTTTGTCAATACCATAAAAGCTCATAGCGTCTTTATATGTCATGCAATACACAGGATCATCATCATCAACTGACACTAAACGGCCACGCTTATCCAATGTTAAAAGATTGCCGCCGGCAGAATATTTTTTCCACAGAGGAACCACAACCCGTTCCACTGCTTTCATAACTTCATTTCCTGAGGCAAATGCCATTTCAATATCCACTTGGGTAAATTCAGGCTGTCTGTCAGCTCTCAAATCCTCATCCCTAAAACAACGTGCAATTTGGAAGTATTTGTTGACTCCACTTGCCATTAATAATTGCTTATATTGTTGCGGGCTTTGTGGTAGTGCATAAAAAGTTGGCTTTTTCGTAGTTGAATCAAGTTTTCTGGTAGGTACCAGGAATTCCCTTGCACCCTCAGGGGTTGATTTGAACAATACAGGTGTTTCAATTTCTACAAAATTCTGATCATTCAAAAATTCTCTGACACTTCTTGAAATTAAATTTCTCTTTTTCAACATCGATTGATATTTTGGTAGCCTCAATTGGAGGTATCTGTACTCCGGTGGATAGTCCCCTTTAGTTTTAAAGTCTTTCAATTCAGAAGGCTTTTTATTTGAGTGATTTAAGGTTGTTAACTCATCCAGTCTTAGCTCATATATTATTTTGTCGGCTTTTCTTGAATCCTTTTTAGGTGCTATTAAACCCCTAACCTGAACTACATCCTCCACTGCTGCATTTTTTAACAACGATTTGGAATCAACTAGTTGTAACGAGTTTCCTTCACAGTCACGTAATAAAGAGAAACTCAAATTTTTACCAACTTTGATAGGTTTTTTATCAATCCATCCATTCATAACAACTTCTGTTCCATCAGACAAGTTTGCGATGCTTCTAATGGTTTTGGTGTTATTTTGTATCCTGAACTTTAAGAGGGTGGCTTCAGCGGAAGGAAGCTCCTTAAGAAACCTTGCCCAAGTATGAAAATGGGATTGTTGAACCCGCATTGGTGGTTATATAGAAATTTATCCACTCGGCTTTACGAAAACATGATTTATTGATCGGTTTCATTTTTTTACTTAAATCTAGTTCGGCACCTTGAAAATACAGAACTTGACACTTCTTTTTGAGAAAACTCAGTGAATTTATAAACATGTTACTTTATTTCAGTTTACCCATTCCCATACATAACATTCACCATTAAGAGATAGGGAACACATCAAATTGCCTTTGCACTCAATGCTCATGATTGGGTGGCCGCAATGGTGTTCGTTATCTTGCAATAGGTGCAATAGTTTCTTATTTGCTGAATCCCAACAGTGTATCGCGCCATCTTCATAGCCACTTATGATCAGTGGTGATGAATGGTCACTTGGATATAGAAAATCCATACCGCATAAATGCTTCATTTGGAGTGAATTATCTGAATCAATTTTAAATGTACGAACAACGTAACCTCTTATACAGTCCCATAGTTTCACAACTCCGTCCAGTGATTTCACCAAAAGATATTTGCTATTTGCAGAGAACTTCACCTGAGATATGGGCACAACACCTGTTTCACTCTTCCAGTCTTTATCGTATGTCAGAGTCTTCAAACAATGACCAGATGCTGTATCAAAAATTCGTATTAGGCCATCGTAAGATCCAGAGCTCAATATTGACCCATCTTGTTGTGGTATATCTATAGAAACAACAGATTCCGAATGTGCCGCAATTGTTCTCAATTGTGATCCATTCAGTACGTCCCAGATTTTTATACTTTCATCCATCGATGACGAAAATAATAAATTGCCCTTGAAGTTGTAACACAAAGAGAACACCGGTGCTGTGTGTCCCATCAACCGATGTACTAGCCCATATGACAAGTGTGATATCTCGATACTAAAATCATCGGATGCTGTTGCAATGCATTCGCCATCTGGAGACCAACAAACATCTGAAATTGGTTTAGCATGGGTAGTGGCCACAATATGAGGGCCTTGTGGCTCGTCTCCATTTAGTTCATAGATTAGAACTATTGTGCCTTGTACTATCGCAATATATTTCCCATCAGCAGAAAATTTTGCACTCGTACTGCACCCAACACCTTCAGACACACCTAACAGTTGATATCTTAATTGAAACATCTAGCGCAGCCTATGCAAATACCATTCAATTGCTTTATAATTAGTCTCTTCTCTACTTTTCATCAAAACTATTACACGTGATTCTTTAAAACATAATGCTTCATTTTTAAGGCGCTATCTTAATTCAAGAAAGGTGGCAAAATCATCAAACTTATTTCTTCATTACACAAAAGTACATACAACTACCAACCTACAATCACTAAAATGAATATTGTACCACCTTCAGACTACAAGTCAACTATTTCTACCGCTCAGGATCCAACTTTCAACTCAAATGCAATCAAATCTTTACCAGATACTTTTCGTCAACAACAAGGTGGCGCTTTACCTCTTTCTACACAATTAAATGACAGACATCCATTAGAGTCCCGTCTCAAAAACTGGGAAAACACTCAGAGAAAGAGAGAATTGGAGCAATACAGACAAATCTTCGGAATGGCCGAACCAATGAAGAGAGTTATGGAACTTGAAATGGTCGACCGCACAGATTTCAATCCTTTAAACCACTCGTCTCTCCACCATGATATACTGCTGAACAAAGATGCTTCTATAGATTGGGAAGATGTTTACCCAGGTACAGGACTAGATTCTAACTCCGGCAATGTCCTCAGTGATGCAGTTCACTCAAACATTGAGCGTAGCACAGGTATATAGGGTCTTTCAACTACAGAAATTTATAAATACTCAGCTATCTGCACTCCATAAATAGAGCATAACTCAGCACAACTCGTCATGTTTTCATAATTACCTCTTCTATGCTTTAATGTGTCGATTTGTATTCGTTAAAGGGTTGAAAGAATATTAAAGATCATATCAAACGACAACAAAAATTATCAAAAAGCGAAGCTTTTTTCGCTTTTTTTCCGTTTTCGCATTTCTTCATACAGAAAAATGAAGATAATCTTCGATTGATCAGCGTTTTCATATTTCAAGGACCATAATATCTGTGATATTTTAACAATCCTAAAAGATATCAGAGGGTTACGTGTGTCAAAAGTTGGTATTATAGCGATAAAATTAACGACCTTTAATAACCACTTAATAGAATTCCCGAACGAAAAAAATTTTCTGTGTTAGACAAAAAGATTTGTAGAATAAAGCAAACAAGTTATTAGACAAGAAAAAAATGAATTACCAATCACCATACCAGGACCCGTTGAACTCAATGAACTACCAGTTCCAAAATATGGGATTTGGGGGTGTGATGAACAACGGAGCCGGAGTAAACGGTCTCGGAGGGGTCGGTCAGCCTTTGAGTAGGACTACTTCCTCATTGGCGGATTCAATTGGTATCCAAAGAGCGTCCTCACCATTTGTGTCGCGATCACCAATACCCGGGCAAGTTTCTGGAGGACTTCAGCAACCATTGGAAAGCAACAATGGCATAAGCGGAGGTGTGCGAGGTGTTGGCCAAGTGAATGCAAACAGTCTTGCTAATGGATGGAGCCAAAGTGCTAGCGCTTCAGCGGTAGGATCACCATATATTGGACAGTTGAACCAAGCAACTTTGTACAATAGTGGATCGCCGCATTTGCAGAACTTGAGCATGCCGCCTGGGATGGCGCCGCCACAACCAGTGGTCGTGAAATCACAATGGAAATACGTCGACACACAAGGTCAGATTCAGGGCCCATTTGACTCCACGTCAATGTCGCAATGGTATGCATCTGGCTACTTTCAGCCATCTTTGCAAATATCAAGACAGGGCAACACACCTGAGCCATTTGGTATCAACGATCGTTTTATTTTACTTGCTGAGCTCATTTCTCGAGTTAACGACTTCCATGATCCATTTTCAGCACTTGACAAAATCATCTCTTCTACCACTCAAGTCTCACCTTTGAATGTTCCTGTTTCGGCTGTTCAGTTATCTAAACAAGAGGTTGATGATTCATCTACTCCTGTGGCTCGGGTTGAAAGCAGGGATTTTACACACGATGAGATCTTGGATCTCAAAGATCCGGATGGAGGATTTTATCATGAAGTCCTTGTGCAGATCCCTTCGAGTAGGAAAAATAAGCAAAAATTAGATCCAAATGTGGAGGTAAATACGTCATCTACGACATCACACAATGGAATCATAGAAATTCCAAGAAAAGAATCTGTCGAGGAAAAGACCCAAAAGCTACAACAAGAAAATGCTTCCTCTATTGACAAGGGATGTCCTCAAAAGGAAGTATTGTCTGGTACCTCCAAGACTACTGATACACTTATGACAACAGAGTTAGCTGATCAAGCTGAAATGTTGACCGTACTTCGCCAACAGAAGGCTGATGAGATGGCCAAAAAACTTCTTGAAGAACAAGAAAGACAAGAAGATGATATGAGGAGAAAAGAAGCGGCTCGCCAACAGAAAAAACAACAAAAACAAAAGGCCAAAGAACCAAATAATCCACCTGCGAAAAGTAAAGCTAACGCTGACTCAGTTGCAAAAAACATTTCTGTTCCTGTACAAGAACCTGCTAAAGAGACGCCTACTCCTGTGAATACTCCAATGGCACCATGGGCTAATAAAGTCAAAAATACAGAAACTCCAAAAATTTCTATTCCAGAGTTACAAAGAAGGGAGGAAATTGAGTTAATGAAGAAAAACCAGGAACGCGAAATGCGTAAAAGAGCTGCCGCTTTGAAGCTGCAAGAGCAAATTCTGCAGCAAGAGAAGGCTGATAACGAACTAAAATCAAAGTTAACATGGGCAAATAAACCAGCGCCTGCCACAATCCCAATTAATATCAAAGCGCAGAAGAAGGAAAGTGAAACTGATCTCCAAAAGACAAAATCTACAACCAAAAATTCGAGTGGTGATCCTTTGAATGAACTAAACGATCCAAGTTTCATAAAACAACAACAAAAGCTATGGGAAGATGCGCAACGTTCGAAGTCAAGCACTACTAGTATGAAAATTGCTTCTAGTAATAAGGCTTGGACTACCGTTACTTCCAAATCTTCAAATAATGTGTCTCGCGAAACAAAGATTACAAATCAACCAAAATCATATATTAGTCCCGACAAATTGAGAGCAGCCAGCGTTACAACCGCTAGACAAATTGGATCGTCTACCAGTATTCCTAGTTTAAAACCTAAGTACCCAACTCCAGTATCATATCCAGGAAATTCCTCCGTTGCAGTGCGTCAAGATTTTTTGAAATGGTGCAAGTCTCAGATGAAATTAAATCCAAATGTCTCATCTATAAGCGTACTGGAAGTTCTGCTCAGTCTTCCTGCTGGTCCAGAGGCAAAGGAAATTATTGCCGACACCATATACTCCAATAGTAGCACCATGGATGGTAGGAGATTTGCAATCGAATTTATTAAAAGGAGAATTGAATGTGAGAAACAGATCAAAGACCCGTTGACATGGACAGAAGCATTAGCTTTACCTGAAGGGGAGGAAGACGATTGGGAATTTCAAGTTGTTAGTAAGAAGAAGGGAAGAAGACACTGATTGCAATTCAATTTATCTTGTATTCCATCTAATATACTCTGCATATAATGTATATAAGCTGTACAATAAAGTAAAGAATCTATTCATTGAATTAGTCTGCCATCATCATCCAACTTGAGCTCCCATTCTTCAATACAGACTCTCTTACGTTTTAGAATGGAGTTATAACGCCTTGATAATGCCTGATTGAAACAGATCTCCTTGCAAATTGCAACAAATAATTGTGGCCAACCTGGTTGTATTGACTCTGCTTCCTGTAGGGTTTCTTTGAATTCTAATTCTATCACTTTCACTTCATTTTGATATCTCTGCCAATATTCTTCACCAATGGATCCATTTTTATAAAGGATCGAAATTTGTGGTTCAAGCTCCTTCAGTTTGAAAGATCTTCTTATTGCTTCTGCGCCTCTGTTTAAAAGAGCTGCCTTCAGCACTTTTTCATGAACTGACTGCGTTTCACTTATTTGTTTTATATCGAAATATAGATCTCTGGCATCGCTCTCATCAAATATCGATGGCAATTCCGTCATCTTTTTGATTTTCTTCTTCCTATATTGTGATGCAAACACGATCAGTGATATAATTAAGATCCCAACATACACCAATGGAGTGTACACAGAAACAATCTTAGTTTCAAACTTTCCTTCATCTTCGAAAAATCCCCCCTCACTGTTGGATTCATTGAATGATGACATCTTGAGGATGATGTGTATTTAAAGTCTAGTTTTATCTCTTTGAAATGAACACCATATTCAGTTTCATCATTTTTTCATATTTCGCTGTTCGCTCTATAAAAGATAGAAACCCTGCTAAAAAATAAAGGAAGAGCCAAAGAAAGTTAATATTAATAGCCTGTAACACCTCCATAAGAAGGGTTTTAAGTTAAAAAAAGTGATGATCGTTAGATTCAGAACCAAAGATGCCATGCATCGTATTAATTGTGAGAGTACTGATCTTTTTGGTGCATTGCTAGAGAAATTGCTCCCAAAATTGAGCGGTAATGTTGATTTGAATTCATTTATGGTGGGAAAAAAAGAAGGTCAGACAACAGAGCCTGCACATGAACTCGTGAATCGTACTATATCCGATTTAGGACTTAATCACGGAGACATAGTCTTCTTATCATACGATGAGAAAGCGGTTGATGATTCGAAGATCTTAAGTAATACCGCCACCGCCACTTCTCAGAGCATTGCATTCAAAAACCCTAGCGTACCAAAACCACTTAACATTACTGAATTACCTGTTGATGTAGAACTTGAAAAAATCGAGGGTCTGATCCCACGGTCGAAATCTAGACTTTGTAGGCATGGTGATGGAGCAATGTGTGAATATTGTTCACCACTGCCACCTTGGGATAAGGGATATCATGAGGAGAATAATATAAAGCATATTTCGTTCCACTCGTATGTTAAAATGTTATATGAACACACAAATAAAGGGAATGGAAGCTCATACATTGCACCGTTATCTCAACCAAATTATGAAATTGATAAAAACTGCAAGAATGGGCATGAACCATGGCCTAAGGGAATTTGCTCAAAATGTCAACCTTCTGCAATTACATTACAGCAACAACAATTTAGAATGGTGGACCATGTAGAATTTGAGAAGAGTAATCTCATCAATGAATTCATAGAGTCATGGAGGTTTACTGGTATGCAAAGATTTGGTTATATGTACGGAAGATATGAAAAATATGATGCTACGCCACTTGGAATTAAGGCTGTAGTTCAAGCAATTTATGAGCCATCACAACACGATGAACAAGACGGTTTGACCATGGATATGAGCTCTGTAAAAGATGAACTAAAGCGTGTAGAGACATTAGCCCACTCATTAGGCCTTATGAAAATCGGATTGATTTTCACAGATTTGACAGACTGTGGTTTTGGCGACGGTTCAGTGATCTGCAAGAGACATAAAGATTCATTTTTCCTTTCATCATTAGAAATTTTAATGGCCGCAAAACATCAATTGCAAAATCCAAATATCTGCAAATATAGTGAGCAGGGGACGTACTCCTCAAAATTTGTGACATGTGTTATTTCGGGAAATTTAGAGAACGAGATAGATATCTCAACGTATCAAGTATCGACCAGTGCCGAGGCATTAGTTGATGCAGACATGATAAGTGGCTCTACCCATCCCTCAATGGCGTACATAAATGACACAAATAAAGACAGATATGTCCCTGAAATCTTCTACATGAGAAAGAATGAATATGGCGTTACCATCAAAGAGAACGCAAAACCGGCATTCCCAGTTGACTATCTCCTTGTGTCCTTGACCCACGGTTTCCCAACTACCTCTACAAATACGGAAGATTTCACTTGGGCTAATCGTCAAGCAATGGGCAAATCTCAGGACTACCAAGAACTGAGAAAGTATTTACTAAACGCAGCTACTTCAGGCGATTTCAACGTTTTACAAGAAAAACTTTCCGATTTTCAATTGCTTTTGTACCTACACTCCCTAGAGATACTTTCGCCTCAAGAATGGACGCTATTAATCCAATCCACCAAACCATCCTTCCAATCCAATGATTCAGATGACTCAAATCAACAACAATCCTTACTTCAATTGGTGTCATCTCCCGGTTGGCAGACGCTTGTCATGATACTACAGTCTAGCTGAATTGCAACTGACAGTGTACACTCTGTAAGCAAAAAACACAGCGAACAGATCTCGTATGCCCAGTATTAGCTCTATCATCAATCTTTGAATAAACTAATGGATTTTGGTATTACCCGTCTTTTCTTTACTTTTGCTCGAATCTTCCAGATCGAAGAAAAATTTTCTGAAAATTCGCTGAGGTCTTCCGAAAGAACAGCACGCAGAGGAGCAAGATGAGTGGATTGTTAAGTGATATAAAGGAAGAGTAAGAGTTTTATTTAAGATTGTATATAGGGAATCGTTTATTTTGAAACTGAAAAGAGGTAGTTTCGGAACAAACATCGAGTGTAGGAAGAGATGAGTACTCCATTTGGTTTAGATTTGGGTAACAACAATTCTGTTATTGCAGTTGCAAGAAACAGAGGTATTGACATTGTCGTCAATGAGGTGTCAAACCGTTCAACACCATCTTTGGTTGGTTTTGGACCAAAGAACAGATTCTTGGGTGAATCTGGTAAGACCAAGCAAACATCAAATGTTAAGAACACAGTTGAGAACTTGCAAAGAATTGTTGGTTTAGGATACTCTGATGCAGACTTCGAAGAAGAAAAGAAGTTCTTTACCAGTAAATTGGTCAAAATGGAAGATGGCAAGGTCGGTTGTCAAGTCAAATTCAATGGTGAAAACCAAACTTTCGATGGTATTCAATTGGCAGCTATGTTCATTGACAAGGTTAAGAACACTACAATCCACGAAACCAAGGGTAACATCACTGACGTTTGTCTAGCTGTCCCAGCTTGGTACACCGAAGAGCAACGTTACAACATTTCCGATGCTGCTAAGGTTGCTGGTTTGAACCCTGTCAGAGTTGTTAACGATGTCACTGCAGCAGCAGTTTCTTACGGTGTCTTCAAGACTGATCTACCAGAAAATGAAGAAAAACCAAGAATTGTTGCTTTTGTTGACATTGGTCACTCTACTTACACCTGTTCTATTGTAGCTTTTAAGAAGGGTGAATTAAAGGTTTTGGGTACTGCTTACGATAAACACTTTGGTGGTAGAAACTTTGACCGTGCTATCACTGAACATTTTGCTGACGAATTCAAGACAAAGTACAAGATTGACATCAGAGAAAATGCTAAGGGTTACAACAGAGTCTTGACAGCTGCTGAAAAATTGAAGAAAGTTTTGTCCGCCAACACTGCTGCTCCATTCTCTGTCGAGTCTGTTATGAACGATGTTGATGTTTCTTCTCAATTAACTCGTGAAGAATTGGAAGAATTAGTTGCTCCATTATTAGAACGTGTTACTGACCCAGTTACTAAAGCATTGGCCCAAGCTAAGTTGACCACTGAAGATGTTGATTTTGTTGAAATCATTGGTGGTACAACTCGTATCCCAATTTTGAAGGACTCCATTTCAAATGCTTTCGGTAAACCTCTATCTAGTACTTTGAATCAAGATGAAGCTATTGCTAAGGGTGCTGCATTCATTTGTGCCATCCATTCACCAACTTTGAGAGTTAGACCATTCAAATTCGAAGACATTCACCCATACTCCGTTTCATACTCTTGGGATAAGCAAGTTGAAGACGAAGATCACTTGGAAGTCTTCCCAGCTGGTTCTACTTTCCCATCCACTAAGTTGATCACTCTACACCGTACTGGTGATTTCGTCATGGAAGCTAAATACACAAACAAAACTGAATTGCCAGAAAATACTCCTGTAGAGATTGCTAAATGGGAAATTTCTGGTGTTAAGGTTCCAGAAGGTGAAACTTCAGTTCCAGTTAAATTGAAGTTGAGATGTGATCCATCTGGTCTACATATCATTGAAGATGCTTACACATTAGAAGACATTACTGTCAAGGAAGAAGTTGCATTGCCAGAAGATGCACCAGAAGATGCTGTACCAGAATACAAAGAAGTCACAAAGACTGTTAAGAAGGATTCTTTGATAATAACTGCTCATACTTATGCTCTTGACGAGAAAAGGTTGAACCAATACATCGAGAAAGAAAACGAAATGATTGCTCAAGATAAATTAGTTGCTGAAACTGAAGATCGTAAGAACGCTTTGGAAGAATACATTTATACTCTACGTGGTAAGCTAGAAGAAGAATATGCTCCATTCGCTTCTGATGCTGAAAAGACTAAACTACAGGGTATGTTATCTAAAGCTGAAGATTGGTTATACGATGATGGTTACGATTCCATCAAGGCCAAATACATTGCTAAATACGAAGAATTGGCTTCTCTAGGTAACATTATCAGAGGTAGATACTTAGCCAAAGAAGAAGAGAAGAAGCAAGCTTTTAGACAAAAGGGTGAAGCTGCTAAGATGGCTGAATTAGCTGAAAAACTTGCTGCTCAAAGAAAGGCTGAAGCTGAGCAAAAAGAATCTTCAAAACCAGATGCTGAAGGTGACGTTGAACTAGATTAATCTGTATCTTTGAGTTTGCTTTAGCGAGTAGATACTTTGTTTAATGATAAAATATTAAAGTTTGCCCAAAATACAAAATATAAGATATATAGAGTACTAAATAAATATGAATATGCGCATATGGTTTGCCCTGATTTAAAAAAAAAAAAACTATCCTTTATTTTGACTTTTTTTAGCTAGCTTTTTTTTACGCTCAAATTCAGCAAACGCCTTGATATACACCGGTATATCATTCCAACCTTCCTGTTCATCACTGCCGTTATCATTTTGAACTTCCCCTTCCTGACTTCTCTTAATTGCGTTCTTACGTTTAGCTTCCATTACACTTTTAGGTAATGGATCCGTTCTTGCTGGAAACAAACTCGCGGTCGATTTGACCTTACTTTCCATCAGGTGGATATCTCGATTAATTTTTTCTTTCCTTAATGATTTTGGAATATTCTTCAATTCCAAAAGGTTCAGAGGTGGATTCCATTGTGCTGGCCATACTTCCTCTGTGCCCTTGATTCTTTCAGCTGCCATCTTCCTCTGCCGTCTCCAATCTCGTAAGTCGTCATTAAACATCTCCCATACACAATTAACGCAACCAGACATACAACAATTGTCAGGTTCATTAGGTTTCGCTGGAACCTGCACACCTGCTATAATCTTTGAGCCACCAGTAATCACACGACTTGTTGACTTAGGTGGCTCTCCTTTAAGCCTACCTCCAAACACTTTAGACATTCGCTCCTCAGCGCTTCCTTCAATGCCTTCTAAATTGCCCTCAAAAGTCATACATAGCCGGGATCTTGTTGAAAAGTACCGAAGTCCTCCATAAACTCTCGGTAAAGCCTTATTATGCATCTTACCTGGTTCATTTATATGTCGCTGTACCAGATTAGCAAATTCAGATATCTTTAATATGCCTTTTTATTTCCCAAGATTTTCTTTCAAGATACAGATACTCACTTGGAAAAATCTGATAGGCCGTACGAGAATAATAGATCATCCACCAAACACAAAGGGAAAACATATATTTGTTTGAAACCTGAATGCTTGAACCAACTATCTAGCTCTTAAAATATTTAACTTTTTTATAATATGGTAGCAGCAACGCTTTCGTTGTTTCGTCTTTAGATAAGCTTTAATGAGAACTAGCCACCAAATTAGCGTCATTGGAATCAATATGAAAATCTAAATAGAAATCGACTAAATCCATATGCTACTAGACTTATCTTTATCCATATTGCTTTGAATTGACTACTTAATATGAGTTTTAATGGATCTTGAAAACTTTCAACCAAAATGTGGAGTATTATCATAAAAATATCCTCATGAAAATGAGTGACGCACGGTTAACTGACATGACACTTGGCATTGAATTTTTTGATGAATATACATCTCAATAAATATATTGGCTCTTAACCTAAGAATTTATGTAAGCTGCAATGTTTGTTTTTAAAACCTTGTTATCGAGTGTCGAAAAGACATTGTAGACTAATTTGAATCAATTCCATCATTTAAAGTTTTTGAATGCTCTTCTTCTCCATATTTTGGTCCTTGTATATGCTTCCAACGAATCATTTTTACCCGTGATTTTCCATTTTGTATCGGAATATACCCAATCTGTTGGTTTCCAGCAGTCATCCAACCACTCCCAGTCATCGGGGAAACTTTCTTGGAATTCCCAAGGCGATGTACAGGCATATAAATGCTCATTGATCTCGATACAATATTTTGGCTTTTCATAAGATAGCAGTTTAGGTTTCCAATGATTATCAGGTTTCCACTTCCGCTGATTCTCATGTATGATATATTCGTTTATGGCAATATCACCTTTGTTCCTAAATCTTTTACTTCTTTCGTTATAATTTTCATTGAATGGATACAATTTCAATAATTCTAATTGGACTTTTTTACCACTTATATTCTTCAGCTGACTTGGATACGGAACATATTGCGTCGTTTTCAATATATGGTTCACTGCAGCAACATCACCAATCGGATTATAAACAATTTGTTGATGCTTATAGAATATGGAGGTAACACTATAGTAGGCTTTTCGAGTTACCAGTACTCGCCAAAACAACCGCAATGTGCTTTGAAACCAAACTGAATGAAATAGTGAACAGCACCATACGATCCATAATGTGTAATCTTTGACAGACAAATATTTCGTCAGTAGAAGCTGTATCGGGGTAAGATATATGGTTAACTTAAGTGCATCAATCCAATTATCGATATTAATCACCTGCCACAAGGCTTCTTTCCTTATGGTTTCTAATTTATCGATCACTGACTCTAAAAGAATGACAATATCATCCAATGTGGGTGGTTCGTACTGCTCTAAATCTTGATAGACTGTGATAACGTAATAGAGAAATGAATACACCAGCGTAACAAATCCAATCATCCCCAGCCATACAATCGAGATTTTATTAATACTGGATATACTTAGTGATTCCACAGGATCAACCAATACCAATGTATTGACTACCAAGGATGCCAATATAGTATATATAAACGGCATCCAAATATCATCGCATATCCAAAGTATATTGTTCAATGCGCCGTCAAAGATAATCAATATTGGATACAATCGGTAAAATGTACTGGAAATTCTGCTATCTGTCACTCTAGTCAATGATGGCTTTTGACCATGATTATATATAAACCTTGAATAACAATGATATTCTTTTCCTGATTCACCTTTTTTCGGCATGATTAGTTCAAGTATAATAAAAGTGTATATTCATTGGCTTATAACAATATATAGATTTAATCTGCGATTATTAGAAGAATCTTAATCAATTATTATAAGTACCCAACTCAGAAGGTTCAGATATATACTAATCAGCGTAGGTAGATAGCAATTTAACCAAAGTCAATCTTGAAATTCATGCCATTAAGGCTTTAAATTTTCCCCGAATAATAATCAGAGATGAAAAACATAAACACAATGGTAAAGCTCAGAATTTGTACAAACAAGTCAATCTAGGCTCACATGGTGGATAAAATATAAAATACCTGATCGATTATGAAATCCAAACTATTGAGAAAGCATTCAACGATCAAAACTTTATGCCATAGCCATATCAATTCACATGTGTATGTTAAATCAAAGACTCCATACATCAGTGCATTGAAAAGGATCAAAAAAATGCTGGCTGACCTGCAAAAAAGCTCTGCACAATATGTAGTTGTCCTTGGGATGGGTAAAGCAGTAGAGAAAACGTTATCGCTAGGATGTCACTTTGAGCAACAGTTAGGCAAGAAAATTGACATCTTCACAAGGACGATAGATGTCCTAGACGAAGTTGTTGAAGATGATACTGAGAACAAAGAATTAGATGAAGAATCGTCGATAGATGAGGATGATAAAGAGAGCACTCTGAAAAAAAGATCTTTAAGCGGTGTTGAAATACGAATCTACCCGTGAGAATTTTGTAATTTTACACATATGTATATTAAGTTATGATGCTAATGAATTTATACTATAATTGAAAATGATCATATACTCTGCTCCTTAGAACGTCTGATTATATATTCCAGTTCTTGTATTTCCTTCGATATTTTCTTAGTACAGTTGCATTCTATGTATTTGGACAACAGATTTTGGCCTAGCTCAGCACATGCATTATATTGTCTCCTGTAATACAAAACATGACAAAATCCAGTGAGCTTTTGTCTCTGGAGCTTTATGCTTAAGTCTGTGTCACTGTCAAGAAGACGGTAGGCATCTTCCGCTGTCATCCATCCAGTGTCAGTTCTTTTGGGCCCCTTATGTACTGCGAAGTAATCTTGTAGCTGATCTTTGTATTCTTCATCACTTTGCCCTTTGCGTATTTTTGTTTTACCAGTTCCTTTTCTCACTAACACTTCACCAGTATTTGCGTCTAACGATATCGGCTTAGTTATAGATTGGTCTTTCCTTCCATTTCGTTTCGAGTAATCGCCTGCTTCTTCAAAACTTTTAATGATAATTGAATCACTCATTGTAGAATTATAAGAGCGCCTAAACAAGATAGTGAGTCTTCTTATTATCATTCGATATGTGTAAGAATTTATTATAATTGCATTTTTCTAAAGCTCATCGCTTTTTCAAAAAACAGCTTCATGAAGTATACACATATTTAAATAGTAAGCTTTACAATAATATCTTCAGAACCATAATATGCTTCAACACAATCCTTTTCTGGTGCACCTTCATCCAAAAATTCATAGATTAAGACACCAAAATCTAGATACTCCTGAGTGCCCAACACGATCATCGGTGCATGCCAGATACCAGCACCATATGTAACTGCTTGAGTACCTTTACAGAGGAAGGCCTTCAAAGTTGAAAGATCAGGTTGACCAGTGGTTGTGTCTTCTAGGGCAACCACAATAAGATATGACACCTCATTCTCTGGACGGCCCATCGGTAGAAAAGTTTGCGAGCTATTAGGGTGCTTCTCTAACACAGAAATTGTGTGTTCAACAACATTTGCCGTTTTCTTCGAGGAAAAGTCAACCTTAAGATGTGGTTGGGGAAAGCACCTAAACAAATTCCAATTGGGTGCGTATGTAATGTTAGTAGACTTTTCTACTTCACTGACCTGTAGTATCTTGATTGCTGTCCCTTGGTTTGCATTCTTCGCCGATTCATCCAAACTTGCAACCTCTTCTTGTGGTGAAATTATGCTACCATATGGTATGAAACCTTTTTTGGTTAGCTCAATTGCATTAATTGTTACAGCCATACTGTCTCAATGAGTTTATGGGGTTCTCACCAATAAAGTATTCTCTTCTCTCGTTTTAAGTACACAAGTCTATAAAACTTGACTCGGTGATGCCCGAGGACTGATAACAAGAATGATATTTGATCATAAGCAAGATCAATGCAAACAAACTACTTATTTAAAATAATTTAAGAACTCAAATCATTCATTAGATGGAATTAATGGTTAATTGAAGCGAAATAAGATTCATGTATTTATTATGTTACCACCAAAGCAACAACAGTGGTTCCCATGAAGGATTAGCACATGATGACGTTTAATGGAAGAGTCCGGGGAATACTAAATACTAATATCTCTTGAAATATTTATTGAAACTATCTTTAAGTAGGGTACCGTTGGTTATTCAATATCTGTGTATTTTCATGCTGTATGTATTATAAGCTAGGTATGATTTTAAGATGGTGACAAAAACTATTGTTACTCTTCGAAGGAAACAAAAACACAGTATAAGAAAAACATCATAGAATGCAGCTAACGGTTTCAGAAGAGCAAGTTCAAGGATGGAAGACTGAAAGGACAATTGGTATCATAGGACTTGGCGATATGGGACTCTTATATGCTACGAAATTCTCCCAGGCAGGATGGAGAGTTGTCTGTTGCGATAGAGAAGAAGTCTATGATCAATTGAAGGAAAAGTATGCAAACCATAAATTCGAGCTTGTCCTGAACGGTCATTACGTTTCACGAGTCAGTGACTATATTATTTATAGTGTTGAAGCTGAAAATATTGATAAAATTGTTAGTTTATATGGCCCATCGACAAAACTTGGAGCAATTGTTGGTGGACAAACCAGTTGCAAGTATGCGGAAATTGTTGCCTTTGAGAAGAATCTACCTCCGGATGTTAGTATTGTTACTGTTCATTCCTTACATGGCCCCAAAGTGAATACAGAAGGTCAGCCTTTGGTTATCATAAGACATAGATGTGAATCTGATCTTGAGTTCAAATTTGTTGAATCAGTATTATCATGTTTGAAGAGTAAGAGTGTTTATCTCACCCAAGAAGAGCACGATAGAATCACAGCTGACACACAAGCGGTTACACATGCAGCTTTCCTAAGCATGGGGGCTGCTTGGGCTAAGCTTAAATTGTATCCATGGGTATTAGGAGATGATAACGATAAATGGTACGGTGGTTTAGAAAATGTAAAAATAAATATCTCCCTCCGGATTTACTCAAATAAATGGCATGTTTATGCAGGATTGGCAATAACCAATCCGTCAGCTCATGATCAAATTTTACAGTATGCAACCAGTTGCACTGAGCTTTTTGCACTATTTTTAAAAGGAAATGAATCAGAATTAACTGAAAGGATAAAAAAAGCTAAAGAATTTGTATTTAGTAACCATAAGGGATTTTTACTACTGGATGATAAATTACTAGACAAATATTCACTTTTTACAAACCGTGACACGAAATCTTCAATCCAAACTGTTCCAAATTCACATTTATCACTGCTTGCTATCGTAGACTCATGGCATAAACTAGGCATAAATCCATACGATCATATGATATGCTCAACTCCAATATTTCGTGTGTTTTTAGGTGTCACAGAGTACTTATACCTCACACCAGGCTTATTAGAACAGACAATAAAAGCAGCCACTTTCGATGAATCATTCAGGAAAGATGATCTAGAATTTGTCATTGCAGCCAGAGAATGGAGTTCAATTATATCATTTTCTAATTTTGATCTCTACAGAAGAAGATTCCAGGAGATCCAGAAATTCTTTGAGCCAATGTTCCCTGAGGCAAATAGAATCGGAAATGAAATGTTGAAAACAATCTCTCGATACGCTCCTGAATGAAATATTAATACTTACATAATGCTGTTAGTATATAATGTAATTATTTTTAGATGATAGATATGCAACATATTGAGTTACGTAAACCATTACTTTCGAACTCTTTTATTAGTTGATGATTGTTCACAGTCTGTTGAATCATCATCTCTCGACCATCGCCTCTTCACTAATGCATTTTCAGCTGGCATGAAACGTTCATCACATGCAAGCAGGTTGTCTTTATCATAATCTTGGGGCAAAACATCTTTAATTCCGGCGTTCGAAACCCCATAGCTTGGTTGTATATCGTGTTGAAATATATGTTGGTTTTTCCTTGAATATCCTTTAACCATTTCATAGTCACCAGGAGCCAATGTACCCAAAAGCTCTGGGAAAACTAATTTAAAGTCCCGACATATAATTCTGTTCCATGCTAGACAAAACCTTGAATCCCTTTCCGATTTGAAATTGGATTGTACACCCTCAAAAAACAGTTTCCATATGTGTTGCAAGAGAGGCAAAAATCCAGAGTCAATTAACAGGTAATTCAAATGTGTCAATGAGATATTTCTGTTTATAGGGAACCTCATGTTAGGCGTCAGGCATCTCAATATAACTGTAGGTTCATCCTCGTTGCCAATAAATAGCCTCATGTAGAGCTCCAAACCGTTCAACGGTTCTTCCATAACGAAATGCCAAACATGGAGGTTAGAATCCTGTGGTTTCAAATGGAAAAGGACTTTGTCCTCATTTTCAGTATGATGATAATGACGATATAAATACTTCCAATCTCTGAGTAGCCTTCGTGTCAACAGACCAGCCATTCCAAAAAGCCTACACTAGAATCCTTTTTATTGATTTTAAAATGATTATCGACTTGAATATTGAATTTTAGGAAGTGATGTATCATTTTATTATAGTGCTCAAATTTATGCTGAAGAGCTGAGAAGAACCCATCGGACAAACATTTCGAATAAAAAAGATAAACTCTACCCGGACAGTCACCATATACGCCAATACTATCACCATGAACGAAAATAGTGTTCTGGAAATATATCACGTGATAAAATCAAATGTTCGGGTAACGAATCTCATATTTTTCGATTTTGTCCGGTATAGTTAGGACCCTTTTTATTTGTGACCGGACAAATATCTGAGGGTGGCCGCTAGAATATTTGTAAAACAATGTTGATTGATCATAAAAGTGCTATGTGTTTGGGATCCAAGAAAGAAAGTTGAAGCTTAGTGAAGTACAACAGACTCGATCGTGACGCTACAAAAGGTCTCAACACTTTTTGGAAAAGGTGGACAATAATTGACTGTCTTTTTCGTACCTTTGTTTCGATTTTGCTTTTGGGGAGGTTATATTCCAGTTGCATTTTACATCATAATATACAGTAGCATTACGACATTTAAAACAGCATTTATATTCAAACGGGATGGGTAATTTCTTCAGTTCTATGTTTGATCGATTATGGGGTGTTAATAAGGAATTGAGGATTTTAATTTTGGGGTTAGATGGTGCCGGTAAGACTACAATCCTATACAGACTACAAATTGGTGAAGTGGTGACAACGAAACCAACCATCGGATTCAATGTTGAAACTCTAACTTATAAGAATCTAAAACTTAATGTGTGGGATCTCGGTGGACAAACTAGTATCCGACCTTATTGGCGTTGCTATTATACGGATACTGCAGCAGTCATCTTTGTCGTAGATTCTACAGATAAGGATCGTATGGCAACAGCCTCAAAGGAATTACATGTGATGTTACAGGAGGAAGAGCTGCAAGATGCAGCGTTATTGGTGTTTGCTAACAAGCAGGATCAACCGGGTGTCCTCAGTGCAAGCGAAGTCTCCAAAGAATTGAATTTAGTCGAATTGAAAGATAGAAGTTGGTCGATTGTTGCCTCTAGCGCCATCAAGGGCGAAGGTATTACAGAGGGCCTTGATTGGTTAATTGATGTAATAAAAGAAGAACAACTATCAAACTAAAAAAACTGTAACTCACTAGTTGTTTAATGTATCTTATATAATTATTTGTATCTAACAACCTCGTAAATACTATAAAATGCATGTGTGACTTCGGAGATTGTCTCTTGTTCTATTTGTGTTTATAGTGTCTATTGGAGTTAGAGCAAAAAGTAAAAAAGTTCTAGTTATTTAAGGCCCTAATTATTTTACATTTAAAAATGTAAATATCCTGAACATAATAGAATCAGTACGTATACACCATCAATGCTTTTACGACCAAAATTCAGGCATTCGTGGAAATTTTTCCAACATTCTGGTAATCGAATTAGGGGCTCTGCTATTACCAGGCTGGTTATACCAACTACTTGTCTATTATACCTGGTACAACAACAAAAAAACAAATATAAGCTTCTGAATGAAACACTAAAACCGAGTCCCAATGGGGATACATATGAGATGGGGTTGTACCTGTCATCCCAAAAAGAATTAGAACAAGCAATCGAAGAATCTCGACAACGCAAGCTTAAGAAATCACATAACGCCATAACTTTTCATCTAAAAAGAGTATGGTTTTTAATTAAAGACCATATGGTGGAACCGATCTATACAGTGCTTCGGTTTTTGGAAATATCAGCTATATTTTTACCTGTTTTGATGTTATACCCTATATCATATTTTGGTCGACATCATGCAATGAAAAATCTGGATTCACCACCTGAAACAACTGGAGCTTTGCTATGGTACAAAATTCTTCGGAAAGCATTAGAATGGGGAGGACCAAGTTTTATCAAATTAGGTCAGTGGGCGGGCTCACGTACTGATATGTTCTCGAGAGGGCTTTGCCAAGAACTTGGTGAATTACACAGCAATGGTAAGGCTCACTCATTACAATACACAAAGAATAAGATTTGTGAAAGTCTCAGAGACGAATTTCAATTTGATGAAATTTTTGAGGAATTCAAAGAGAAACCTCTAGGTGTCGGTGCGATCGCACAAGTATATGCCGGAAAACTTTCAGAATCTTTTTTAAAACGCAAGGATAGCAACATGCAATTTGGAAATGATGATACTAGATGGTGTGCAGTCAAGGTAATACATCCCCATGCCAGCAGAAAAGTTAACAGAGACTTGAAAATTATGAGGTTCTTTGCTAGTGTAATTGATACAATACCGACTATGGAATGGCTCTCACTACCAAGTGAAGTAGAAAATTTCAGTATTTTAATGAGACTTCAATTAGATTTAAGGATCGAAGTACTAAATTTGAAAAGATTTAATGACAATTTCAAGGATTCTATTCAGGTAAAATTCCCAAAAGGCTTTCAAGACTTCACTAGTAGAGATGTTCTTTTTGAAGAGTACGTTCATGGCTTTCCAATGGAGCAGTTTTTGAAAGTGAAACAAAAATTAAATGACGTGGAACTTTGCCAATCTGTAAGTAATCCATTTATTGATTCGTTTTTGCAAATGCTTATATTAGATGATTTTGTCCATGCGGATCTCCATCCAGGTAATGTGATGATAAGATTTGTTAAGACAAATAAATATGGTACAAGGATTACATCGTCGGAGTCAGATACATTCAAAATTGTTGATCAATTGAAAGAGAAGTACAAATCTGGCGATCCTGATTTTCCCGAAGAACTAAAGAAATATTTAAGAGATTATGTTCCACAGATCTGTTTCATTGACGCTGGTCTGATCACCGAATTAAACAAAAACAACAGAATCAACTTTATCGCATTATTCAATGCCCTAGCAAGATTTGATGGATACCACGCCGGAGAACTGATGATTGAGAGATCAAAAACACCCGAGACCGCAATAAATAAAGAGATATTTGCATTCAAGGTTGAAAAGCTTGTCAATAAGGTTAAAAAAAGGACATTCACCTTGGGAACAGTTTCAATTGGGGATCTTTTAGACCAAATGCTCAGTATGGTGAGATCGCACCATGTCAGAATGGAAGGAGACTTCGTTTCTGTTGTTGTCGCAATTTTGCTACTAGAAGGAATAGGCAGACAATTGGATCCTGATTTAGATTTATTTGCAAGGTTCGTATACTTCGTTTTTCTTCATGGGTTTTCAGAATTGAATAAGAATCTTTACTAACATTATAAACTTATTTATTTTAGTTCCTTACCAATTTTAAGAGAGTTTGGTTTGCAAAGAGAAGCTGGTAGCCTACTCGCAAATGCCAGCACGCTGTCAATGTTGAAAATTTGGATCGGTTTGGAGCTTCGCTCGTTGATGAGTTCTTCAGCAAAGGGTATTTTTGACTTGATCAAAACCGATCAACTATGCCCGAATTATTGAGGCTCTGTTTTACTTCCGTTGTGCAATTTATTGAGACAATGGCTGATCCTCTGGTTATGGCAATTGGTTTTATTTATGATTCATTCTATATGCACTAACAGAGTTCTGAATTCTTGAAACAATCTCATCGCATTCTTCTGGTGATACAGCTTCCAAATAATATCTTTTGATTTCATGTTGACTTTTTTTGAAGAACAGTTTAAAATATTCCGGGACTCTTTTAGATTTTCTTATTAATATAACCTGACTTATATGTATGGATTTGGTTTTAACATTATCATGCCAATGAAGTTGCTTCTCAGGAGGAACAATGTAGATGTAGTCACCATCTAGCGCCAAAGTCCTTTCATGCTTAGTCATCAAGGACATTTGCTGTCTTCTCCAAACTTTATATTTATGATAGGCACCAGAGAACAAATCTTGATAATTGCCTGCTCCATTGCCATTGACATTTAGAGAAGATCTATTTGGAGTGTAATATTGCAGTGAGCCATGTAGAGACGATTTTGAGGAATTTTTATTTTTGAAGAATCCACCTGAGGTACTTCCACTACCACTTATATTGCTGGAGCCCGATATTTGGGTAGTCAATCCCAACCTATGTTTCGGCCCTAGCTTTTTCAGTTTATTTTGTGGTTTTGAATCTTTGACGGTGTTACTTGTCTTCTCGTTTTGCCCTGCCTGTAAATATGTGTTAAGCGGTTCAAGAGTTAATGGTGTTAAATCATTGCTTTGGATCGTAGGCAAAGTTGGTTTCGCTATATCAGGCATTGCCTTTTGCACTTTGATTTTTCTTGCTTCTCTCTTAGAAATGAGTTCTACTTCATCATTTCCGTCAAGTCTCAAAACAGTATCATTTAAATTGTAAGCAATTTTTTTATCTGTAACTTTGAGTATGTAATCATTGGGATCGAGGTTTTTCATTTTGCAATACTTTACAAGAATATCGTTGATACTGGATGTTACCGATACTCTTATGGAAGTGAAGTTAAAGGCTTTATTAGTACAGGGGTACAGAAACACTTTAATATCAATGACTTTGGCATTGTCTCCTTTATCTAGCATCTTTTCATTTCCTAATATTGGTCTATAATAGCTTAGCTGGTTTATTCCTGAATATTGTAAATCTTCTCCTGATTTAGCACTTTGCCTCCGTGCTGGTCTCTCGTCAAGTTGGTTATAAGGGAGGGGCGTCTCTTTATTGTTAAGTGCCAGCTCTTTATCATCAACCAAACACAGAACTACCTCATCATCTGAAAGCTGTTTAATTTGTTTTGCCCTATCAAGTTTGCCAAAATTATCCTCAAAGGGTTCTCCATCCTCATCAACAATCTTGAGACAAAATTTATTAGGGTTTTGAATCATTACG
Source organism: Zygotorulaspora sp. UFMG-CM-Y6047 (assembly GCA_030571275.1). Lineage (NCBI taxonomy): Eukaryota > Fungi > Ascomycota > Saccharomycetes > Saccharomycetales > Saccharomycetaceae > Zygotorulaspora > Zygotorulaspora sp. UFMG-CM-Y6047. The sequence goes on along the minus strand of JAJLXM010000008.1, from coordinate 179,521 downwards.
GATGACAAGGCTCCATCATGAGTATTCTTCTCCTTGAGCTCTTTGGAATACATATATAGAATATATCCAATGACTTCAAAGATTGTAGCCGACTTCCTAACATTCAACTTCAATGACTTATGTTTATATTTTTCCGATGGCTGAATATAAATGTTCAAATCTTCTGCCTCATATTGCGGAACTTTATCTCCAGAGACAAAGGAAAAATACTCTAGTGCTTCTGTTAGATCTCCAGAAACTTGTTTTTTCTTGTTAAATAATGAGGATAGCTGGGAACCATTGGTTTTAGGTTTTTCAAAGTTAGTAACTTTTTGTATTACTAGTGTGTTAGCCTGTGGACTAGAAGTATGAGAGCTTGTAGTTTGTTCAGTTTGTATAGTGTGATGTGTGGGATTCTGAATCTTATTGTAATCTGTTTTGCCTCTTATATTGTTGCAGCTTGTATTTGAAGATGATCTGGTATGTGTTTTCATTTTTAACCCGGTATTTGAGTTACTAGAAAGCCTTCTATTCAGAAGACTATGAGGTATGAGCTGGTTGGTGGTCCGCCTTTCTTTTGATATCGAAGCTCTGTCTGAATTTTTTATATCTTGAACGGCATAATCGAAGGCATCGTCGATTGTAGAATCGTCTTGTCCGTGATATATTCCATAGTCTTCGAGTGTTTTTGGGATCGAGTGTGAAATGGTCTCTGGCATAATATCTGAATCGTCTAAAGCAGAAGCACTCTCGAGGGCTGATGTATCATCTTTATTAAGGCCATTTTCTGTGCTAAAATCGGAGTCCAGTAAGGACCTACCGTAAGAAGAAATACTGTCAGAGTCATCATCTTCAGTCAAAACGATTTGTTCATTATTTGTTGGCGATTTTTCGTCGCTTTCTATCGACTCTAGTTGTTTCAGAGATGAGCTTTTGTCAATGTTGGATGGTACATTGTCTAGATCCAACTTATCTAGATCATTCTCGTTAATTAACGATTCCATGTCAGATATGTATTCATCTTGGGTAGACGTTTTCTTCTTACTTGTGTTTGATAGAGAATCGTCATGGTTACTTCCCTTCGTTAACCGTTCAGACTTCAAACTATTGGCCCTAATATTATCGGAAAGCGGGTTTCTAGGTATGATATTTTGTGGAAAATGGGTTTTCCTTCGATTAGTATTATGATTATTCCCCCCATTGTTAGTATTGTTACTATACGAGTTTCCATTAGTATGCATCGTCAAAAGGCTATTACTGCTTGTTCCTAAATTATTATGATTTTCTTTCTCAGAAATAGAATTTTGATTATGAGATTTGCTTTGTTCAGTATCAAGTTGGAAAAACTCAGATTTTAAATCTTCTCCATCATCATCTTCATCATCATCATCATCATCATCATCAGCCAAATTCCTATCATAATCAAATTTCATATCGAATGCAATGTGTTTATTGTTTCGACTATGAGGATTTGATTTGCCTTTGCTTCCTATTTTTTTTTGGGTTTCATCAGAATCTCTCTTGCCTTTGAAGATTCTGGAAAAAGGTAATCTTCTACTGGTCTTCCTCTTCACGTCGCTCGATTCTGAGTCCGAGCTATCAACAGTAAAATTACTTCCATTGAAATTAATTGCATTAGTATTTCCCAAACCATTTAAAGTATGCAAGTCATCATCTGAGGCAGTTTTATTTGCTACATCCCATGTTTTGTTATCATTTTTTATTGTTGTAGGTTCGATGGGATCAACATTTCCAAATTTTGCTTCTTGTTCTCTGAATTCTAGTTGATCAGCATCTGATATTTGTGTGACTTTCTCTGAGCTTTCCTCTCCACTTTCAAGTTTATTTCTTTCAGCTCGATTTATGTGCCTGTAATTGTCCATATAGCTATCACAGATTGGGGGTGATTCTAATTGTTCTAACATATCTGTGCCATCTGGTGCGATATAAAACTTTTTGATATTGCTGTCCAGATCATAGTACTTTTCCTGATTGATTTTTGGAAGTTCATTCGAATCCATCGTATAAGGCTTCACTATTCGCCTCATTTGATCCTTTTCAGGACATTCCCACAAAAATTGAGCACGTAGTCTGTTAATATGGGAAGCCGTATTCATTTTGGGAGTTATTGTGCGGTACTATATGACCAAGCTTCAGAGCCTTTTTCATACAGCGCCAGATGTGATAATTGAGTACCCTTCTTATTGGACTTAAAACATCGATCTTTCATATTGTAATTTTGAACAAAGAAAAAAATAAAAACGAAGATTACATCTCATCGCTTCTTTCGAAAAGAAAACAACTGGTAGACAACCAGCTCCTAATCAATCAGTGGCAATCATGGTATTATCATCAAATTGGTTAGAATTGCAGAATTCAGAGGAAATCAAATCCAAGAAACCAAGATCCGTTAAAAAGAAAACACCAATGAAACTATCTAAAAATGTAACGGATGCGACAGTCAAGAAAAGTGCCAATGTTGGTCGTAAAACCAGCAATCTCATGAAAATGGTGTATGCTATGAGTGATGAGATAAAATGTGCTGAAGAAAATAAAATAAGTGGTAAGAAATTTGAGTTCAAACCAGAGGAAGTAATTTCTGAGGATGATCCCACAAACGAAGGTCCTTTAATAGGAAACAAAGTAAAAAGTATTGGTAAATATATAGGAATGGATTGTGAGTTCGTAGGTGTGGGAGATGAGGGCAGAGACTCTGTATTAGCTAGGGTGTCATTGGTTAATTATCATGGACACGTTATTCTAGATGAATATGTTAAACCCAAAGAACGTGTGACTGATTGGAGAACATGGGTTAGTGGTGTGTCCTCTCAAAATATGGTCAATGCTATAACATTTGAAGAAGCACAAGACAAAGTTTCATCCATTTTAAAAGGAAGAATATTGGTTGGACATTCAGTCAAGCATGACTTGGAGTCTCTTTTGATTTCACATCCTAAATCTATGATTAGAGATACTGCAAGACACACACCGTTTAAACAAACATACTCAAAAGGGAAGACCCCAAGTTTAAAAAAATTAGCAAAAGAAATCTTGGATATTGAGATTCAACAAGGCCAACATTCATCGGTAGAAGATGCAAGAATCACAATGGAAATATACAAGGCCGAGAAAAAAGAGTTTGAAAAGTCAAGGCATAGTTTATATACTGAGTAGTTCCTTAAAAAATTTAGAATGTATAATAATGTTTCAGAATGAAATAAAAACAATATACTTAATTAAACATAACATGTCATTCTAGATAGCAGCATAGTTATAATTTTCTTTCTCTGGTATATGACATCGGTATGATCAACCAAATTTGCGAGCGAATTGCTATATGTAGGATCGAACCCTCTGACATTTAAAATTGATTGCAGCCCCCTAGATTTAATGTATTGAATACTTCGTTCGTTATATTTCTCCAAATCATTGAATTCTGAATGCTCAACTAATAATCTTATTATATCAAATGATACTTTCACGCAGTCGGAGTTCATATCAATTGTAGAAATCCTCCTTAATTCTTCACGGATAACATAATATATCCTGAAAACAGCCAACGGATTTTCTCTGATCAAGAATCTTATAATGAGTGCGAATCTCAATTTACAAGGCTCATCTGAAATTGAGCTATTGAACAGCAAAGCACTTTGGTAGAGGGTGATGCTAGAACAGCTGTCACCGGAACGTAGCCAATCAGCTAACTTTGCTGGTAACTTGTAGTTCTCATTGAGAACAACCACATCATCCTCTAGACCAACATCCTTCAAAGTCGCAGAAAACTGTTCAGAGGATTGAAAGAGAAATAGCAGAAACATATAGCACAAGTAATGAGTGGATTTTGGATTCCGTAAATGTTCACGAAATGTATTTTTGAAAAAAGAACTCATACAATCAAGCGCCTCCACTTTTACAAATGGAATTGACAATCCCCGACTTACCACTGCAATCAAATTGTGTGAAAAGTTTTCTTCTGTCCATACAGCGCCCCCATGCTCTTCCAAAGCATCCAATAATGAAGCAGCAAATTTGCGTGAGTCAACTATAACGGAGGTCATTAGACGTGTTTCATTTTGGTCTTCAAAATGAACTTCATACAAACGATTCAGACAGCTTGACAGGAAAAGTAGTCCACCTTCAAAAATTACGGTATTTATTGACTCTGAAACCGCGGTACTGAACCAAAACAAATGTTGCATTAAGTTGTTCGATGGATCCAAACCCTCTACAAGCTTCCCATAGGTAAAAATATGTGCAATTGTTACAAATAAGGTTTCTTCAGTTACCTGCGGAGCTGCATATATTTTCATTGTCTGCCCAAGTAAGTTTTTGCAGAGTACATCAGATGCCGAACTTCCACTTATGATACCTAGAATCATCATTGCACGAGCAGAGAGGAAAGAATCACTATTGAATACAGCATCAATTAAATATTTCTTATACCTTGTTTTCCAATGCGGTGACTCCGTTGTTGAGGAACTCTCCATCAGTAAAATAATATTCGTTATGAAGTGCTCTAAAGCAACAAATTTCCCAGAAAAAGACGAGGAGTTGAAATTCTGTAAAATTCTACCTTTATCTTGGTTGAATCCAAACATGTACTTCAGTTTTTGCCTTGAGAAAGTTGTGCAAACATCATTCAACACCTTTTTTTGCTCCTTTGATAATGCATCTGTGACGTATAGAGAATGAGAGACATTAACCAGGAGCTCGTGTAAGGAAGAGCGTATATCATGTGGGCCAATATCAATCAAAAGTGAAACGATAAACAATACCTCAGGCAAAAAAAGTTGAGCAATTAATGGGGACTCAAAAAAGAGAGGAGTGCATGTCGAAACTAAAATGGCCAACTCTGACCAACTCTGAGTAGATATTTCCAATTTAAAAGATGGCAGAAAAGACTTAATGATTTTCATCAATCTGTCGATAATGTGCGATGCCACTTCCACTGTTGGTAAACCATTAAATAAGCAAAGTGCTTTTTTCCAGTCACGACTTTCTGAATCTCTATCGAGTGCATAATTAACTATCTCTTCTACAACAAGTGATGTTAACCGACCGTCAACCGCCAAAGAAATCCAAATCTCTTGTAAAAAATTTGTTGTGAAAGATGGATTGGAAACTGTAATGTTGATCAGATCACGAAGAATACGTGAAATGGCTTCTGGCCCCTCTTCATCATCCATCAAGTAAACATGCTGGTAAAGGTTAGGAACCCAATGAGCTAAACATATAATAGTTTGTGGAACATGAATTTCGGGAATAATTTGAGTTGCAAGACCTTCTAAAATATACTTCCATATGTATAATGTAAGTTCTGGTGACGTGTTCGCAATAGATCTAGAAAGTAGACAAATGAAGGCACTACAATCACTTGGAACATAAACCTCTGGTGACTCGGCAAATTGGATTCCTAAATCTAAATCAAAGGTATTTTGTGCCGCAGCCATTAGATTGTAGCTAACACTTTTGATATCAGGATCACTGTCCAATAAGTTCACTGCAATAACAAGTAATAAGTGGGAAATTAATTCATATCGTTCTTTAACTTCTTTTTGATCAACATCGGATAAAGAACCATTACTATTGACTTGATATCCATCTGAAGAATATTCGTACTCATCCTCTATCCTGTCCAGGGCGTAATAGAACATTTTAACAATTTCAAGATATTTTGAGCTGCAGAAAACTAAAGTCTTACCATTTTGTAAGTGAACAGTAAATTCTGCAGCAACTCCTGTTGTAGACGAAACATTCACTGACACAACATTGGAAATTTCGTAAACATCGTTAAACTTCAGCTCTATCAATTTGTCAAGTCCTCGTATTTTGTATTGCCTTGTTGTTTCTTGAAGAACTTGGAAAAAGTTGTTACCGATCTTCATTGAGACTGGAACAAATCTTCTATTACGCTCATCAAACAGAGCAATATCATGTAAGGAAACACGTACATCCTGAATGATATCTGCACTTCTTCCAGATATACCCAAAGATTTCGTAAAATCAACATCTGTGTAACTGTTGATAAAGTAATGGGGTACTTTGTTACTAATGTAAGGATTGTTGCAATCAAGTATAGCATCCCATCTAGCTACAAAAGCTTCCTGTACATTGAAGAAAAAGTATCCTTTACAGTTCTTAAAAGCAATTGACGGGATCAGGCCTAGGAAAAGTGATGTTAACTTTTTGATGTCTACTTCGCTATCACAAAAACTGGTACAGTCAAGTAGTAAATAATGTTCCACAGGCCAGATTCGAGCGTATATTTGAAACGTTCGGTAAATAACCGTATCAATGTCAATGCTCTTCGAATTGAAGTCACCCAAAATAAGTAGAAGGATTGGGAATCCATCACTAGTCATTGATTCTCGAATAAATGGTGAATGTGGATTGAATGTATCGACATTTCTGAATGCATGTCTACTCATGAATTCGTACAGTTGAGGGTATTCTTCCATATGATCTATGACATACGAAGGAATCTCGTTTCTAAACTCAACCCTTGGTTGACCCAAAATTCCCATTTCCTTATCAACCAAAAAAACCATATGTTTTGCTTTACTAAAATTATTGTAGAATTCTGGTTTAGAAAAGATGACCTTTCTAATGGCCAGTTCATTATTGTATAAATACTTGTGTAGGAAATTTATTTCCATATGAACTGGAGTATCACCTCTATTAATTGGAATTTCAACACTGCGATCTGTCCTGCAAATTTCCTCTAAGAAATGAAATATTCGATTACTACATTCCTTCAAAAAGTCATTTTGACTGGATAATCCTGGCCATTTAGTGATATTATCTGTTCCATTTGCAATGCTTTGAATGACTTTAGCTAAACTGATAAATGATCGTTTATACTTTGGATTTGCCACATTGACAACATTTTCTGACTCTGGACTAACTAAAGCAGGACAGAAAAAACGCAAAAACACAAAGGAACCAACGGCAACATAGGCATAGTCTGGAAATTTCTCCTTTACGGATTTATAAATGACCTGACATATGTAAAATAACTCCGGTGGAAAATATGGGACTGAGGCCGTAATGGCGTCAACCAGTTTTGTCATATACTTCACGAAGTAAGTTGTTTGCACGTCCGAATCCTTTTCTATTTCAAAAGTCTCGCCGCTTTCCATCATTTCATTCAGCACAGGAGAGAGCGTTTTTTCCAAGTACTTGCCACCTTTCAATCTAGAGAAAAGTGATAATGCCCTTGTGGCCCCACTGTTCCTTCTTAAAATGTCCATGTGTCGAGGTGCTCTTTGTATTTCATCAACTAATAATTGAGAAACAAAAACATGTGAAGCATTTCTACTATCAAATGCAGTAACGAAACCAGCAGCCAAAGGGTCTGCTTCATTTGCAGGGCATGCTATCATAGCCTGTAAAGCAAATTCTGGATGATCAATAAGCCTCAAAAGCATATCATTGCAAGCATGTAAGATTAATTTGTCTGATTTGTTTTTATAGGTCGGATAGTTTCTTAAAATGTTAACGAAAACTTTCAGAAATGCGATCCGTATATTATTGTTTTTAGAGTATCCCATTGGCAGACAGCTGGACAAACCAGCATCTACATTAGCATTTGAGAGGTTTGTTAAAGATGTAATAACATTTTCATTGAGAATGCTAATCTTGTGTTTCAGCGAAGCGGGGTATTTTTCAATATCAGTACTCTTTTCTAGACCTTTCAGAAAGATGTTAAAGTAACTTCCGAAAACTACAGTTTTCGAGCGTTTCAACTCATCCTCAGATACAGAAGCAGGAACTTCCAGTGGTAAATTATTTGTGAGGAATGAAAGTGCTTTTGATGATTCGATCAAAGTATCAATGAATAAAATATCCAAGTCCCGTCTCTGTAAGTCCATTTCCCTGTGTGGTCTATGTAGGTTTTCAAAATCATATTCTTTCACTAGTGTAAGGTTGAACCAATTGGTGACTAAATCTAACCATTTGTTCTTTAACATATAGTGTCCTCTTAGGGCTAAACTATCTTGGGAAGTTTCAATTGCACGCAACATTTTCGACATATGGATCACAGCTTTAAAAAATTTGGGTGAACTTTGACGAATATTATTGACAATATCTACCAATTGCTCAATAAAATGAAGAATGTCCAATGAAAACAAAAGTAAAAGTTCTTCATCATCTTCACGTCTTAAGATAGTTCTAAAGATAGTGATGATTTGTTCCAAAAGTACAAAAAGTAGATCATTTTTTGATTCAGTTAAATCAACTGATTCCAGTTCATTCATGCGAGGCTTTAAATTTTCAAATAGCAATTTGAAAGCTAAAGGATGCAATTCTGTACTTAGGATATCCTTCGAATTCTCTCTTGTTAAAAGGTCGGAATTATTTAGCCAATAGCATTGTTTATTAATGAAATAATTCATTTCATTCGTCACATGCATTTTCAGTTCGTACTGAAAGGAATTGTTTTCATCACCAGCAAAAAGTAGAACTCCGCACATAGAGGCAAGTATTCCAGCAAAACTTCTGAAATCAGCTAACTCCTCTTGTGAAAGATCCTTTGCGTGCACAAATTCTAGCCATCTTTTGTATATAACATTGATTGCGTCAAAGTAAACAGCGTCTGGTCTTTTAATAAACTTCAGGAGGTTTAATCGTAAACGACGTTGAAATGCAACTGAACCAGATGCAACATAATTATCCTGTGACATAGCTTCAGCAAAGGCAAGCATGTCAGTAAACGCAGCAGGTAATTCGCCTAACGTTTTCTCATAAAACTTGATAGCTTGAAGATATTCAAAATATGCAGTTTTCAAAATTTTTTGAACCGAGGATTTATTAGAGTAAAGAGACACAAATAATGCTCTTCCTAGGGTACCATATATCAGCGGAAAGGTTGTCTTCTCAGCCAGAACTAATTCTTCTTCTTCGATTATATCTGTTAATGTCTTGGATAGATTATAACGGACCTGCAGAAATTTAACTATTATTTCCAAGACTATCTCTCTTTTCGAACTTGGTAATTTCAAATCAAATAAGGCTGTCGAAAAAAGTGTTATAGTATTACTGCTCAGTAAATAAAAGCCACGTACATTATTTGAACTCTTTTCATCTTCAAAATCTGGCTTGTAATTGATTAAAAGTTCCATAAACGATTGTGCAGTCTTTTGTAAATTTTTGTCGCTATCAATGATTGCAACAAATATTGGTTTTATTATATTTTTGAAATCTGCAGATGCCCAGGCTTCATCCACATCATTCACATGTGGAAGGATAAAAAAACTTGCCAATCTCTTAAAGATACTGAAGATGTTAACCATTATTCTTCTTGCATCCTCACGTTTGTCCGTAGAAGTTGTTAGTACACTTTTGGATATTGACCCTAAATTAATAGATCTCGATAGTTTAGAGAACCCTTCATCAGAAGCTCTTCTTGACCTAGTTTGACTCAATGGCGATTTTGTATTACGTGCCAAACCCAAATTCGAAACAGCATCGCTCTGGTTCCGTGACCCAATTGGTCCTTTATCGGACTCTGATGTTCCCGGTGACGAAAGTATAGAACCCTTTCTGATAAAGCTAGAAGCCATCGACACCCTTCTTGCTCTTGGTGCAATTAAATTTCCAATTTGCTGTTCAGAAGGACTCATGGCACTGTTAATCGAACTGGTTTCGGATGAGCTCGAACTATTTGCCGCCAGTGATATAAAGTTCTGGTTTCCATTATAATTGTCTGCTCCAGATGGACTAGAAGATGACTCTGTCCTCATCGCCTGTGATACTAACCCGAGACTGACGGGGGATGGTGTCAAAAGAACGCCGTCTCTTAAAATGCTTCTTTCCCCAATTTCTCTCAAAATTGAACCATCTAGTATGGCAGCGATAATATCAGAAACTTCTTCATCAAAGTGAGGAGATGCCTTCAATAAGGTATCGGGTATGGTACAGAATAAAGTCTTGAAAAAATCGGAAGTTTTTAAAGCTGTATTTTTTCTTAATTGAAGTGTTGATGGCAACTGGAAAAAAATCCTGAACCCTTCCGTGTATAGACTTATTCTTTTCAGGTTCGAAGTTTTGATAGCCTCATCAGGCTGCAAATGATACAGGAATTTTTCTTGGTTCAATTGAATAGCCGCAGCAAAAAATTCGATTTGTAGTCTTCCAAATATCGATGGGTTACGAAGTAAACATTTCTGCAAAAATGGATTGATTTTTGTTTCTGAAGGCCAGTTTTTACCAAAATCCAAATTGTTTGAAACAGTTGAAAACAACCTGTTTGCAAATTCAACACTTGGCAAGTCGGAGTCTATCAGTGCTATGGAAGAAGTCAAAGTAATTAAAGTTGTTAAACTTCTTAATGTGTCAATAAGAGCAGTATCGGAAATAGCGAGTGATCCATTCAAATTTCTTAGTAAGAGTGTCAAAAATTTTATGCTCCTCTTTTTAGAGGACGGTAGTATGGACAATTTTTTGAGGCCGTGAGCTAATGATTTTATTCCACCTTGTATCTTTTCTCTTTCTTTCTCCTTATCATCTATCTCTGAATGATAAATCATTTCGTTATTTTTTTTGACATCTGGAATGTTTTTAAATGAAGTCGCATTCAACTCAACGAAAACATCGGCATCTAACAAGGAAAGAATTATTAAAAACCTCAAAACTGCAGTATGAGAGAAGGACTCATTATCATCCAGAGTCGTATAAAGATCTAAAATGTTGCCAATATGAGGAATTGCAGACTTCAATTGTAATGTAGACATTGAGTCAATATCGTAATTCTTCTTACATAGGTCGATGGATGATTCATCTAGGTTAAAAGAATGGCCGAATGATTCGCCGGTTACCGTTTTCATTACTTCTGGAGAAATATTGTGACCTTGTTCACTACCCGGTGAAGATATTAAATTTGTTGGTGTAGATGATGATGTATAACTTGATGATAGAAGAGGAGAAAATGGGCTCGAAAATGGATGCGAACTTGAAGGAGTACTTGCGGTAGGATCATTTCCAGTCATTGCCCCTGTAGATTGGGTTGGTTGTTGGAATTGTTGAGATTGTTGCTGTTGTGCTGTCTGTCCTGACTGTGATTGTTGTGATGATGAAGATGTAGTTTGAGGTGTTGAGCTACTATAATTTGTTATCGACGATAACAAATTCGTAATATTGAACACCGAATACAGTTCATCAAATAATGATGATGATATTTGATCAATAGCCTTTAAATTTTCAATATCTGGTTCTGAATCTGATTCATGTGCATTGGGGTTATCACATTTACAGTTGTTATCATCATGATGAATATCACTACTTTTATTGTAGGCACTGTTACTTTTGTAGTGGCCATTGCTATTTGAAGTATTACCATGATGTCGACTACTCATAACGCCATATTTTTTGTTATAATTGTCATTATTAAATTTTCCAGAATATTTTGATGATAAAGATGATGTTTTATGGATATACTCCGCCTCTTTATTGTTATCATTAGCATTATTATTACCATTATTATTATCATTATTGTTATCATTATTATTATTGTTATTATTATTATTATCATTAGTTGAAGAGGAAGAGGGAGCATTACTATTAGAGCTACTAGTAGTAGAATTAGAAGTAGTCATATGGACATGTGATTTGTTATGCGATTGATATATGGATGACGTGTTAACATGCGAGCTGCTGCTTGATGAACTATGAATTTTGGTCGTCATTAATGTCTGAATTGGCGTTGTCGAAGACAAATATGGTGAGCTTGTGTTTGATGTGCCAGAACCGCTTATTTCTGCCGAATATTTTTTCATGGAGCGAACCAAAAATGCATAGTCTTTTGGCCTTGACATTATCCAAAATTGTAGTGCTCTTGAAACACATAAGATTAAATAACAGTGGTATATTGTTTTCCTTATAGCATTTGATAATCCTTTAACTGTTTCCAAAAATTTGTAGATATTTCTTGACGTGATGTAGAAGCAACCGAATAAATCAAAGTATTGAATGATTTTGGTTTCAATATTATGGTGATTCTCCAATAAAGGTTTTAAAACGGTTATTCTAATATATCTTGAGAATTCTAAAGGGTTGGATGAAGCGACAAATCGGTTTAGATAATCAACCGTTCGATCTATTTTCTTACTGTATTCAGGAAAATCATTCTGTTTCAAATATTTTTGATAGTTAGGTAGAATATTCGACGCCACAACAGATGTATTACCATAGAGATGTGACGACATTCCCAACAATACGCCTAATGTATTTGTATTGAATTTAGACCGTGAACAAATATCTAATAATCTCCCAGCAAGTTCAGGATCCAGAGAATGAGGCGCTGATGGGTGGAAGCATGGTCGGTGCGTCGAATATCCTATTACTGATGCTGTAAACAATCGATTTTGTCTCTCATGTGCCTCGTTGTAGTGCTCGAACTCACGTTGTCTCATCCTGAGTCCATCCAAATGCTCCCAGTAATGATCCAAATTATCACTCAATAATCTAAGTACCACCAAAATCGATTGCGCTGCATCCTCTGATAATTTGCTGGATATAATGATCTCGTCGCCCAATATCATTTCTACAACTGCTACAGCTGTTTCCACAACAAGGTTGATATTTTGGTTGATTGACACGTCCATGATCACAGATCGACATCTCACAAAGGTTTCATCGCTCTCTACTTGATAATACGTCTCCAACGCTGACTCCACAGGCAGTAGAGGCAAGATTCTGTCGAAGAAAAGATGTTTCAATAAGCTCCTTACCATAACCTCCTTGTTCTTTCCGTCACTTTCTGAGTCTGTATTTGTGCTCATTTTGACTTTTTATTGGCTCACTAATACTATTTGGCTATTTGCAATGATTTCTTTCTCTGGTGGCCTTGTCAATCCTTGTTCAACACTGTGTTTTCTCCTGGTTTTAGTTCGTCTCTCTTATTTCGCCCACGAACACTCCTTTGTCTAGATTCTCTGAGCCTTTATTTATACCCAAGCCTTTCTCCAATAGCTTTTTAAACACTTTGCAACTTTTAAACCACTTCCTTCACTAGTATGTCTTATCAGTTTTCTTAGGCGCTTGTTGCCACCTTTTGATGATGTCTGTTTTTCGTTCCCATATCACAGGTCAACTGTCATTGCTAATCATGGCTTCAAAAGGTTTCTTCGTTTCTTTTGTCATCATTCTGGACGCTCACATTTCCTGACTTTTTTTTTTTGTGTTTATCAAGTTTGTTATTTTTGTTTACTATTTCTTTTTACAAGAGGGTAAAAAGGCATGTAAAAAGCAACGTCGCATTCATTGACATGTTGTAGAGAATAAAAAACTTGCCTTGTTAGAATTCTTATGCGGGGCATCAACTCCTTTTTTGTGCCGCACCAGCGCTAATTGCCATGGCAAACACCCATGCAGCTGCAGGTCTCCCCACTTCTTGCCTTTGACGTCCAAGTATCTGGCCCGCTCCTTGCAGTATATAAAGTTTGCAAGCTTCTCCACCTTTGCCCAGCTTTTTTTAACAGGCTCCATCTCCTTTGGTCCTATTTAGCTCATATTTGATTTGTCGGAGTTAAAGTTCCGCGGAGTCTTCAATTCTATTATTATAGTGTAACATATTTATGCTATACAAGAGTTGTCAATATTGTTGCCCCTCCATACTAAACTATGCTATTGTACGCAGTATCCTGCTAACGCCGCGCATTACAATGGTACCTGGAAGTCTCACAGTACGTTGCCACATACCATGAAGAAGTTCTTGATGCTTCTCCTACACCAGTACAACAGATCTTCAGAAGTGGCTGTCGTTGTGTGTGGGCTTGTGTTACCCAAACAGGCCTTGAGAAAGTTTCGTAAACAGCCACATTTGCATAACGCATATATTTAACTTTACAACTCTTCTTTGGTCGGGTAACACAATGTGCAAAAAATCTGCAGTTCCATAAATAGTACATTTGCGTATCTCGGCAAAACTAGAATACTCGCGCAAAAATCCAAGAGCAATATTTTTCCGAATGCCGAACGAGAAATTCCATTTGTCCGAATATTCATGTAGTCACACAGACCGAAACTGATTTCTATGCCTAGAGATATTTTGGGCCGTGATCATATGTGCCGTAGTTAGACTAGTTTAGTCGGCTTTAATGCTCATTATGCAGATTCAAAAAAAATACGATTCAATACTAATGGATTCTTTGGGAATAAAATAAATTGAATATCTAATTTATTATGTTATTTTAACCTGATAATCAAGCGTTATCCGTCCAAATAATTCTCATATAATTTGCAATTTATAAATTATATCGCTTTATACGGACATGTTTTACTTATTGGTGAATATATCTAAACGCCGAGGACTCTAGACAGACAATAAAAGTTAGGACATGACCGGAGGAAAATTCATGTATTCATGTAGTAGTGACGCAGCAGAAGTCGGCAATAATTAACGGATATGCAAAAATATGTATTACAGGGGTGTTGGTGGGAAGAGGATGCTATTATGGTTTCGTAGAATTACTAATAAATATCCTTTTTAAAACAAAGATGTCTCAGTGCAAATTGAAAGAATAGTTGTCATTAGCACGTGATCATTGACATATACAAATATTGTAATAGCTATAAACTTCAAATCATGGTCAATTGATAAATAAATTATCAAAAAATGATCCAATAGGTGATGCTAAAGCATGTAACCTCAAGACAGGACAGCTCAATAGCGAGATTTTCTTGTGATAAGATGTGCGGGAAACGCATATCCAATGAGCCGTGGTGATCGCTGAGTATTATTTAATGCATCGAATTCAACACTCTGCGTAGAACTGGTGCGGAGAATATATGCTACGAATTTACTAAGATGAGTGAAATTTCAAAGGTATAAGAAACTTAAAATCAGTATTATGTATTCAAACATATACAGAAGTTGTTCATTCGAGGTCCATCGCGTAGTTTTTTCTTGTTAAAATGAGCTTTGGTACCGGCCTCTACAGTTGAGTAAGCCAAAGTTTCTAAACTGAACAAAAAGTAGCATAGTTTGTGTGACTCGTGGTATTTAAGACATGAAAACCCTTGACTTTGTAGGATGCTGACGAAGCGCTGTTTGTCCATGTATCGGGAATTGTTGATGCACGGTAGTGGGAGCACGACAAACAAGTAACCGTTGGGTTTTAAAAACAAGCTAAATCGCTTGACCATATCGCCTCTCTGAGTTGGAGTCGGCACGAAATTGAGCACGAGTGAACAAGATATGAGCGTGAACTTGTCGTCATCCGAAGCTGGGAGCGGTCGCTGCATGAAATCCTGCTTTAAAATACCTCTTGTGTCATTCGTGTTATTTAGATCTATTCTAACAACGGAATTGAAAATTCTGCAAGTAGAAATAGCGTTTTCACAACTCAAAGAACCAATTTCCAGGGCCGTGCTTAGATTTTCTTTTGGAATTTCAAGCTCCCGGATCCATTGGACAAGCCTTCTGGATGAGTCACCACCTCGGTCTGTAGATTGACCATTGCGACTTGCCATCTGGTACATTGTTAAACCACCCCTGTTGACGATTTCGTTTGTTATAGAGCCCAGTATCTTAAGAAGGCTATCACGTGATTCAGAATGGGAATCAATGTTGAAGTCTTGGATTGAATCATCTTTGAAGCCTATCTCAAATTGTCGAAGATCTTGCTTATTCAATTGTTTAGATATCATTGGAATATTCTTGTACTCATCGTTATGGCAGAGTTCAATATGCAAGTCATCACATATTTTTTTCCTTTTATTAATTAAGACATGGTATCGTCTTATTACTTTGCGAGCTTTGCTGGGCTTTATGGTAGTGCTACCAAATTTGGCAATCTTGGAGCCAGTAATGCTTTTCCTTTTCTTGGAAAGCATTATCAAACACCTTGTTATCTGGGGCTCTTTAGTTAATGCTGTAGTTTAATCCTCCCAAAATTGAAAAATTTTCGGAACTACAAGACATGATGAGATGAGATGAGATGAGATGAGATGAGCCTGGCACACAAAAGGGTATATACAAACACACAATAGAATGCCCAAGAAAACGTTTTCTAAACGTATTAAGAAATCCAAAACCAAAAATCTCCATGATGATTTATTGTTTCGTGATTCAGAGTTGAACTGGAAACCTGTCGACATTCCAGATACTCTTGATGATTTTGGTGGTTTTTATGGACTAGAAGAAATTGAAGGTGTCAACGTAAAGGTGGTAGATGGTAAAGTATTATTTGTTGCCAAGGATGAAAAGAAATTGAAACATGATAATCAAGAGCAAAATTTACTGGACGATGAAAAGGATATGGAAGAAGAGGAATTGATAGAATTCAAAAATATGGATGATATCGAAACAGGTGCATTGAGTGAACAAGAAGAAGAGGATGAGCACTTAGATGATTTTACGCCTGATCATCAAGAGCTAAATTCAAGCGAGGAAACCCCTCAAGATGAAGAAGAAGACGAGAACAAAGACGTGAATGAAGACAAAGACGATGGTATGGATGCTGATGAGTTACAATCTAATATTTTTAATCCAGATCTGGATATATCTGATGTTACACCTCCAGATCTTCCGGAGTGGACCTCGTTATGCCCACTTTCGATCTCTACGTTACATGGTTTATCTAAAAACGGCTTCATACATCCAACAGATATTCAGACAAGAGCCATTCCGGTAGCCATGAAAGGTGAAGATATTATGGGGAAGGCTGCTACAGGCTCTGGTAAGACGCTGGCATATGGTATTCCGATTTTGGAAAACTTGGTTAGGGCTTCCAGTTCAACGGAGCCTATCGGATTGATATTCACACCAACTAGAGAGTTAGCACAGCAGGTTACTAAACATTTGCAAAATATTGGTGAATTTTTGATCAAGAAATCGCCTTATTCAATACTTTCTCTGACTGGTGGGCTCTCCATTCAAAAGCAGCAAAGGTTACTAAAATATGAAGGCAGTGGTAGGATTATTGTTGCAACACCCGGTCGATTCTTGGAATTAATTGAAAAGAGTGATGACTTGCTTGAACGATTCTCGAAAATTCAAGTTTTAGTTCTTGATGAAGCTGATAGATTACTTCAAGATGGACATTTTGATGAGTTTGAGAAAATCTTGAAGCATTTGAACGTTACAAGGAAAAAGTTCAAGAGAGAATATTGGCAGACTATGATATTTTCTGCAACCTTTTCGATCAATTTATTTAATAAGCTGGCAAACGCAACATGGGATAAATTCAAGAAATCTAAAAGTGATAATGAAATGGAAATAGTATTAAACCATCTGATGCAAAAGGTCCATTTCAAAACAAAACCTGTTATAATTGATACTAACTCGGAACAGATGATAAGTAAACAAATCAAGGAATCGCTAATTGAATGTGGACCATTGGAACGTGACCTCTATTCCTACTATTTTGTGATGATGTATCCAGGAGCAACATTAATCTTCTGTAACTCTATTGATTCTGTCAAGAAACTAAATGCTTACCTTAACAATTTGCACGTTTCGACTTTTCAATTGCATTCATCGATGACCCAGAAGGCACGTTTAAGAAACTTGGAAAGATTTCAAGATCAGCTGAAAAAAAATAAAGCCACAGGTAAATCTACAGTTCTGATAGCCAGTGATGTCGCTGCAAGAGGTCTGGATATACCTGATATTCAACATGTCATTCACTATCATCTACCTCGGACAGCAGACGTTTATATTCACAGATCCGGAAGAACAGCAAGAGCTGAGAAAGAAGGTGTCTCGGTAATGATATGTTCCCCAGATGAAGCGCAAGGTCCTCTAAGAAAATTGAGGAAGTTGTTGGCAGTTAAATCCGATACTGAGGTCACTGCAAATAAGAAATGGCAGAAATCTGTTCCTCTACTTCCAATCGAGGGAGCAATTGTAAGACAATTGAAAGATCGCAGTAGATTAGCTAGTGAATTAGCAGATCATGACTTAGTCTCTAACTCATTAAAAAAAGAGGATGACTGGTTAAAAAAGGCGGCAGATGATTTAGGAATAGATGTAGACTCTGATGATGAAGAGAGAGATGTTATATTAGCTAAGAACAAGACCAAAAAGCTGAATAAAACTATCGGAAAAGACAGAGTCAAAATCGTAAGAGCTGAATTGAAACAGTTACTACAAGTACCAATTAGAAAGGATATGAGGAAAAAATATTTGACTGGAGGTCTCGTCAATTTAGCGGATGATATTGTTAAAAAAAGAGGGCATGAAACTATTATAGGACAAGATAAACAGGCTGCTTTGGATTTGTTGAAGACAAAAAAGAGGAAAGTTGAAAGAAAAAAGAAGAATTGATATACATATTATTTAATATGACCATATAATCTGCTTAGAATTTAGTAACAAACAAAATTCAAAATATTTTACAAATTTAGCCAATCTAGAGTATATTTAAACTCATTATAATTAGCTATGCTTAAATGAAATCATAATCAGAGCCTTCATCATCATCATAATATTCATCTTCTGATTCGTCTGCCAATTGTTCAAAATTGACTTTATAACGCAATATAGCACCAATACCACCGAAACCTGTAACGAATTGGGCACCCTCGGACGACTTGTCTGTAATGAATTCCAAAGAGGCACCGTAGTTTTTATAATTTTCAGCCAACCATTCAACCAATTGTTGTTCGTCCACAACATCCATTTCTTGGCCAGTTGCTTTATCTAGAACATATGATTTATCTTCTTGTTCCGGTTCGACAAATTTGAGTACCTCTTTGTTTTCAGAATCTTTGAATACATATCTAACAGTCTCCAAATTTTCGAAAACAATTAACTTATCAACTGCACCTAACTCTAAGGCCTTCAATGTATCGTCAATACCGTAACAGAATTTTCCTGTATCTTGAGAAATCTCGTCGAAATAGTCTGTTAATAATTTCTTTTCCTGAACAAATTTAACATTAGATAAAGTTTCAGCTGATAATTCGATTGCTTGGTTGAAACCATTCTCACCACCATATGAAATATCAACAATCTTGATAACTTTTGATGCTAATCTTTGATCGAACATTTCAGATTTGGCCAAATCGGTTTTAAAATCCGCAGAACCTGCTAGAATTAGACCTTTGACATTAATTTTATCGTCAGTAATGAAATTCTGTACTGCAACTTCGGCCACCTTCCTCACATAATTGTGTCTCTTTTCCTCTCTCAGACGTGCGAAACGAACAGCAGATTGACCACCTCTACCATGCTTTTTAGGCAAGTCAACGGTGAACTTGTGTAAAACTGTTCTGGTGTTACCAGAAAGCAAACCAAATAATGTACCCTGACCATCCATGACAATGAAACCAAACTTGTCATCTGCTTCAAGAAGCTCTGAAAGAACTTCGGTGTGGAATTTGTTATCACATAAGTATAAGGATGTGTTAATTGGTTTGTAAGGCTCGATATCAAAAGTAACTTTCTTTTCCTTACCTTCGTCAGTGATCATATCACCACAGTAGAGAACAAGACCATTAGGTGGAACCTTGGTGTACAATTTTAACTTTTGTTGAGTAGATGTGATAGCAGATAACACGGAAAGACGATTCACTCTCGATTTAATATTAGAAGCAGTACCATATTCATCCGTAAGCTTCCTTTGGACCATAGATATTTGACCTTTTGGTGGGATAACAAGCGAAATCATAGAGGTACCATTACCTCTTGCTTGTTGTAAAGCCTTGATTAGCTTTTTTACCTTCCAGATGGCAATATTTTTCTCAGCGTCTGTCTCCATGATATTTGACTAAATTAACGTTAGGAAATCAAGTCTTGTATCGACTATCTATGGACATCTTTTCCAGAAACAAACCTGTTAACTTAATATTTAATAGGTTCAATTTGAAAATTTTTCATTTTCTTCAGCAAACACTGAGCTTACAAGAAAGAGACAGAGCGAGGTCATGTGACTTGGTATTTTAAGTTGTGTAATAACTATATATTCTCAAATGTGATGTAGAGATATAATTCGACGCCTGAATTTTGTTATTCAAGAGCAGTTCATCAATCAAAACATCTCGATAGAAATGCGAAGTTGATTTGATGTTTTTTGATCCCATCTAGCTTCTCATGAAGTATGCTTACAAAAGCCTGTCTAGACATCGCTTTCACTTAAAAAATCGTACTCATCCCAATTCGAGTCCTGACTCGAAGCTGAACGGAGAGTATCATCATCATTGGTGATATTTGAACTTATTACGCCGTCTGAATCTTCTTTTTCCAACAACTTATAGCTTTCTAGGCTTGAGTTGCTGTCAATAAAGGTCTTAAGTCTTAGGGGGGGTTGACCGGTACATTCCGATTTCACAAGAATAAAATTGGTTCTCGACTTATCAACTTGTTTGGACTCATAGATGTTCTTGCCATTAGATTTCACAATTTTGATATTACCATTTTCGAAAATTGAGTGCTCTAAAACCCTTGGATAATAATTAAATCTTAAGGTCTTTGTTTGGCTCGGTAATAATTCATGTGGACCCATTGGAAGCTTGCACAATTCGACACGCATAAAATCATTGTTATTTGAGTCGGTAGACGGAGTTATTGTATCGTCTGATATAGAATAAATCAACGATAGGCCACCTTCAATTGGTACAGTTCCCAAGTTCGATAAGTTGAAAAATAAGGTTGTATCCTTTCTGTTTAGACTAACTTTAATGCTCTCTGATATTTGCTTGGAATGCAATTTTTGTTTTAAGTTGATGGGATTATTTGAAGTATTTGGTTTTATAGTTTCCTCTGGTAGTACGGTGATTGGTCTTGCTAACTTTTTGGAAATTGAATCTTCATCCCCATACTCACTTATCCACTTCTTGTAGAATTTGAATCCATGAGAGACCTCCTTTAATTTCTGTAAATCTTGGAACATATCGAACAGTTCTTTTTCCTCCTCCGGGATATCAATAACAACTTCTTTCTCATTTTTTGATTTGTGAAATTGATGTGCTCTCCCCCATTGTCTTGTTTGGGCCTCCATATCAATGAATGCAGGTGTATTAATTTTGATCATATTATGATTTTTCTTATGTATGTTATTTTCAAATCCCTCGTGTTCACATGACGAACATAGATCAAAATTTGGACATGTTAAGCATTTATATCTTACTCCTCGCATTTCTTGAGCGTGTTCATCATGAGGAGAAGAACAACCGTCGCAGAAAATATTAGTATGAAGAATATAACTGGATATGTTTTCAGCTTCTCTTTTTTCTTGTTTCTTTAATGATGTTTGCAAATCCTTAATTGAAGACATTAATTCATTCCATTGCTGACTAGAAATCGTAACATTTGTGTCTTTATCAGCTTCGTTTTCTGCTTTTTGCTCTTTAATCGACTGACAATCTGCAAGTTTATCGTATATGAGCAAGATATGCGGCTTGGTAACTTCAGGCGCTGAGATGAAGTTGATAGCATCTTCTTCGCTGTTTAACAGAACATCTGTTTCTAGTGTCTTTTTACCATGACAAATGCACCTCCCCATAACAAGCTTACTTTGAAACACATTCTCGATTTCGAAGGTTGAGTTCACAAACTCTTTTAGAGAGCTACTCGAACGTTCATAAACTTCCCCACGGCGACCATATACAATCCCTGCACTAACCATTTTGTAATAAGTCAATTTTTGGATACATGGCAAAGTATTTTTCAATGGATGGCTGAGATATCCCTTTATATAGAGTTTTTTCTTATCATATCTATATCCCTAAGTGTATGCTCGGGTAACCCCCATACCTAGCTCTTATTGTTCGGACTGACCATACACCATAAAAATTAAGAATGGAATATATATTGAGTAAATGATAAGAAATTATGAAATTATTAATTAAAAATGTCGAGAATAAGATACAATTAAACTGAAAAAGGAAACCCCTTATTATTGCTTAGCAGGCAGTTGATAGTCAGGAGGGTTAAATAGGAAAGCACATGAACCTTTTTCATCAAACTTTGTAAAATCGTCAGTAACCTTAACGTCCTTTGCACTAGCTTCTTGAATTTGTTGTTTTGATAATCCTAAGTCATCATGACAAATCCAAATGATTGGATCCTTATCACTGACTGAGGGATTGGTATAGGCAGTCTCTAAAAACTCTTTATCGTATTGAATAGTTGAGTTATAGAGGATTGGTAGCCTTAGGCGGACAAGTTCAAATGGATAACTCTTGCTTGGTGTAAAGAAATCCTTGAATCTTTGTTTTAAATCCTTTGTTCTGTTGATGTCTGGTGGGAAAGAGTCAGCATTCTTAACAACAGCACTAGGATCTACAAAAACCTTTGCCACGTCAGCATTCTCTTCAATGACACCTTCATGAATGTTGTGCTCGTCCAATGGTCTTCTAGGCATATCTTCGACGTCTTTATAGCCCAATTTATGGAAATTCTCGTTAGGAACAAAAGTGGATTTCTTTTGAAGAGAATCAGAACCGCTTGCCAAGGTTGTCTTCTTTGCAATAGTATGATCCTTTTTACTATCCTGGTCATCGGATAACCCTTCTCCACTAGTACTACTTAGCCTTTTCTCTTCATTATAAGAGTTCTCTGGTCTTTCAGAAGATGTCTCGATATCGTTCATCAAATGCGCTTTTTTCAATTCATCAGTTGTAGCAGGACGAAGGACGCCACCAGTCACATCCTCTTCGAAGGATTTCTTTGATGACTCTGCGACTTCCTTAATTTCCTTGAGACCTTGATCCTTTTGAGGATATACAACACCTTTTTCTCCTCTTGCTAGAAGAATTGCGCTCAAAGGAACAGCATCAAATAATGGTATGAATCTACGCTTGAAATACAAGTGTGCTAGGGCTGTGATAGGAAGCATAATGGCCTCAAGCACGACTGGGCCCCAGGTTTTACCCATGATGAATAAACCGAGCAAACAAATTTCGCTCAAATACAAACCAACAAACAATTGAAATAATGCCATTGGATAGTTCCTGCCCCTTGTATCATTTGCAAAGCCATTAACAAAGTTAATATTGTAGAGGTATGCAATGTATAAAAAGCATAGGCATACGGAACTGAAAACTAAAACCAATGGTGCAATGACTGCGTAGGAAATCCAAATACACGATAAAATTCCAATAACTGGGTATACTACACCCCAACTTGGGGTCGCTAGCATATTGTAACGATTCCATTTTTGTCTCGGAGTAGAGTCCAATATTCTTCCCAGGAATTTACTCAAAATTAGGTTAACAAGTTGAGATAATGCCATACTAGGTCCCAGCAGTCCTTGAACCATAAAGTAAGAAATATAGAAATTGGATGCCTTTGGTAGATTTTGAGCTAACAGAAACATGGCACTACTTGGGTCATCTATGATAGCCATCACTGTGGATGAGGCTGAAGATGTACATGTTGTAACTAGGAAAACTTGAATAACCTGGAAAGCGTAATACCAATTTTGACAGTATAACTCAGTATCCTGATAAGTTAAAGAGCCACTCTTATTGCCCGCCAATTTGATGAATACGGGTACAAGAGACATCAAGATGGATAGAGCAACTGAAGGAGCCAGACCTGTAATAAGACCCATGATCACCACTGGAACGTTTTTCAAAAATCTAAGGAAATGAACTTTTTCCATTAGCCAATTGACATTTGAAATACAACCAACGACAGCAACTGGAATGGCCCAAAAGATGATTAACAAGGTCAAAAAGGTGTTTGCGCCAGCCCTTAATGAACGTCTCTTAGATTTAGTGAATGAGACATTGTTCCAGTTTACATCAGTAGGAGCAACACCAATAGTACTTTTTCCGAACGACTTGGAACCCAAAACAGATTCCAAGGACTGATAACATCTCTGAGCCTCTAATTGTGAATCAAATTCGAGGAAACAAGTTGGCAAAACATCATCTGATTCCCAATCGTCCTGTTTTTTGTGAATCTCTTCATTTAGCTCCGAAATGTGATCCCGACAATATTCAATGGTATCCACCTTTTCTCCTAAAAAGGACAGTTTGAATTTCCCTAACCTATGAGTAGGTCTCTTGTTGTGTGGGACATAAGTCTCTAAATCATCCTCTGGTTTAGTACCGCTGTTATAGAGCTCATCCAACTTGCCCTTTTTCTCTGCCTTCATTCTCATCTTGACAGACTTTTTGATGACTTTGTTAAGTGTGTTCTCATACTTGACAGCGGTCTTCGCTCTGTTTTGGACCAAATCTTGTAACTCTGTGTGGTTATGAGCAAAAGTTATTTTGGAAGCCTTAGGGAATCTCATTTCCATCTCACCTGGTTGGGACAAGGAGTTATTTAGTTCAGAAACGATAACACTTCTTGAAGATAGCATTCCGTCGTATAATGGACTGGTTTGAATAGCATGTCTAACAGACACATAGTAATACAGTTCCTTGTAGATGGCGTAAATTATTAATCCAAATAATAACCAGGACAAGAAAACATGAGCGTAGTATCTGTTATAGTTGGTAACATTGGCCATTGACAATAAATCGAAACCAGGATAGTTTTTACCATTGGTTGCATTAACTGGTAATAGCACAGGGAATAAAATAACACATGCAAGAAGTGATAGTGATGCGACTAAACCCAAATATCTCAAAAAGAAGTATCCGTCTAGGGATGCATGCTGCATAAGATACGAGTGTGGTTGGTAAACCAAAAATGGAACCCACGAAAACCCTTTTGGAGCCGTTTGCAATCTCTCTTCTTCAGTGATTGTCTGGATGTCTGTCAGTGTTCTGGGCTCATACACCCTCTTGTTTCTAGGTCTCATAACAACAAACACAGCCAAAAATATAGCACCAATTACACTGGTGAATATAAGTGTCGACACGAACGCCGACGTTGATGAACCTGAGGGTTGGTCCGCCATTGTCTGCTTATTTAATGATGGCTTTCTTTGGCACTCAGGCGCTGTCTTGTGCAATCTTGGGATCTGTTAGTGTTTTATATATCGTCCATCTCTCCTTTGTTTATATATAGGTGTAAGGGAACGTACCCTTTACGCAGATGACATGAAAACTACGTCAAAGACCATATGCTGCAGGGTTTTCTGAGGCACTCCAGCATTTTAGCTTCTAGAAGCTAAAAGCCAGATACATAATTGCGGCTATGCATTTTTGCTAAAAACAAAAAAAAATTCTTTGCGTCAAAGCCAAGCCCTCGATGAGGGGGTAACCAGTACATCGCTGCGATGTACTGGTCACTCCGGGTAACCCCAGACAATGGACAAAATGACGACTTTGTGTTCTCATAAAAATGTCTGGTTGCATATATATAAAACCCGAGCGGAGCCGATAGTCAAATACCAAATATAGTGTATGGGTGTTGGTACGTGTCACGTGATCTGGTATGGATGAGTTGCTGTCCAGATGTGTGGGTGTTTGATGATGATGATGTTCGCTTTGTCACGTGACTGTTTTTCTCAAGTTTCCAGATTAAATTTTTTTGCCAACTACATCTATGCTACATATTAGGACAATTAAGTCATGTGCCAAGTTTCAAGATTTAAGATAGCTTCTCTTCCTGTATCATACACACACACCGCTTCCAGAACTCACAAATAGGCGTCTACTAATTACGGATAAACCCGCTAACTGCCACCTAACAAGATGTTCCGTTTTTTCAGGATGCCCGTTTACCACCACCACTCCCCTCAAAGTGTCTCCTTTATCCCGGGCATCCACAAAAAATAATCCTATGCCAACTGTCCCACCACACCACTCACTGTAACACCGTCCATCATTCGTCTCTCCGGTTCCCACATTCTTCCATCTGGCCGGCACTATCACAAATAAAATCCCACTCATGAGAATCTTTTTCCTCCACACCACCCACCCATCACACTATACATACCTCTCGCTTCCTCTTCGCCCCTATTTCCACCCCTTTTCTGACCTCCTCTCGCTTAGTTGTCGGCCCAACAAATAATTAATCTCCACTTTTGGTATCAGGTCATCTTACGATCAGGCAAAAAATAGCACATCTTGGAACTGAGCTTGAGCTCGTGCCACCGGAACGAACATGAGATCGACCCTACTAGAAAGTAATTACCCGCGTGTTCTGTAATACGACACCGTTTTAAAACAGGTATCACAAGACTACGCTACGCATTAAACGTAAAAAACTCGACAGAAGCATGAGGATCAGGAGAAGGACCATGCGAGCATGGATGGAGAGAGTATTACTGATAATGCGCTTCGATGTCGTGATATGTAGAATAAAGGTGTACTATCAGTCAGCACTGCATGATCCGCATATTAAGGGGTTTTAGAGTGAATTACCAATAGAACACAAGTAGTTCTTGAGACGTATAAATAACCTTCAAGATTATCAATCTAACCCTCAAGGTTTAATGTTATTTTAGTCTTAGATTGTTTTTTTGTAGAAGTCCAAGCTCTCAAGACTTAACAGTTTAGCTTAATAAATTCCCAATAATATAATATAGCAATGTCTGCTCCAAGTATCCCAAAAACCCAAAAGGCTGTCATCTTTTACGAGAACGGTGGTGCTCTAGAATACAAAGATATTCCAGTTCCAGAACCAAAGGCAAATGAGATTTTGATCAACGTTAAATACTCTGGTGTTTGTCACACTGATTTGCACGCTTGGAAGGGTGACTGGCCATTGGCTACCAAATTGCCATTGGTCGGTGGTCACGAAGGTGCTGGTGTTGTTGTCAAGCTAGGTTCCAACGTTAAGGGCTGGAAGGTCGGTGACTTGGCCGGTATTAAGTGGTTGAACGGTTCTTGTATGTCGTGTGAGGAATGTGAATTGTCTAACGAATCTAACTGTCCAGAAGCTGACTTGTCTGGTTACACTCACGACGGTTCTTTCCAAGAATACGCTACTGCAGATGCTGTTCAAGCTGCCAGAATCCCAGAAGGTACCGATTTGGCTGAAGTCGCTCCAGTTTTGTGTGCTGGTATCACTGTCTACAAGGCTTTGAAATCCGCTGAATTGAAGGCTGGTGACTGGGTTGCTATCTCTGGTGCTTCCGGTGGTCTAGGTTCTCTAGCTGTCCAATACTCCAAGGCTATGGGTTACAGAATCTTGGGTATCGATGGTGGTGATGAAAAGAAGAAATTGTTCCACGAATTGGGTGGTGAAGTTTTCATTGATTTCACAAAGACCAATGACATCATTGGTGAAGTCATCAAGGCTACCAACGGTGGTGCTCACGGTGTTATCAACGTTTCTGTCTCTGAAGGTGCTATCACTGCTTCTACCAAATACGCCAGAGCTAACGGTACCGTTGTTTTGGTCGGTTTGCCAGCTGGTGCCGTCTGTAAGTCCGAGGTTTTCAACCAAGTTGTTAAATCCATCCGTATTGTCGGTTCTTACGTCGGTAACAGAGCTGACACCAGAGAAGCTTTGGACTTCTTCGCTAGAGGTTTGGTTAAGTCCCCAATTAAGGTTGTCGGTCTATCCACTCTACCAGAAATTTATGAAAAGATGGAAAAGGGTCAAATTGTCGGTAGATACGTTGTTGACACCACCAAATGATCAATTCATCATTATATCTAATGTCCTTTAAAAACGTTTTTATATATCTATATATATCTTAATGAAATAGATTTTATTCATCTAGACCTTGGTTGAGACTTGTTTGTTATATATGTAGCATAGAGTAGAGCAGTTATTGATGGACTACCTATGAGGTATGTTGATCTCTTTCTTCGTTCTTACTGCAGTGGTTTGATTTGGCTGCATAAAAAAAAAAAATAGTTATTTACAACCTTAGGGTTTATAAAAATGGCGACGATGCTGCCATCCCCTGAGGTCTCCAGCAGAGTGATTGTGCGTTTAAACCGAAATAAATGACCGTTGTAAAAGACGATATCAGGTTGCATAACGTGGTACTCTTGGAGACGAACTATTACTACGAGCTTTTAAGCAACGAACCAAATGTTCGCCACGCTCAATGCATGTTGTTGTTTGGAAACCAAACGAGCAACGACATCATATCATTGCAAAAGTCGATTGTCATACCATTGACTCTGAATTGTTTGGATTCACGTAGGGCAAATTTTCAGTATGATGCAGTGCAACTACAGAGACGAATTGATCTTATCTGTGAAACGAATACTGAACTGATTCCATGCGGCGTTATGGTCGTGTACGACGGTTTGTATGATTATGCCGATGTCATTCAGCGGCTATATGATGAGCACCAGCTGATTATATTTTTAACCTACGACCCTAGTGCTGATGCAGACCTAGAGGACCATTTGAAAGCTTTCAAGATCAATCAAGACAATGCTGCATTAAACTTCAGAAGAATTAATTTACAACTCGGTGGCATAGACGTTGCAGTAGGAAATGATCCAGAACCATCAACTGAGGAACCTCTCGCTGAAAACCAAGATTCTTGTCTAGAAGAATCAGCTTTTGTGCAACAACTGATTAAGAGAATCGATGGCATGCTCAAGTATCTTGATTCATCTGAGCAAAGTAGTGCTGAAGTCCTTAGAAAGATTTCTCTGTTGACCGCGCAGATACGAAAGGAAGCTACAAAAGACATTGACCAGGAAATAATGAATAAGGAGAGTGAAATTGATGCATTAAACATAATTTTTGAGCAATGGGAAATGTCTTCTGTTTCTTAGGAAATAAACATTGAACGGAACGTATCATTATCAAGCAGACAGATTGAGGAAGCGTTTTCGAGAAATATTATTATATCGAGTTTTCCAATTCATTAGAGGATATGTGACAAAAACACGCATGAGATGGTGGTTTATGTAATGTTTCAAAATGCATAAAAATTGGGCAATTTTCTTTTCCAATTCATAAAGAAACGGCTTTGAATAATAGTTACAGAATGGCATGAATAACAAATGTTTGCATTCCGTATCTGGATTTAATGAGGTTAGGTTGACCTACATTCTTGTCAGCTGTGTTTGGTTTAGATCAATTTATGTTGAATAAATACAGTAATATTTCAAATTGGGCTAACGAATAAGTCGCTTCTATTATGTGGTCATTCCAATCATCGACCGTCTTAATTAACCACTAAAATATTAAAATACGAGGTACTGGCAGATTTTGCAAAACTCTATATTAGCTAATGAGACGAAATAAGTGATCTTGACCTTTGTGACATTTTTAAGTACGCACTTATATGGTCACTGTAAGGGTTCTTTGTATGAGCTTATTTTTTTTATTTGATTGTTCTCGATATACTGTTGATACGATAGGGAATTAATTCCCGTACAAAAAATATTTAGCATCAATGTTTTTTGTTGGAGGGGCTTGAACAGCGCTGTTAATCAAATTCTTAAAGCATCATTGAAATAATGCCCACAATTATGTAATCTTATCGGAATATATCTTAATGGATGGGTTAAAAAAATGAAACTCAAAGGGCACATACAATTAAACCCATTGATGCGGATCAGGTTTACTAATGTCATTTAAGAGTTGAACACTGAACAAATTTGACGCGCAGGCTGACGTCTCTTAATATCGAGCTATTGATAACCTTAATTTTTAGGTAAAAATAATACTGAAAAGACCCAGATCGAGCTAAATCTTTTGACGTAATTCTACGTTTCTGAATACATGTTTTTAGGATTTACATATGGACTTATGTACATATAGTTGTATTAATGAAACAGTAGTTCTGATTATGGATCGGCCCGCGTTTAGTTGAACTTTTGACTATTTGAAAATTTTTAAAAATCAAACTATAGGGAAGAAACTGCACAAAATCAGTTTGAAAGCAGGTAAAAAGATCAAGATGCTTCTCAGGCGGTTATTTGGGGGTGGAACAAGAAATTTCTCGGTCAACTCCTTTCTAAGACAAGAATCTGGGTCGAAATTTCCTCTCAGGACGATCCCAAAACTCTCAACCTTTTATAGTGCTAATCCACATCACGAACACCGTATAGATAGATTGGAGAACTTATTACGCAAATATGTTAGGTTACCAGTGATCCCCCCTTCAAAGCTACAAGCTGAGAGACCTTCGTGGATATCTATGGATGATTACGCCCTAATAGGTGGTGGTACACGCTTAAAGCCTATTCAATATCGTCAATTAATTACATTACTAAACAAACTACACTCAGTTGATCCGCAGTTGACAAACGATGAGATTAAACTGGAATTGACACCATATTATAAAAAGACAAAGATTCAAGCAGTCCAATCCAAGGAAAAAACGTTAGATGAGTTTGGTAGGAGTGTCGCAATTGGAAGGAGGAAGGCTTCAGTAGCAAAGGTGGCTGTTGTCAGAGGTGAAGGTGAGATTTTAGTTAATGGCCGCCAATTGAACGACTATTTCGTCAAATTGAAGGATAGGCGTTCGATTATGTATCCATTGGAGGTCATTGATTCAGTTGGTAAGTATAATGTTTTTGCTACAACATCCGGTGGTGGTCCAACTGGTCAGGCTGAAGCGATAATGCATGCTATTGCAAAATCCTTAGTGGTTTTCAATCCTCTCCTCAAACCTAGATTGCACAAGGCCACGGTCTTAACAAGAGACTATAGGCATGTGGAAAGAAAGAAACCTGGCAAAAAGAAGGCAAGAAAGATGCCTACATGGGTTAAGAGATAGTATATTCTATACGTATAAGCTTGTAAATAAGATTCATACTGCTCACTCTACCTTATACCGTGCGTGGATCGTCATAACATATAATGAAACATAACTGACATGATCTACTAAATATCTAAGTATGAACAGCATCAGGCTTGGTATATGCTAGGCTATCATTGCTGAAAAATAATTAATTTTGTTTTGGTCTTAAAATTTCTTGTAAATCTGGGCTTTTTCTCAGTAATAGCATCATATCATCAATTGTGATAGTATCTCTTCCTGCATGTCTAGCAAATGCCTCCAGGTCCTTTCCCATCTCATTTAGCTGCACATAGCTAAGCTCAACTAGCGCGTTAATAAATTTTGGAGTATACTTCACATCAAACGGCGTCTCTTCATCGACTTGTCTTTCGATGCAATACCAAAGCTTACCCTTCAAGTTGCTGATGAGTTTGTCTCTTTCATCACTCATTATAACAGCCACGAGAAAACTGATAGAGACAATATGCGTGTTGTCTTTAAAGCTTGTCTCTTCGAGCTTTCGCCAAGCCCCTTCTACTGGGAATTGGAGCATTTTCAACAAAGTCGCACACATCACAAATACTTTGTAACGTACTACTATAGAAAGAAATATTGAAAACCTATTGAAAATAGTCCGGTTTACTCATCACTGGTGTGAATCATAATCATATTTGTTCGTCATATAACATTGACAATATTGAAGTTTGCCATTTTGCTTTTAATAGTGAGCAATTTAATGCTCAAGAAGAGTGTTATCAGTGAAGATGGATGAACTTACAATTAGCTATGGTCTTCTGGCACCACAAACACAGGCCTCGACGGACTTTCATATACTGCCTATATCCAGGATTTTGTATCCATCAGATTCATCAGGATATTTTTTGACTTGTGGGAGGGATGGATCAGTAATTAAGCATAAGTATGACAGCAATGGTGACGCAATTAATGCGAAAAGGATGCAGGTTCATAGTGATTGGGTTAGTGATATTATACAATTCGATAGAAATAAGTTTATTACGGTGAGTTATGACTTCTCTATAATGTTACTTACTCTGCATGAAGATGATTTGGATACATGGGAAATGAAAATTATTGGGGACCATGACGACTATATAAAGAACATTGTTAAGATACCTTCAACTGGGGGGGATTTCTTGTTTGCTACTGGAGGGCTCGATAAAAGGATAAAAATTTGGGCTATGCAAAGCGATGAAGCCAAATTGATTCACGAATTTGAGAACACACAAGCAGATGATACGGGATCTATCTATGCCTTGGCTTCTGTTAACGACAATTTTAGGCGTCCATTTGATTTAGTGGCCGGTGATTGTAACGGGAACATCATCTTCTATTCTGCATTGCAGAAATCTGAGTATCTGCGAATTGACCAAGCACACGATACGCATATTAAGATAATACGTTTAATAGATAACTGCACGCACCTACTTACGGCATCTTCGGATGGAAGTATCTGCATATGGGATTTATCTGATGAGAAAAATGCGTTTCCTAAAATTGCAACTTTCAAGTGGGATTGCTCGATATGGGTTATAAAGGGGTCCACGTTAGCTGAGCTCTTTATTGGGGACTCAAAGGGTAAAATAAGTAAAATTAATTTATCAGATAAAGACTATCCAAGTATGGCTCGGGTATATCTTAATGAAGAGGAAGCAACAGATGTCCAATCGCAGAAAACTAAGAAAAGCGGGGGGATTCTTGATCTAATGGTTGTAGCCACTGGTGATTTAATGTTTGCCACATCCAACTGTTCAAATTTATATCGTTTGAATCTAGGAACGAGATCCCTTCAGGTTACGAAAGGTGGGTTCGCTTTGACAAAAAGCTCTCTTCTCACAAATAGAAGACATGTCATTACTGAGAATTCTAGAGGTGAAGTTCAAAGATGGGATATTGTTACTTGCGAACTTTTGAATACTTTTCATCCATCTGAAGGGAATTTTGATGAAGTCGTTTCAAAGTACACTTCAAAAGAAATACTTTCGCATTGGTGTAGTGTCTCAGTTAAAGTTGGGATGTTGTTTGTAAAGCTTAATCCTAGGGTATTCAATACTGAGATATATGGCTCTGCGCTGGAAAACTATAAGATCGTGAATGCAGTAGAGATCAGCTCCGATGAAAGGTATAATTTAGGTAAGATTGTGATAAATTCATTATTTCATGAATTTTTAAATTATGAAATCCAGAAGGACAAGGCATTTAGAAAAAACTTGACGTCCAAAAAAAGGGAAACCCTGTTTTCTTACAGAGATGGGTCAGTTACTCCAGATATAATTCACGAACAAGACCAACCAGTAAAAAACAAAGAAAAAAGGAAGAGGTCAGCGTTTTATCGGTTCACATCGACGGCACCAACCTCAGATAGTGTTTTGAGCAGTGTATCCGAACCAAATACACCTTTATTCACAGCTGATAATTCTGATTTGCCAATAGACGAGCATCCTTTACTGCCACCTCCAGCAACTTTACCCGCAGAAAAGACATTTGCAGATTCTACTGAAAATGTTCAAAGCCTACCTTTACAGAAGAATTCGGAAGGACGTACCATGAGTTCCGGATCCTTATTGGGGCGAAAACTTAGAATGTTGAAGACATACTCTACTAATCGCACAAATAATACTACAGCTGCCATTAGTGACGGTGGTCCCAACACCTCTGATGTTGAAGACTCTTTGACTGAAGATGAAAATGTGCATGAGTCGATTGTTTGGAATCAATCGTACACTGAAAATTCAACTCCGCAACCAGCTATAGATGCCACGACATCAAAATTAAAAAACATGGAAATTTCTCAACCATCCTCCGATATAGCAGCTGTGAACAACTATGAAGTTGTCAAAAGAAAATCCCAAACCATGTTTGATTATATTGAACAATTGCATGAGGGATATATTCAGCAATTCATTTCAAACCATTCATCGTTGAAACTTCTCACAAGAAAAACACCTGAATCCAAAATAATAAAAGACTTAGCATCACCTATTGTTAGAGTTAAAAATGGGGTGCTTTTAGTTGTTTACAACTGGAAGAAAAACACATGTGGGCCAACTGTTCTCTTTTCGACCTACCTGCCTGCATCCCGCAATTTAGAAGACAATTCCACTTCTGTACTCTTGGATGGCGATGACGACGAAGAGGATAGTCAAAGTAATGAAGAAGAGAAGCTATTCAACTATGAACAGGTAGATAATGAATATGGTAACGGTATGAGCAAAAGGCAAATTTTCGAGGAACTGGAACATCATTTGCCATTTTGGGTTGCTAAATCATTGTTATGCGATACTGTAACTACAAAACAACAACCTAAGTTAAATTTCATTATCACTCCGTGGCAAAATCATGATCAACCAATATCTCCAACTACCCAAATTCAGTCTCATCCTCATCCACATCATAGATTAAGGTTTGGGAGGTCGAAATCAAATGATATGTTACCTGGTAGCACGGAACTTCCTAAAATTTCAGATTCTAACATGAAATTAGTTGCGCCAGGTATGATTAGAATCAAAAAAATTAAGGTATATATTGCTGACCGATTTGAAACGAAAACCCCTGAGATGAAAGCAAAAATTGAACCAGCTGAATGGCTGGAGATATTGTGTAAGAATCAGGTTCTGGATAATGATATGACTCTAAATACTGTAAGGACACTATACTGGAAATCGCAGAGCGACATTGTTTTTGAATACAGAAGGAAGACAACAAATATAATGTCATTACCAGTGTCATCTGATCCCCAACATTTAAATCAATAGGTGTTACAACATGTATGTATAGATCAATAATGATAACTTATGAATATAACAATGGTGATAATATACAAAACAAGCGATTCTATAGAAGTAAAGCTTTAATAGCCTTGATTCGTAGATCATTATCTTACCACAACGCTGTTCATTTGGCGATGAGATGAACAAAAAATTTTAATTGAAAATATGAAAATGAAAAATAAATAACAGGTTGTATACTTAAGAAAACAAGAGGTCAATCAATTGCATCGCCTCGTGGCTTATCAACTTTGTAGAATACAGAAGCTAGTAAAAGTTTCATTAGGGAATCTCATACTTCAAAATCACTAATCAATCCCTGGCATTCGCGTGAGAGCATTGTATTATAAGTAACATAAAATGGATCAAGAGAACGAAAGAAATATTTCGAGATTATGGAGAACCTTCAGAACTGTTAAGGAAATGGTTAAAGATAGAGGTTACTTCATTGCCCAGGAAGAGGTTGAGCTCCCATTGGAAGATTTTAAGGCCAAATATTGTGATTCTATGGGGAGACCTCAAAGAAAGATGATGTCTTTCCAATCTAACCCAACGGAAGAAACTATGGCAAAATTTCCAAGCATGGGATCACTATGGGTTGAATTCTGTGATGAAGCAACTGTGGGGGTCAAGACGATGAAAACTTTTGTTATACATATCCAAGAGAAGAATTTTCAAACAGGGATATTCGTATACCAGAATAACATTACTCCAAGTGCCATGAAACTGGTTCCTTCAATACCCCCTGCGACTATTGAAACCTTTCACGAGGCAGCCTTGGTTGTTAACATTACGCACCATGAATTGGTGCCAAAGCATATAAGATTGAATGATGAAGAAAAGCAGGAGCTATTAAAAAGATACAGACTAAAAGAATCACAATTACCTAGAATTCAAAGGGCAGATCCGGTTGCGTTGTATTTAGGACTGAAGAGAGGAGAGGTAGTCAAGATTATTAGAAATAGTGAAACCGCGGGACGTTATGCAAGTTACAGAATTTGCATGTAACTTTGGTATTTTAGATTACTTTTCGAATAGAATTATAATTCATTTCTCTATTTAAACCTGTACATTAATATAAGACAGTCCCTTTGTTTTTACGGCTTCTTTGCTCCGCCTAAATGGTATTACCTTTTGATATGTGCTGCTAAAACTACATCAGTTGATCCCTTCCACCAATTTATATCGTGCAATAGTGTAGGTCTTAAAGGACTTACCTCGACTCCATCTTTTCCCAAGAAGGTTGAGCCAATAGTGATAATAAGATTATCTACCAAGTCTGGTCGCAAGAGCAATTGATTGATAATGCTGGCTCCCCCTTCTATCATCAAAGATTTTATTCCATAGTTACTTCTCAGTAAATCACAAAGCTTTTGCCAATCAAAGACACCTGGTTTTATGCATGGACATAACAGGTAACTAACATTGTCTTCTTTGACAATTGGTTCATTCGCAATGACCACAATTGGACTTTTGCCTTGTCCATTTAAAAAAACCTCCTGCATTTTGGATCCTGTAAAACGCCATTTTTGACTTGGATCAATTATAATTGGTTTGGGTGTACGCATGATATTCCTTGGTCCAAGTAATTTGCAATTGAGGCTTGGGTTATCAGCTAAAACAGTTCCAGAGCCAATAAGTATTCCGTCATGATGGTACCTTAGATAATGGGTCATAGTCTTGGTCTCGGCATGTGAAATCGTTGTTCTAATTCCAGGACCCTTAGAGATCCTTGAATCAAGTGATTGAGCATATGTTAAAGTTATGGATGGTCTTTTTTGATCCATACCATCGGTGTCTGGCAGATATGGACTCAAAAACTCCGGAAGATCCGGTCTCAAGGGTAACAACGACATTCAATGCTTTCTGTATTTTTAGTTTTAGTTTCCACGTTTTTACTTTTACAAAAATTGCGAAAATTTGCTTCAAGAGATGACAAAAATTGAATTCGTTAAATTACAAAATTGAATACTCACTCTCTTCTGCACTCCGCATTGTGACCGTTTCAAGAAGAGAAACATCTTTGACTCGACTAGGCTTAAATTTATTGTCTCGTCTCGCATTCAAGTTACCATTTACATTGGATTTCCGCTCACCAGGTTCCTTTAACAGTTTATTATCGAGTATTTTATCAGATTTCAATTTATTCGCCTCATACTCCTCAAGTTCAAGTTGTCTTGCAATGAGTTTTTCTCTACGGGCCTTTTCACGAAATCCTTGACGTTTAACCCACTTCTGCTTCTCTATTTCGGGATCCACACTATCATTGTCGTCTAGTAACATAGCCCTTCTTAGAAGATCCTTGTCAGTGCTATAATTTAAGTCTATCTGACGACACGCTTCTTCTTGAGCAGCTAGGAATCTGTTCTCATAATTCACTCTATCCATTAAATTTTTACGTTTTTTAATATCTATTTCTGTTGTGTCTTGCCTATTCTTATTTTCAGTGTCATTTTCTTTCTTATTCACTTTTCTAACAAACACAGGCCTATGGAGCTGTGTGATACCCTCATCATCACTGCTGCTGCCTTCTGTATCACTTTCCTCCTCACTACCACTCGTCTCCTCACTATGTATATCTTTTGTCTCATGACTCTTGTCACTCTCTTTATCAGTATCATGGTTTTTAGCAATATTTGCTTCCAATACGGTTCGTTCATCATTCTCATGTTCACTAGATGATTCCGAACTGCTTGAATACTGGTCGTCATACTGGCTGTCATACTTTCGCTTTTTGAAATGTCTTCCTGTCATTTTTATTGTATCAGTATATTATCTTTTCTCATTTATGATCATAAGACCATTTCGCGTACGCCTTAATTAATAAATACTCTAAAATCGCAAAATTAACTATAAACCTAAACCTAACCTAAAAACATGAAGTATCGTAATATTCATTCTCCTCAAAAAGAATTTTCTTAAAAAAACTAGTATTTGGTAAAAAGAACCTTAGTCCAAGTGGCCAAAGATTTCAAGAAACCATATTTCTCCAGTTCTTCTGAGTCGTAATGACGAAAGTTTCTGTGATACTGATTACCAGATATGTTGCCTATATAACTATCACTTCCAAAACCTCCAACAAAATATACACTTTCCACATTAAATTCGAACCATACGGTATCGTGAACGTGCGTGTCATCATCATCGGGTAACCAGTGTCTGGCATCGGGGTGCCTATGAACAAAATGTTTGGCCAATCTTCTTTCATCCACCTTTCTCAACTCTAATTTGGTTAAATTTCCAATAAAATATGCCCTAGGACTTGACATGGGTGTTTTAAATGGTTTCCATGAATGCTTTTCAACTGTAACGGTGACTGTGTCATTGGCTTTCCAGTTTTTGTATGATGTGCTCATCTGGCTCAGCAACAAAATGGGATTCCCATTATCAGAAAGCCCTTCAACATCATCACAGGCGTCTGATGATATGTAGTATTCGATCATGGAAACCGGCGTTTCACTTGGTGTAAGTGAATTGAAATGCAATAGTGATTGACAATTGACCATTTTCCTAGCTATCTTAGCAGCTTCCACTTCATTGTGGTGCCCTTGAACAAATTTAAATAGCTCTAGAATAAAAAAATACAGTACCAAACTCAACATCATCGGTACTTTGGAACGTATTATAACAGTTCTGGTGTGTCTTTCTGAGTTCTAATAAATGAAAAAACAAAATATTGCTGAACCCTTTAAATATCGCCTTACTAAAACCCGTCCTCATTTTATAGAAAAATGTTCAACTACGAAAAGATGATTCAAAATAGCAATATAAAAATAATACATGACAATGCTATTATCAAGGTACCTGTTCATAATTCAATATGTCTTCATTCAATTTGGATCGTTGGTAGTTGCTGAAGATGAGAGAAACGTCAATATGGTCATGTCGATTGATCAATACTACGACACAGTTAACAGTAATGATTCATATACGATGGTTGAGTATACCACTTCGTGGTGTCACCATTGTAAAAAATTGAAGCCCAGTTTTTTAGAATTGGCTAACTTGTACATTAATGATACTGACAAGCCAACAGTGAATTTTTTGGATGTGAACTGTGAAATATTTGGTTCAACAATCTGTAGAGATATGCCAGGATTTCCAATGATATATTTGATAAGACCTCGCCAGAAACCTCTTAAGATTCCCCAAGTGGATGATTCTGAACCTATCTGGCGCAAAATCTGGACGAAAATCTGGAACAGAATTGAGGATCCAATGTGGCAATTGGATCAAGATAGAATTATAAACTATAATGGTAAAAGAGAAACAGTCGCGATGAGGGAATTCATTGAAGGTGTTAGGACAAAAGACAGATTAACCGAAAAAGCCAAAAATGCTTTACAAGAGGATTATATTTGTGGTAATGACGAATTTTGCCTTCAAGGCAAGATATATGTTGAAAAAACTTTAGAAAAGCTCTCACAACATCAGCTGAAAAGCGAGAGATCCAAACTTGAGCTTATTCTCAAAAATAATCAGGAACAAGAATCCAATATAGAAGCAATTCAGCTTGTCAAGTTGAAACTGACAATACTGAATAATTTTGATAAGTACGAAAACACGGATTCAACTATGAATGACGAATTATAAATAGGTTACCATTGTTGATATTTTTGGATACATCTGATCTTTTCTGGCCA
The DNA here is from genome assembly GCA_030571275.1 of Zygotorulaspora sp. UFMG-CM-Y6047. Lineage (NCBI taxonomy): Eukaryota > Fungi > Ascomycota > Saccharomycetes > Saccharomycetales > Saccharomycetaceae > Zygotorulaspora > Zygotorulaspora sp. UFMG-CM-Y6047. Next base: position 140,620 of record JAJLXM010000008.1, on the reverse strand, counting down.
TGATATTTTTGGTTTTTCAGGCAACAGAATGCCATCAACTATTTGGGGGACGTTAGATGGATTAACACGACCTAACCAAATCAGAGATGAATTTTTTCTGATGAAAATTTGCACATTAGCAGCAAATTTGTGTCCACCAACATGGTTGACGAATGCAACCCTTACACCATCTGGTCTAATATCACTATTATCTCTATAAAGGCCATGCTTTTGTAAACACTTATCAAAACTTTTTTTCAAATATGGCGCTGTTATGCCACATCTCTTGTCTCTTTTTGTATGTGAGCAAATAAACACGAATGCTTCTTCTTTTGCAGCAGAAAGGTTAAGATTTTGTGTCAGTAACTCTTCTTTTGTCGCCGATCTTTTGAGTAATATGGGTACTAATTTATCTAAAGTCTCGTTAACCTTATCTGATTCTAGATTATTGATCCAAATGAAAAAGGGAAGTACCAAGACATTGTTTTTTGTTCCCCGCATCACCTGAATATCCATTATATCCTTCGGCATCGAGGACACTCCCGTAGTCATAGAGGTGCCTTGTCCAACCACATTTTCAAAATCATCACTGTGCTCCTGACACCAGGAACTTATCTTAAACTGCACTGATTTCTTGTTTTCTGCACAAGCGTCGTGCTCCCAGTCCATTTGCGAAGTTGGTACGACAAAGTGAATTTTAGGCACCTTAGAGGAATTGAATAACGGGGATTCTCTATCAAGCTTCAATTTATTAAAGACTTTGTCCAACTCTTCCAAATCCGCATTCTCATCTCCCGAGCAGTCACCACAGCACTCACTTTCATCGCAGATATCAGCTGTTTGGGATATTTCTTCGATGTCTGCCTTACTTACACCATCTTTTCTTCCAGATAAAAACTTCAGGAAACTCATTTTATTTCACAATTATCAAACCAATCACTCTTATAGCCAGTAATATTCAACAGTCTGTGTTACTTACCTTTTCCATCTGGTTTCCAAAATGAAATGTTGCCATTCTTTTAGATTGCCTCTTTTTATATCTGATTTGCCTATTTTATCTCCGTTTACTAACTTCTTGCCAGTTTTCGAACTGTATGTGAAAAAACAGCTCTATTGAGCAACGACGGAGAAAATATCACCGAAACCATAATCATTTCTATCACGTGCAAAGCACATGACTAATACAAAGGTGAGTATTTTCTATATCTTACTCATTAACATGGTCTCTGGGCACCCGAAAAAAAAAAAGTTACATCTTTGCAAGAACAAGTGCACTGATACATTCTATCATTTAAACGTCATATTTTGGAATAATCCGTAACTTCCAAGTCACGCGCCACTTTGCTGTCCGTATCACTCTTTTCTTGAATGTGATATCATAGCGATTTTCAAGAAAAGCAGGAAAGTTTAAGAAACAATGCATTTATAGGAAACAAGTAGGCATGAAGGAAGATAAAGAACAACCATATTCAAAGCTCTTATATCTTCAGAGTATGTTAATCTGCTCTGATCAGCATTTTACCCATATATGCTCTACTAGGATCTTATATCATCGTCCATTTGATATAGATGTCAACTCCACTGAAAGCTAGAAAATTCTCAACCAAGCCTGTGTGCTTCTTGTTTTTCACCCATTTTGATATCCCCGGAAAACTTAACGCTGCTCAGATGCTACAATGAGAGGGGTTGCGCTTGCGAGGGTAAATATTTGGCAAAACGTTTATCACGATAATAGTGGGGAAGGGGTATGGCGGATAAATGAAGGCACCTGGGCGGAAGAGCGGATTACATTCTCTTAGAACTTGGCAGGTACGTTGGATACTGTTCCACGAATGCTGCGGCATGTCGGGCCGCGGAATTGCGAAGGGTATCATTTTCGCAAGAAAATTTTTTACGGAAGTCATTCCCGAGAGAGGGTGCCCCCGAGTTTAAAAAGTAGCAATGGCAATGCAGAACAAAAAAAATAAAAGGCAGCAATGTTCACAATAATGGGCGGCAACTCCGAAGATTGGTCGTTTTGTGAAGGAATATATTGCTGGTAGAACCGTACTGTGACACAGATGATCAATAATGAGTCGAATGTTCCAAATGGTCTGCTGCATAATGGGATGTATAATAGAGGTGTAGAAGGACCTGGATTCCAGGAACAATTTTGGCCTCAACCCATACTCGATACATCTATAACTGGTTTAGGACAGAATCCGAACCCAGCAGGTAGCGAGAATAACAATGGATTTAGTAATGGTAGCGCAAATGGTGGAGCCAACGGCGGAACGAACGGAGGAGCAAATTCTAGAATCGGAACTGGAGGTTCAACAATGGGACCAGGCGGAGTTAGAGCAGTTAGCAATAACAATTACTACGGCTTTATGAACAATGGTAACAGGTCGCTTGGATATAACTCGTCAAATCAGACATTAGGGATAGCTGATAGCATGAGTGATCCACCAAGTCCGAGGAACGGCGTATTAAATAATACACAAGTAAAAAAAAGAGTTGCAAAAGCATGCGACCACTGTAGGAAGCGAAAGATCAAATGTGGAGAAATAAGTGCAGAAACACGAAAATGTGCCAACTGTTTGAAATATGGTGTTGCCTGCAACTTTTCAAGGACAAGAGATGACGCAGAGAGGAAACGCAGAGGCGGTGAAGATTGTTTACCTGGTGTTCATGTGGATAATACTAATCCAACCAAATTTACAATACCTTTAGATTATAATATAGAAATTCCTAATAGTCAGGTTGGTAGTAGTAGTGAAGAATTGATGATTGCTGCTGAAAGGAAAGTCGAAAATAGTGGGAAAATGACAAATAGGGTAGAAAAGCTGGATAGAAAAGTGTCCTTAGTGATTGAAAAAGTTTCTAAAATGGAAGCTGTGATGGAGAAATACTTTACTACCCACAAAGATCCACCCGAAAACTTCTCCTCGAAACCGAGGTCAAAACAATATTCAACAACATTACTGACAGTCCAAAAATTAATTTGGCTTAAGAATAAGACTTCTCCCAATGAATCATATCAGCAATTTTTGGGTCCAATAAGAGACTTAATGGCCATTTCGATGAAATGGTATTTCACCCAAATGAAAATTACAGTCGATTTTTCATCACCAATGTTAAAAAACAATAGTTACTCCCTGTATCCTATACCTCCAAGGGCACAATCCAAAAGAATAGTTGAAAATTTTCAAGAGGCCATTATAACGGCCTCTGCACCTGGTTTCCAAGGCCTTGACTATTACGGGGCATTAGTTGATAAATTTTACGATCTGGGTGAAGCCTCCCTATCATACGCAGAATTGCTACTTCTTAATACTATAATTTGCTCTGGAGCTTCCAGAATGAGACAAATGACTTTGAATGATTTTTATCGTTTCAGAAAAGACAATTATAATCCCAACAAAACAGAACTAAAGTCAATAGAAAATGACACATTTTTGAACGCAATTTTTTGTTATAACAAAGTTGTCATTGGAAATGGTGGTGTCATTGAAATACAAGCTTTACTGTTATTGACTTTCTATCTCCAGGAAAATTTAAACACAGATCTAGCAACCACAGTTCTCTCAACAGCTATTCGATTCGCATTGGATAATGAATTAAACAGGGTACCGCCACCAAATATTTCCATTCAAGAAGAAGCGATGAGAAGAAGTCTTTGGTGGTATTGTTATAACAGAGATTCGAAGTATTCCTTACTTTTATCAAGACCATCCATGCTGAGGCATGGCGAATCGCATATTTTAACGGATGAGCAGTATTATATCTTTACAAAAAAGATACTATACGACAGATACCCTCAGCTGAAGAATGAAATTGATGAAATAAGGGATTTCAATAATGTTTTAGATTATGCTGTCAATTTTTCTGATCTTATCCCTTATTTTATGTCTTATTATATTCAAAAGTTGGGTAAAATTGAAGCCAGGATAGCAAACTTCTGTTTTTCATTTGATACACTGAAAAATTGTTCTTTTGATCAAGTTATTGACAATCTTTTAGAAATACGAACGGACTTGATAGAATGGGGTTCAAGTTTACATCCATCCATGAGGTTAGAGTCCTATAAGAAGTATATTTCTCTGTTGTACTTACCAAATAATATTGAAGACCCTGGCTTGAATTATGATTTCATTTCTTCTCGTGTACTAATAATCCAAATCAGATTCTATCATCTGAGAAACCTTCTCAGTATGTACGCCACATCTTTTCTTGTGGATAATGTCGATCAATTCCGCGCCTCACATCATAAGGTTCTAACATATCATATTACTTTCGAGGAAGAGTGTTTGGAAAGCTGTGTAAAAATATTGGAAGTTTTCCAAAATGTGGATTACGACCTTCACATGTACAATGAGTCATTGTATAATCTGCTTACAGCTATTTTCAGCCTATTTCTTTATGTCTCCGAACACATAGATTCAACAGAAAACAAAAGAGTTGTGCCGATCATTGAGTTGTTGATTAAGGACCATGAACTTCTTATAGGGACCAATGGAGAGTACTTAGTCTCTGAGAATGTCAAATGGAATATCTCTTTATTCTTCTATACGTTCTTATTATCTAAAACGATATCTGCATTCAACTCGAAGAATAAACAAGCTGCTAATTTTAACTTTGTCTCGGCTCCTTATGGACCAATGCTTGTCAAAATATTGAAGCAAATGGACTTGCTTAAGAATGATGCTTTGGACAGACTTGAATTTCTCATGAAAAATTACTCTTTTGATAATGATATCCATCAACCTCCGTCGGGTGAAGAGAATTTACTCATAGAGCTCTCACCATTACCAAAGGCTACATCTGCCAATAAATATGCCAGCCCCATTCCATTTCTAAGATCAGATAAAAACTTCAAAGTTGCCAACAGAAGAGCACTAGACTTGAACAACTGGTCAAAGGACAATGATAAATCTTTGTTCCCGGTAAATAATAAAAGTCTTATTGAAGGCACAACTTCCTCACTTTCTAACTCAAAGACCAATACAGATCTGAACAGTGATAAAAATGATAAACTTCATTTTCTGAACAAAAAAGTGTTTGGAAATGAACCTGCAGAAGGGCTAGAAAATCTTTTGGAAGAATTTCAGGATTTTTTTTGTCAAAACGAATTCTTTTTTGATAGAGATCTAAAGTTTACCAAAGCATTTAGGGACCAAGTGTTTTGCACATCATAGATCACATTTAATTATACACGTTTGAGCTTATCTTACGTTTAATACCTCATAAATAGAGTTTTTACATAATTCATAATTCGATCGATTTCTGAGATACAAGATTTGACATTTCCACACATTTCATAAGGGTTGATTTGACCTTCTTTTTAATCTTACTAAGAAATATTTGATCAAACCGATGGTCCCTTTCCTGTGAAGCCCGGCACAATTGCGTTCCATTTTTCGTTAATGTACCTCTTTGGATCTTTCAAACCGATTGCATTTAACCTATTCAAGTCCTCACTGGAAAGTGGAATAAATAGAACATTGGAGGAAATCCTTACAGGGTTAATAGATCTAGGGATAACTACATTTCCAAGTCTAATATGATATGAAGTCAAAATATCATTTGCTGAGGCCTTATACTTCTCTGCTAGTTCTTGAACTAGCGGTAATTTAATGTTTGGTGCACCGTGTGAGCCAAGAGGAGAATATGCTGTTAACAACATTCCATTATCATGGCAGAATTTGACCATGTCTAGTTGAGGAAAATGGGGATGCGCTTCAACTTGATTCAACACAGGTTTCACTTTACAATCTTTTAAAACACGTTCAATGTATTCGATAGGGAAATTGGACACACCAATTGCTCTAACTCTGTCGTCTTCAGGGTCAAGATAGATCTTTTCCATTTGTTTATATGTCTCCAACCAATCGCCTTCAGTGTTGTAATCTGGTTCCCCATTTTCTTTCTCAGGATTTCTCACAAAACCATTGATACCGTGCTCATCCTTCTGTTTGTTATAACAGATAGGCCAGTGCTGTAGCCATAGATCAATGTAACCAATCCCTAAAGAAGACAAAGTCTCGTTAAGGGATTTTTCTGCGTCATCCCACAGAACAGGCCAAACTTTACTCGTGATGAAAAGATCTTCTCTCTTTATAACCCCTTCCTCGATTAATTCCCTAAGGGCAGCTCCCACATATGGCTCTGTACCGTACGCCCATGCTGTATCGATATGTCTGTAACCAGCCTTAACAGCGGCTTTAACGGCCTGTTTGGTCTCTGCTAGCTTTTCAGGTGGATTTGCAGTACCCAAGCCCAATGCTGGGATCCTTGTGCCGTTGTTCAACAGGAATGAAATCTCTGTACTCTTAGGGTGCAAAATTCCGGTCATTTTAGTTTTTGGTAATTGAAATATATTTGGTTCCTTTTTGTTCTATAAACACTATTCCCACTTGCAATTAGGAATTATTCCCATGTAATATATGTCCTTTTTATATGTAACATGTCAATCTTGACCACGATAAGCTTTCCAGGGGCCGATAATGCCTTTGCTATTCTTTTAAGGCTGCTCACGTGAAGTAAGACTAGATTAAAGGTTATTCGTAGAACGTGTTTCTAATAGATAAAAGCAAAGCGATACATAATATGATATATATTATCCAAGTTTGCCATGAATCTTGCATGTTATCCATAACGAAATGACTTTTAAAGAGGTTTGGTTGAGTAATTTCTCAAATGGAACAGTATATGTTGCGGCAATTGATTGTCTTAATCACTTTCAATTGATGCCTTTACATGAAAAAAAATCTGGTTAGAGTAAAATCTCTTTGATATATTTCAAATACTTATCATCTGAGTTGGCTTCTTCGCCACTCAGATCACGAAGGAGATCTTGGATTTTTTGTTGCGCTTCTTCCTCAGATAATTTCTGTGGGTCAGTTAGACCTTGCTGCTCTAAAGTAGTGACCCAATTTCTTAAAAGTGTCTTTAGGCGTTTCCCACCTTCACTTATTTCAAGAAAAGTCAACTTGGGCCTTTTCCCATTCTCATTGTATTGTTTAATCTCTTCGAGTTCGTTTGCTTTACGTTTGGCCATTTTGACAATTTTCTGCGGGAAATTGACAACCTCTGCAACATGAATACCGAAGGATTGATCAGAGATGCCTGGTTCTACTTTGTAAAGAAGAGTTATTTCATCATCATCATTAGTTTCGGAGGTTTCTTGTCGCTCTATATGTGCAACAACATGCATGTTCTTAACATTGTTGTGCTCATTAGATAACGAGGTTAGCTCGTGGAAATGGGTTGCAAACAAGGCGAAGCATTTTATCTTGCTTGCTATATGCTCTGCAATAGCCCATGCCAATCCAAAACCGTCGTATGTGCTTGTTCCACGACCGAGTTCATCGACTATTATTAATGAGTTTGTTGTAGCATTCTTAAGAATTGATGCCGTCTCTAGCATTTCGACCATAAACGTGGAGACACCTTTCAATTGCGAGTCACCAGCACCTACTCTACATAGTATGGCATCTACGATCGCAATATCCGCTTCTTCACAGGGCACGAAGCAGCCAATTTGGGCCATCAAAGAGATGACTCCGACCTGTCTGATATATGTTGATTTACCACCCATGTTTGGCCCTGTTATAATTATAAAGTTACCAGTATCGTCTAGGTCCACATCATTGGCGATAAATGTCATGTCATCTTGCATCTCAAGAACAGGATGACGGGATGCAATCAAACGGGTCTTTCTTGAGCTGTCAAAGTCATGCATCTTAGGTCTCACATAGGGCACAGGTGCGTAAGATGAAATATGCGCAAACGAGCATAAAACATCAAGATGGGCCAGGACTAGTGAAAGTTTTTCCAAAACAGGGCTATAAGTTAATGTGATATTAACAATTTCTTTTACCAAAGTCATTTGTTGTTTCTCGTACGCCTTTTGCAAAGATGCCGTCTCATTAGCAATTTCTTTTAATTCCTTTGTACTAAAATAAATACCAGCCTTGACAGTAGAAAGTTCTAAATATTTTTTGTGCTTCCGTAACTCCTTTGCGTCGTTACGTGTTAGTCGCATACACCAACCATGAATATGATGATTTTCCAATTTTAATTTCTTATCAGGATCAAAGCCAAGGTCTTCAGCAGAGTCTGTATGGATAGAACTAATACGGTCCTGCAATTCGTCTAACTGCTCTCTAATCAGAGCTAGCTCCTCATTAAATTCTACTTTTATCATGTATTGATTGCTCGATTCATATACTTCTAAATCAACAGTTGTTTCCACCATTTCTTGTAATTTCCCTAGAGGATCCATGTGAGAAAGCAATGGTTGTAGCCAAGTTGAAGTTATCAGCTCTTGTGTACTTTCTTCTATGTTCTCTCCATCTAAAAAGGAACTCAGTACCTGGGTGATTTCAGGGACCCTTTTACAAACCTCATAAAGTTTAAGAACGTCTTCTAAATTGCCATTCTTATTCAACTTTTTAGTTATACGACGAATATCAGGTACAAGTGGGAGCTGCTCTGTCTGTAGGATTTGTCTTAGTTCTAATTGATCAATCATGTACTCCACTAAGGTATGTCTATTTAGAATCTCGGATAAATCGGTTAATGGTTGTTTTAACCATTGATTAAGCATTCGAACACCTGCGTTGGTTTTACAATTATTCAACAACTGGAACAAAGATGATACTTTTCCACCACTCCCAGAGCCTCCAAACGATGTATCTGAAATTGCTGCCACATTTTGGGCGGAGTTCTGTGGGAAAAGATTCAGTGCTTTGATTGCAGACGCGTCCAACTTAACAAATTCCTTTAAAGAGTGCTCAATAATTTCATATTTACCTTGCTGATTATCTTCGTTTCCTATTTGCAAATAATTCAACAAGGCCCCACATGCACCGAGTGACAGAGAGGAGAACTTCGGTAATGATAGAGACAGCTCATCTCCAACCAACTTAGCTAAATCGATATCGACATCTTTCTCCGAAAATTCAGAATTCTTCACCAACGTTGCCACACAACCGCATCTATCTATGACCCCTGTGATTTTTTTTATTTCACCGCTGACATTCTCATTCTGAACCAAATCGGGGATCAAACACTCTCTAACGCCTAATTGTATTAAGAAACTTTCTAGGTTGGAATAGACCTCATTATCAATAATATCGAGCATCCCTATTTTGTAATTGCTTGTGTCAATGAAAGAAACACCTATGACACAAAATCCATCTTGTGAATTGAACTTTAGTTTCAGGCTGGAGATTACAATAGATGCATCGATAGCCACATTCATCAAATCAACTACTTGTTCAATGTTCCCCGGAGAAGCACTTTTACTGAGTTTCCAGGATTTGTCATAAACTTCTATCTTGTAGTTCATTTCCATAAGACAAACCTTCAACAGGTTACTGACCATCTGAGCAGATACGGTAACATATTTACATGGCTCGTTAAATTGTTTTGCCACATTGGCATCTACCTTACAATCTTTTAGAACAGACTGGGTATGGTAAATATTCTCAGCAACAAAAATGGCATCATTGCCAACTACAGTATAGTATTCACCCTTATCCACAATCCTTAGGGTAGAGGGAGCTTTCTCAGGTAAGCTTATAAACCTGCGATAGAATCCTCTCTCCTCCGATATATCAGAAAATTTCAAATCTGGTCTATTAGATGACATACTGGAAGCACTTATGTCACAGTCTCGTCGAAAATAGTCGCTCAGCTACCTAGTATATTTCATTTCAACATCATCAAGATTTTACTTCATCGCGTTTTGATATTTCTGATACGCGTCGCAAAACGAGGTATTCAAGAAATCCAAAATGAAAAATATTTGAACCATTTGAAGATAATATTAGCTACCAGAGTTTTAAAATAGAGAAATTTATACCATACAGATTTATTATTACTGTGAAATTATTCCTCTAAAAATATTTAAGATATATGTATTCTTAACAACCATTTTACTTATTTTGCATATCAGTGTCCATTCAAGCCCTATCACCTAGATCGAAAGGAGAATGCCAGCCCGTCGAAATACATTTATTGTTACAAATATTATTTTTCAGATGTCAAACTTTGAGAAATAACTTGCCAATCATTTTTAACTGCGTCCCTATTCGATACTTGTCACAGTTAACAAAGAGCCATGTAATGTATCTTGAAATGGCCCTTGACAACAGAGAGAGCCATAACTCCTCCTTGATTTGTGACTGAAATATAAAATTTTAAAATATTCAAAAGTTAATCATGTGTATAAAATAGTATAATGTTATTCTGTTGAGATATGAAACATATGCAGAATGCATACTTGATCAATAGACTCTTTCGTTATTGTATTTCTTCAGATATTTTTGCCTTGTATGTAGTATTCACTTCTTCAGCTTGTCGATTTTAATGGAATTCTTTTCATTTTTCTTCTTCAGAACTTGAATATCTCTCAGAAGCCTTGAAACATATTGTTCATAATCAACAATCTGTTTCCTAAGTCCTACCAGCTGACTACTGAGAAAATTATTAGAACGCATATATGCAACATGTTTTGTGACTATCTGATCCAAGAAGACTGGTCTGGCAAAGTCGTTGTAAAACTCAATAATCTGCTTTTGGCAATTTTCCAATGTTTTATCTGATATTTTTACTTCAAAGTCGGTGCTAGATGAAAAATATGGAGCACTTAAAGATTTTAGATAGTTATCAAATTGCAATAACATATTTTCAGGGATAATTCCACGGTAATACAACATCAAATGAGACATGAATTGTAGCGCTTGCGATCTGTGACAATCAATAAGCTGGATTCGTTTTATGAGAGTTTTTCTTTCCCTTCGTAGATCAAGAACCTTCCGTCTTTCATCATTAAAGTTTTCCTGAATCTTCAGATTACCCACTTTCAATATGCCGATCGTGTTGTCATATCGCTTTTTGATATTTGCTGTCATTTCCAAATTCTTGACATTCTGCCTTTCATTGACCTCTTCTTTTGTCCTCTCTTTTTCCATCATGCCAGAAAGTTGTGACGAAATGAAACCATGTTTTTCTTGCAAAACCTCATGTTTGATGATCAAATCATTTAGAGACTTCTGCATTTCTGCTGCCTTCAACTCTAACGTGCTATTGTTTATTTTTGTTTCATTTATCAAAGACTCTTTCGTTTCGAGTTCATGTGTTAAATTTTTGATTGTAAGTTCATACTTTTCTTTACATTCTAATATATCTTTCTCAGCAATCCACTTTTGTGGCTCGATCTCTTCAATCTTGGCTTTCAATGAATTGCATTGTTCTTTTTCGGCATTCAAATCATGGTCTAATAGACCAATTTTTTTTTTGAGGTCTCTTGATTCCTCAGCTAGGTTTTCATTCATCCTTGACTTTACTTCAAGGTTCATATTTAATTCTGAAATAGTACTTTGCGCGGAAGCAAATTCTTTATTCAATTCTTCCCTCTCTTTTGACATAATCTCGTGCATTTCCACAACATGTTTTACAAAGTCAAAGATCTCTTTACTTACCTCAGAAATAGTAATGTTGTTTCCTCCATGTGCTGTTTCTAAGGATTTGATATTTTTCGTAAGAAGCTTCAAAGTTGAGTCGAAGTTATGGAAAGATACTGATTCTTTGTGTAACCATGCATGATCATATACAACATGATTACCAACAAGTCCTGATGCATCAAAAACATACTTGTATGGGTTATCAGCTGCATCAGCAGGCGGTGTAATGGGTGATATTTCATCTTTCTTTTGAAGTCCAGGAGAAAAAACAATATCCATCTTCTCTTTCAAATCTTGGGCTCTTTCAATTGAGCTCGAAGTACTGTCTGTTTCCTCATCATCTATAATTTCTGCATTAGCTCGAAGTATATCTTCTTCAATTGACTCTTTAACAGCACTTCCGTGATCTATCACTACATCTGATAATTGAACAGCAAGTTTGGTTAGATTCCTTTCACGTTTTTGTTCCTTTGTTAAGATTTCTGTCTCACTAGGATTTAGCACATTTCCTCGCTCAATACTATCACCACCACTGTTTTGATTATGTCTCCAGCTTTTCCATATGTTTCCATGGCTTGTGAAAGACATATCCGATTTTTCGGATCCATTCATTCTGTCATATCCTATATTGCACGTTAGCTCATCAGATACTTTATCCTGTTCCTGGGATTGTGATAACCGTGTATTTGTTTTATTTTCGCAGGGATCATTATTATTCTTACTATTCGTATCTCTTCTAAAGAACGATCTAAAGCTTCTCCGTGATGGAGTTGTACTTTTTGAAACACTTGGGGTACCTTCTGCAACTATCGAACCAGCTGATAATTGGGAAATTTCAGGCGTCTTGCACTCGGTCGTTTCCGCTATTTTGCTACTTTCATTAGCCGAACGACTGCATCTACGGCTTCCAAACCAAGATCTGAAAGAGGATTCTTCACTATCTCCCTTTTCTGGTTCCTCATCCGAACTAGTCAACTCATCATCGTCTCTTACTATGTAATCATCTGGGTGTGGAACAAATCTATTGGATAGTTTTCCTAAATCTGAACCAGATGTTTGTTCCGCAACATTGTCTGTCACAGATTTGTTTATATCATTGGAACTTTTCTGTTCCGTTTTAGGGTCATCAGCAGCATCCGATCTATCGTTTGAGACCTTGAGATTGTAATCATTTTTGAAGAGCGGCATTGCAGGTAAGTTTGGGAAAACCAAGGAGTTAACAGCAACCCCAACGATATGAATCTCAACGTTTAGCAAATCGAGTTGGGAAATATATATCTAGGACACATGTAGAAACGGATCACATTTGTTTCGGATTCTCTAAATAATCTCATTTTGTATTTTGTGTCATCTTAATCATGCCAGTCTGACGTCGTGTAGTCCATATATAAGGATCACAAAACAGAAAAGTACGAATTTTGGTTTTTTTGGAATACTTGGATTGATTAATTAACTGTATGCATCTAATGGCACAGCCATAAATATATTCTTATATACATAGATTCGTTTATCGTTGGTTGCCCTCATGCGAAATCCTCAGCTATCCTCTTGTTGTTCTTGTGATATAAAAAGAATTGGACAAAGATGACAAAATCCATAATTAAAGTACCAGAACTACCAGCTAACCAAGACGCATTCAGTATCAGATACTTTGGACTGACCGATATGGCTAAAACTGAGATAATAAATGTTGTATTACCCAAGCAAGCAAACAAAAAGAACAAAAATGAAATCCCCTCACAGGACTTTCTTTCAAAGTTCAATAAGATCTGAGGAACACGGGATCCTAAATATAAAATGGCACTTGCATAGCCAAATATCTGTGCCAACCAGTTAACCTCCATATCAGAAGAAGGCTCCTTAGGAATAGGATTTGGGTTGTTACAGTAAGAAATATACCATGACAAAAATCCCCCTAATACGACTACACTCACGACAACTGTGTCACTAAAGTATCTTTTTGTGGCAGTTTCAACTTCTGAACTTTCACTATTGTCACCGGCGGAGTGATGTGGTTCCAAAACATTGTGCAGAAGTGGTTGGTTTTCATTTATAGGGTTAGCAGGCGATAAATGGACAGGATCAACCTCTTCCTCACTTCCATACCATAGACATTGGACTAGCAGAATGATATCGGCTATTGTATAATATGCTGCTAGAATAATCATTGTTGGCAACAAATGTTGCATCATGGCACCTACCAAGTTGAAAATGTCACCAGCAAGCCATAATATAACGAACAATAACGACAATCCATCTGAAGACTTTCTGGCAAAGTTCTCATAAATCTGTGGAACGAAAACTATGACCCAACACGCAATAGAAATGGACCCTGCAATTCCACTAACGTTTTGAGCACTCCACACTATAGGCTCAAAATGCATCTTGTATATTCTTTTTGTTAAAATATGTTTGAACTATATTCTTCTGTCCAATTGTTGTAGGAAGCACCTTCTAATAAAATATGCCTTGAATAAATGTTGATTTAACTTATCAGATGAATATGACTCATTCTTACTGCCCATAAAACACTACTTTGTCAGGTTCGTTGAATTTTTTTTATGTCATTTTCTTTTTTCGTCAATCCTTCTAGAACGTTACCCGTCATTTCACTACATTTAATTGTCTATTATACAAAATATAAGCTCTATTAGATAGGATAGGTATGAGTGTTTACTTCCAGAGTTATTCGCGTCACTCTGGCGAGCTTGATTGTGTTAGTTGTCTTGATTATCTTGAATAATTCTAGTATCTTGATCATCATGACCTGTGCTTTCTCTACTGCTTTGTACATCACTTTGGTCACTGTTCTGGAGTGCTTGCTCAAGTTTTCTTGGAGGCAGGACATATTCAAATGCCTCTCTCCAATCTCTATTATCAAAGTATTTAAGCATCAATTGCACTACATGCGTCGTAGTTAGGACCCTCCTACCGTTCAAATTGATGTAATCTGCAAGTGGTAGTTGTTTAGCAGGTATTCCAAGTTCCTTCGCTTTATTGTAGCAAAGGAGTTTATGTCTGTTTTTATCTACAATACCCCCTACAATATATGTCATTCCCGGTTCTAAAGACTCAAGCTTTTCGTCAGTGTCTGCCGTTAAATAGACCATTTTGGAACGATCTACTGAAGGACCTGTTATGATTCCTTCATCATTTGGAATAAATTTGAAATTGTTCCAATTCTCGTGGCGACAATTATTTAAATCTTCTTCGAACCTTTTCTTCAATCTTTTGTTGAAAGAGGTTACTACTACATCAGCGGCATAGTTTTCACGACGGTTCGAGGAATATGCCCTTGTAATTTGGTTTGAGAGACTGATGATTTCTTTGTCATTCATTAATTCATCGAACGAACAATCCAAAACTATTTTTATTCCTGACATCTTTTGATTAACATTTACTTTTGGTGGTCGTTTCAGCTCCGCAGGAATCTCCTCACCCCGTTCGACATATTCTTGTAGCTTGTTACGTCTATTGATTTTTGCCGTCTTACGCTTTTGCTTCCGCACCTTGGCATATTCTTCTTTATTGTCCTTGTGGTATTGTCGTTTCCATGCCTTTTTCCATTGCCTTTTCGACATGCCTTCTGGAGGAGGAGGTATTACGGTACGTTTTTCACCCAATTCATTAGTAGTGGTATCATCCAAAGGATCCAGATCATCAGCTTGAGACATTGTAATTCAATTGGCTGGATTTGAGAGGGTTTTTATTTTTTTTGTAATATAGCGTTTGATTTTTTTTTTTCATTTTTTTTCAGTAAGCTCATCGCACTGAAAACAAATTTATAAAGAATGGTAATTCCAGCACTTTGAAAGTACTCCATAGGGTTGAAGGCATTACAAGCATTATGCTATCCATGTATTCATTTCAGATTGATCTGAAATTACGTGTTATGATAAAGTTGATGCTATTGTCTCTCTATAACCAATTTTTTATGTAGAATCTTTAATATTCAGTTTCTGAAAAATAGTGCTGTCACGCAACATAGCAAAGGTATAAACTTGGCAATACCTATTGATCTTAATTTGAAGAACTTGAGAAGGTTGTATAAGGATAACTCTACTGACAATTGTACTCTTTAATTTTGCTTCACGTGATGGAATATTGTGTTAACAACGTTGATATAATCAGACGCGGTTCTATCTTTGTATACAAAATCAGATAGGTTGATGGAATCTGTTAGGAAAACGCATATCGTATTCACCAAAAGCAGATGTCAAAACCTCAATTGTCACTACAATTGCCTTGGGTTGAAAAATATCGTCCACATCTACTAAAGGATATTGTTGGTAACGAAGAAACTGTCCAAAGGCTAGAACAAATAGCTCAGGATGGTAACATGCCACATATGATTATTTCTGGGCTTCCTGGTATCGGTAAGACTACATCAGTGCATTGTCTTGCACATGAGTTGTTAGGCGGTGCATATTCACAGGCTGTTTTGGAATTGAATGCATCTGATGATAGAGGTATTGATGTGGTTAGAAACCAAATAAAACACTTCGCACAAAAGAAATGTCATTTGCCGCCTGGTAAACACAAAATCATCATTCTCGATGAGGCTGATTCAATGACTGCCGGTGCTCAACAAGCTTTGAGAAGGACCATGGAGCTGTACTCCAACACGACTAGATTTGCTTTTGCATGTAACCAATCTAATAAAATCATTGAACCATTACAAAGTAGATGTGCAATTTTAAGGTATTCCAAACTATCAGATGAACAAGTTTTGAAAAGACTTCTCGAAATAATCAAGGCAGAGAATCTTCAATATACAAATGATGGTTTGGAGGCGATCATATTTACAGCAGAGGGTGATATGAGACAGGCAATTAACAATTTACAGAGTACAGTAGCAGGATATGGTCTAATAAACGGAGACAATGTTTTCAAGGTCGTCGACTCACCCCACCCACTCGTCGTCAAGAGAATGCTTCTTGCTCCTACATTAGATGAATCAATTTCCTTCTTAAAAAAAGACCTATGGGACAAAGGATATTCCCCAGTGGATATCGTTACAACTTCTTTTAGAGTCTGCAAAACACTATACCAGCTTAAGGAATCACAGAGACTTGAGATGATAAAGGAGATTGGTATTACCCATATGCGTATTTTAGAAGGTGTTGGAACATATTTGCAGCTCGCCAGTCTGTTAGCTAGGATACATAAACTTAAAGTATCTTCTGTATAAAATTTTTAAACCAGCTTCCTCTAAATGTTTTGGGATCAATATCGCAGTCTATGATTTGGCCGTTATGACTAATAATGGCACCAGTAAAGGCCAAAATATTCTGGTTGATAGTATTTGAGGATTTTTTTTCTATAATCGTACATCTTAAGCCATATCTCATTCTTTGACAATTCATAGGCAAATAATCTCCTGCAAATGATGAAATGGATAATCGATAACCCAAACAAAAAGATTATAACATATGCCAACGTCACATCCCAAAAATAAATACGTGGAAAAATGTAAGGCTCAATTGAATTATTTGAAATACGAAAGTAGTCTTTGAGTTCGAGCTTTCATCGAGTCAGTTTGTGAACGTTTAAGGATGTGATTAAGAGAGCGCAATGATCGTAACAACAGCTTAACAGGATTTCAGTTTTTTCGCAAGATAGTCAGTAATTACATTCATCCAGTTAGGAATTTGTAGTCTCTATTGTTTTTATCAATAATAATCACATCATTTTTACTTAGTCTTACTAGCAAAAATATTGAGATAACCACCGGTGTTAGAATTTGAACCATCTCAAAGATTGAAGTTCTCAATTCACGCCGTTTTTTGGAACCATGAGCAGCTTGTGATGTTTGTTTAGTAGTCCAACTCTTTTGAAATATGGTACTATGTAACAATTAAAGATCCAGTGATGATTCCGGGTTCTTAAGTAAATTAAGAAAAAGACATAAGGGTTAATAAAAGAGCGACTCAGAGGAGGGCATAGAAAAGCTCGATGGAAGATCTCAGTGCTGTATTGGGAATCAATATTGATGAAATATATCAAAATGCAACGAACAGCCCTTGCGATAATCCATTGAAGGAATTTCTAGAGGCGTGCCATAATCCAGAATTTAAGGCGGATAACAGTCTCTGGAACGATCTTCAAAAGTTACTGAAGGATCATGAACAAGCCCAAACCACATTAAGATCAGTTATCCCTCCCCTACATGGTTACATCGAGAATTTCAACCAACAGTTATCCGAGTTTACAAACGACTTAGGCTTTATAAGAAACAAGTCTTCTGAATTGAAGTCGTTGCTTGAATATAACTCCGTCAAACTTGCTACGATAAGCCCACTTGTGAATGATTTGATGATATCTCCAAGTGTCATCAAAGATATCCTGCATGCCAAGATAGATAGCGATTGGATTGAGAACATCGCATACATAAGAGATAAACAAGAAATTTATTCTAAATATAAAAAGGACAGTGAACTACCTGTACCCAATGACTTTAAACACCTCTGTGAAGTACTAGATTATTTAAGAGATATTGTGTTGGAGAGATCAAGGAAATATATTATACATGAGATTAAACAGCTGAGAGGTCACCAACCAATCGCTTCCCAACCAATCCAGAATGAAATGATTGAATTGAAAGACATGTATCAATTCATTTTAGAAAATAACCATTCCTTAGCATTAGAATTACGACAAGCTTATGCCTATACTATGCGATGGTATTATAAAGCCTACTTCTCAAGATATATCCGCTCTCTGACGATCTTACAATTCAAAGCTATCGATTCTCAATATGCTCTTGGAAATGGACTTACAAACACATCATTAAAAAGAATGAGTGCGTTTGGGATATCTAATTACCTAACAACCACATATAACAGGAATACAAATGCGGTAACAGATGAATCAATTCAGGACTATTTCCAAATTAGCAGAAGACTTTCTTTATTGACACAGGAAGACAACACGGTAATGGTTTCTCAAATTGCTGAGAACAACGTAATGCAGAATTATATTGAAGTTGGTTTTAAGAATTTAAATCTTGCAATACTAGACAACTGTACTGTCGAGTATAAGGTTTTAAAGGAATTTTTTTCTGCTAAACATGCTGGGGAGGAAGTGAAAGGATTCTTGGAGCAAATATTTCTAGCAACCTTTACAGAAGCTTTGGAATACACGAAACAACTGTTTTCCGACACTTATGATATATTTGGTGTGCTAATTAGTATACGTATTGCGCAGCAGTTGCAAGTTGAGTCCGAACGTAGAGGGATGCCAGTAATGGATGACTATTTAAATGAACAGCTAATAATTCTTTGGCCAAAATTTCAAAAATTGGTTGACTTCCAGTGTGAGAGCCTACTGAACGTATCAATTACTACTAACGTTGCTAATGTACTCGGTAACTCGAGTCAACGGGACCCCTCAACCACACCCCATGAACTTACCGTACAATTCTCTAAATTTTTGACAAGTTTCTTGACGCTTGCTGTCACCCATGACAATCGAATAGATGAAAGATCAGAGCCTCTGTATAATTCTGTCATCAGAATTCGGAACGATTTTGAAACAGTCATGACCAAATGTAGCAAAAAGACAAAATCACCAGAAAGAATGTTAGCGACAAACTACATGTACTTATACAACTCATTGCAACATCAGCATGTGGCGTTACAGATAACTGATTCAGCTTCGTTGCCATTAATCATGAGAGAAACAGAAGACCATTTTAAAGCTCTTGTAGAAGCATTTAGTCAAATAAATTGATAGAAATTGGCTTTGTATATATAGTTATTTTTGATAAAAACTTGAGAGTATGTTTTATCTTAATAGTATAGATGTAGTATAAAAAAATAATACGTCTTTCAAGCAATGTTTTAGTTTTTCAAGAGATCCAATTTTAAGTTCACAACCTGGACAGCAAGGTAAACAGCAATTGTAGTTGCAAGTTGAAGGACCTTTTATGATTCCACCTTTAACTATATCGCAAACCAATGTTGTTCAAACTCCTTATGAACCAAATAGTACGCTCAAGATAATAGCAGGTCCTGGTTCAGGAAAAACTTACGTTCTACTTCATAGAATCCAACACTTAATCACTACAAACCAAGTGAAGCCAGATGAAATTCTGGTACTATCTTTAACAAATAGAGCTGTTGATAAAATTTCATCTAAATTACAGGAAATTCTTAACAATATCAAATATGATGGTGATTCTTCAAATTGTGAAGGGAAAGAAATTGCAGAACGGGTACACGTCAACACCATTCATGGTTTAGCCAATAGGATTATCACCGAAAATGAAGGAATTGTAAGTATCATTGAAGAGAATGGATGGAGAGGCCTACTGAAGCTTTTTTCCAGGGACTTCAATAATATAAAGACAGCTAAGCCAAGTAATGCAAGGGAATTGGAGAAATTATTCAAAGGCTACCAAAACGGAGAGCTCAAGAATAATAGTGTCATGAAGAACATTTCCTCTATAATGCAAAAATGTGGTGTTCTTACCAATGAGGAAATGATAAAAAGAGCCACTGGGTACCTTGATGAAACAAAAGATTTATCAACTCATCATAAATCTCAATCAAAGAGGGGACAAGAATTCACCACTTACGTTAAAGAAAAGATCAAGATTGTACTTATTGATGAATTTCAAGATTTGTATCCTGCACTTCTCCCATTTTTATTGAAAATATCTTCTGGTAAGCAACTTGTTTTATTCGGCGATCCAAAACAAAGCATATATGGTTTTTTAGGGAATAATCAACACGTTATAAGGAAACTTGAATCAAATAATGAGAAATTTAAACTGATGCATTTACATGATAACTTTAGAAGCACACCCGAGATAATGGCAGTAGCCAACTCCATCCGCAATTGCAACGCCGACGAAAGTTTGGATTCGGTGCTCAAAAAGCCCTCTTTGGTACCTCCACAGATTGTTCATGAAGCAAATGAAATTGACAAACTGGAGTTTATTGTGAATGAGGTTTGCAAACTGGTATGCTCCTCCGTTAAACTCTCTGATATCGCTATCTTGACTAGAACTAATGCAGATCTCCGATCTATTACAAACTATCTACAGTCATATAATATAAGATTCCGGAAGTTGACATCACATCCTGATTGGCTGGCAGATATTAGGATTCAGCACCTTATTGACATTCTAAGGCTGGCAGTTATTGCTTCTTGTGAGAAGGAACATGATACCGAGGCATTTCACGCAAAATGGAGAAGTGATTTCAGCGTTATAGTGACTTTAAGTGCGATGAGAGGTATTACTGACCAATCCATTCAACGTCTTTACTCAGATTCCCAGCAAAGATCCATATCTTTTTGGAATTATCTTACGACAATACCAAGATCCGAATGGCCCGTAACTTCTCTTTGTAAACAAAGGATTGAACTTTTTAAAAAAAATCTGAATGAATTTATTGATGGAGGCTCGATATTTAAGATTGACAATCATTTAGACTTGTTTGAAAGTCTTTGTAACGCAGCTTATACATTTGACTCCCATATGATGAAAATCGGCAGTAAAGAGGAATCTGAAACTTTTCAATTACACCTTGACCAAATGCTCATGATTATGAAGTATTGTTCTAGCCACAGGAATGAGGAAGTTTCTTTGGTTGAGTCATTTCTTGAATCCTATTTTGAAAGAAGTACATCTAATTGTGCTGCTAAACTATATTATCAGAAGTGCAAAGAAATAAACGTCTCAACTATCCACTCATCGAAGGGTTTAGAGTTCCCGGTAGTTTTTTTGATGGGACCCCATCACTCCACTTACGCAATGGAAAATAATACATTATATGTTGGTATGACAAGAGCCAGAAATCTATTATATTTAGTCAATGTTAATCATCCAAAGTTAAATCTCCAGCTTAATAAGGCAAAATTGAACCTACTATCGCAAGATTCATTTTGGGAATACTATAGGACGGATTTAAATAGGCTTCCGAAGCAATCGCCCATTTCAAATACAATGAGATATGCAACTCTTCAAAATAAATTTGGAATCGGATTGAAAAATTATAGATCATTATTTAAAATATGCAATAGGGTCTTCTGTACAATATCAAGGTGTAAATCGTAATACTAAAAATTGATATGATTCTAAACCCTGGTTTATCTAAAACCCCTCTGGAACATTCTTCGCCGGTTTTTGGTGTGTATCAAGATATATGCCCCCATTCCTAAATCCAAACCAATTGAAACGAGGATTTACATCGTTCTCCATTTCAACTATCGATGAATCTTGAATCTCTTGAATAATTTTGTAAGCTTCGACATCCGAATATGGAACACCATTTTTGGGATCAAAATATTGACATTCCTTGTTAGTGATGAGACACCTCTTACGTACACCATTTGGAAACAAGACGCCGCTGGGAGGCTGTGTCTTAATTTCGATTTCGAATTGCTTTTGATTATCATCATTGGTATCATGTATCACTTTTTTACCATACTCTCCAAAAGCTGGAAGCTTTTCAAGGAAAGCAAGATCAGGTACGATAAAAGACTTATTTGTCAGCTCAAAATCATCGGGCATCGTAATTTTACAAATTGGTTCCACAGTTGGCGATCTTTGACGAGTGGAATTGGACCATTGTTTCCCAAAAAGTTCATTGCGTATGTCGCCATTGATTTGTTCCCCAGGAAATCTATACAATGTTACAAAATTTTTTGCAACAAGTTGTGACGGACCTTCAGTATTCGATTCTTCTTCACTTCCGAGATCTGGTTCTAAATCTGGTGGTTGTGTGCTTTGTTTACTTTCATCAAGATCGTCCACCACGTAGGAAGTCGAATCTGATACCTTTTGATCCGTCTCAAAGTGTCTTGTCGAATCTATTTCTGAGAATGTAACCTGCTTTTTCTTTGTTTTATCGACAGACGTCATGGAAGAGCCTATAAGATCATCGTTTTCGAAAGCCTTTCCATTACAGGACTCTTCAAAAGAAGTTTTTTCTTCTTCCGAGTTGTGTGAGATTTGTTTATTATCAAAATAATTGTGGATCGTTTTATCGCCCACATTATCATCTACAACTTCTGAATGTTCTCCATCTTGTTGCATGACCTCTAAATTATCCTTCGATATTTCTTCAGTAGACTGTATATAATCTATTTCCACTTTCCCGTGCTTGGCCTGGGCGCTTTGTGCACGTTTTATCATAGGACTTGTGTCATTTGTTTGCTCCTCTTTTTCTATTTCATTATTGACATTTTTGACACTCTCGTTTGTGTTTATTTCTGAAATTAAAGGCTTAGCAGAGAACTCTTCCTCACTCTTTAAGTTTTCGATACTATTTCCAACATCACTGGTGCCAATAGTAGGATCGCATTTTTCTTGTATCGCACCGTTTGATTCATCAAAGACAGGTTTTTGATCGTTACTAACAGATTCAAGTTTGTTTTTTTCTTCCGGACTGATCTTAGTAATGGGATCTGGGCTTTGCTTTTTCTGCCTTCGAGGATATTTCTTCTTCTTCTTCTCTCTCTTTTTCGTTTGTTCCTCCCAATATGATCTGTCTTCTAATTCCATTATTGGCGTTACTTCCCAAGCGGTGGAAAGCTCTTGAGCAACTAGTTCCCCTGATTTGAATTTTATCTTTTGTCGTTGTTGCATGGCTAATCTATTTTGTTTCTTGGATATTTCTTGTTCTTTATATTTGTTCAAACTTTGTAAATTGAACTTTTCGGTTTCCAGTGCTATTCTCATCCTGTCTTCTTGT
The DNA here is from genome assembly GCA_030571275.1 of Zygotorulaspora sp. UFMG-CM-Y6047. Classification (NCBI taxonomy): domain Eukaryota; kingdom Fungi; phylum Ascomycota; class Saccharomycetes; order Saccharomycetales; family Saccharomycetaceae; genus Zygotorulaspora; species Zygotorulaspora sp. UFMG-CM-Y6047. Next base: position 117,486 of record JAJLXM010000008.1, on the reverse strand, counting down.
GTTAATAGCTCTTCTTTTTGTAGTTCTTTATGCTTTTTTATTCTTTCCTGTATAAGTTTGCGCTTTCTCTCAGCTCTTGATAGTTTCTCGTATACTTCCAATTTGTTTGCAACTACAGAAGACCTTTTGGATGTTCTTCGATCTGATACAAGCAAGCTTTCGGCTGTTAACAGCTCAGTTGTAGTTTTCTTCTTTGATTGGTTGTTGACCTCGTTACTTGGTCCCTTTGATCTCTTTCGTAAAATTGGAGCTACAGTTTTCTTTCTCTTTCTTTTTTGCAAGGATTTCTCTTTCTGAAGCTCCCTCTCACCTTCGTCTTCTTCATCGTTATCTGATGACTCACCCTCTGAATCACTTATTAGCATATCATCAGCTTCATTGGAGGGTTCTTTTGGTTGTGTTTCTCTTTCTTCAGACTCGTCGTTTTCTGGTCCACTCAATTCCGGATTTGCCTCAAATTCTACATCATCCACATCTTCTTGGAACAGAAGGTTCAAATCATCGTCATCAATATTTTCGGTTTTAGATCGAATATCCTCCAGCTCCTGTTCAAGAAGCTTTTTCATTTTATTACCAGCATTAGACCGCCGTTGTCTAGTGGATATCAAAAACTCCTCATCATCATGGCTATCAGATATACCGTCACTCATCTGAAACTGCTGTATATATCTTTCCTACCGGTTTTATTCTGTTATGCGCAATGCACTTTTGTTAAAGGTTCGCTCATCGTTCAAGTTGTAAATAGTATCCCATAATTTCCACAACTACAAAAAAATGGGATAAAGGAATCGAAACGCAAGAAATATAGAAAACAAACCAGGATTTCAGCAGGATGCCCGTCCTTAACAGATTAATGAAGAGATCTTATATGAAATTTCATACAGGAACCCTAGAAAGAAACGCTGGTCATACCTTCAACTATCGTAGTTTAGGACTAAGGTTTAAGAGCACCTCGACATCGGAAGATGAGATAAGTCACTTCCAAGAACTTGCTCCAAGTTGGTGGGATACTAACGGCTCACAAAGGATTCTTCACCTAATGAATAATGCCAGGATGGATTTTATACAAGATACCTTAAAAAATAATGTTAAAATAAATAATCCAGACGTGTATGTTCCAGGGTTCAATTATCGTGACTTTTTACCTCAGTATGTATCTCTTAATGTTCATAAAGAACTGGATTCAGAGATATATGAACGGTTATTAGAACAAAAACGTTCCGTATTGGACATAGGCTGCGGTGGTGGGATTCTTTCGGAAGCTTTAGCCAGGTTACCATTTGTGGAGCACGTAACTGGGATAGATTTGACTCCAGAATGTATAAATGTGGCCAGAGAGCACGCAATGCGTGATCCAATGCTCGCTGAAAAGGTTGTTTATGAATATAAATCTCTAGAAGAGACTCAAGGAACTTACGATATTGTCACATGTTTCGAAATGTTAGAGCATGTGGATGTTCCTGCAGAAATTCTAAGACATGCATGGCAAAGGTTAAAACCTAACGGAATTCTGTTCTTAAGTACAATTAACCGCGATTTTATTTCCTGGTTTACTACAATCTTCATGGGAGAGTATATGCTTAAAATCGTTCCACAGGGAACACATCATTTGAGCAAGTACATCAAGTCTACTGAGATAAAGGAATGGTTTGAAAAGAATGAACCTAGTTCTCATGAAGTTCTAAAATTAAAAGGTACAATGTATTTGCCTTTAAAAGGATGGGTAGAACATGAATGTTCTGATATTGGTAACTTTTTTATGGCAATTCAAAAAACTTCTCTGTAATTTTTCTTAAATAGAGTATAACGCTTTTATGCATGTAAATAATTAGCATTTTTGTAAAAGCGAATTGAGAGATATGATTTGATATTAATCTTTTACCATATAAGTCAATAGTTGTCAGCAATACCACTCCATTCATTGATCTTGATAAAAATTGGTCAGGGACGAGAAAGGGCTGTAAAGAACCTAACACGCTTTTCAAAGCACTTTTCTTCATTTAAAGGTATATATTTTGTGGAACACAAGTTTGTCATTCTGTGAGGTCTAAATAGCTGGTAAAATTGTATGTTCATCTGGTACAGCTGCAAGGTTTCAGAGATTAAGAACTAGAACTTTATCTCTCGTTGTCTGAAGGTTCTATTGTGCATTCTCTAATGCTTTATTGGGTTCTGAGTCTTGTTGTTCTTCATCTATGAACTGAGGAACAGCACCTGATAAATACGAGGGCATATCAATACCAGGCTCCTCTAAGCCCGGTATTGCTAGGTCCTCATCCGCTAGTGCTTCTAATTCGGCATCGAGTTCACTCTCATCAATATCTTCAATATCAGCATTCATCGTATTCGAAGCTAGTATTTCTTGTAATTCGTCACCTTGTTCGATCAAATCCATCATTTCATCCTGCATATCTTGAAGTTTATCAATATTTATCTTTCCATACTGTGACTTCAATGCTTTGTTGGTCTGTTTTAGTGCATTAACTGTAATCATGGTATTTTTAAGATTATCACTTGTCATTTGGGCCTGCGTCATTGACCAAGATTGGGAATCTAAGGTATCACGCATTTGCTCCAATTTCTTTCGCTTGTTCAAGAGCTTCAATGCTTGTTGTCTCAAAGGCCTCTGACCAGCAGAGGATCTTGCTGAACCTATTTTTTTCTGCAAACTTTGCAATTGAAAGTTTATTTGGGATATTTGTGTGTCAAGTTGAGATACTCTTTCTTGAAGACCTTGTTGCGCCTGGTCCATTGCCTTTCCAGATTCATGCAGTAATTGGTCGTGTGATTTCTTATTTCCATATCCGAAGACCCTATTCATCTTGCAACTTGATGGTATTCTTTTATTTTGTGTTCTAGTGAATACGTCGTTGGTCAATCTGATATAATTAATTTGATATCAGGAGTCTTCTTAAGTTAAACGGTGCAGTTACAAGGAATGTATGCTTTTTCTTGTCCCCTGTAATATGTGAATCGTTTTATGTATCTCACTTACCACTCGCGAATTGGAAAATTTTAATCATCTTGAAATCTTTATGGAACGGTAATATCTGCAAAAGAAGAATAATAACCATTTACATTTCGAATAATGAGTACACAAGAAGTGGAGCAAACAAAGCAGGGTATGGAAAATCTAGATCTCCAAAACGCACCTGCGAAGAAGGAACAAGTCGTTACTCCATGGGATGTGGAAGGTGCTGTTGACGAAGAAGGTGTAGCTCAGGTCATTGATTATGAAAAGTTACTGCAGCAGTTTGGAACTAAGCCAATTACCAAAGAGACTTTAGATAGATTTGAGAAAGTAACTGGACAGAGGCCTCATCATTTTCTGCGCAAAGGTTTGTTTTACAGTGAGCGTGATCTACACAAAATTCTTGATCTTTATGAACAAGGTAAGCCCTTCTTCATCTACACTGGTAGAGGGCCATCGAGTGACTCCGTTCATTTGGGACATATGATTCCATTCGTCTTTACCAAATGGTTACAAGACGTCTTTGATGTTCCATTGGTTATCGAATTGACCGACGATGAAAAGTTTCTATTTAAACAAAAGTTGACCATTCAAGACGTTAAGAAGTTTGCAACTGAGAACGCCAAAGATATCATTGCAGTTGGTTTCAATCCTGAAAATACTTTTATTTTTTCCGATCTTGAATATATGGGTAAAGGTTTTTATGAAACTGTTGTTCGTGTTTCTAGGCAAATTACTGGTTCAACCGCTAAAGCTGTCTTTGGATTCACTGACTCTGATTGCATTGGTAAAATTCATTTCGCTTCTATTCAAATTGCATCAGCTTTTCCAAGTTCGTTCCCAGATGTTTTAGGTCTACCAGATAAGACACCATGTTTAATTCCATGTGCTATTGATCAAGATCCATATTTCAGAGTTTGCAGAGATGTTGCAGATAAATTAAAATATGCAAAGCCTTCTTTGGTACATGCTAAGTTTTTCCCAGCATTGCAAGGTTCAACAACGAAAATGTCAGCATCTGATGAATTTAGTTCTATTTTCATGACAGATACCCCTAAACAGATTCAAAAGAAGATCAACAAGTATGCATTCAGTGGTGGTCAAGTTTCTATTGAACTACACAGACAACATGGAGGTAACCCAGACATCGATGTTGCATATCAATATTTATCCTTTTTCAAAGATGATGACGAATTTTTGGCAGAAACAGCCAGAAACTACAGAAGTGGTGAACTTCTATCAGGTGAAATGAAAAAGTTGTGTATTGAAACATTACAGGTTTTCGTCAAGGAATTTCAAGAAAGAAGAAAGAATGTTACTGATGATGTTGTGGATAAGTTCATGAAGCCACATAAGCTTGTTTGGGGTCAAAAAGAGAGGTTAGTCCCAGCAAAACCAAAAGAGCCAAAGGCAAAGAAATAATTTAATATCGTAAAAGCAGCTTTTATAGATTAACATATAGAACATTTCGGTACATTATTTACCCTCTAAATATTTAACGAGATCTTCAATAGTGATTAGCGGGATATTGAATTTCTCGCCAAACGCTTTGCAGTCTGCAAGTCTCATCATGGATCCATCGCTATCATTCACTAACTCACATATAACGGATACCGGTGGTAACCCACTTAGTCTACATAGATCAACACCAGCTTCTGTATGACCACGTCTTTCGAGTACACCACCATCCACAGCTCTCAGTGGGCACACATGTCCTGGTTTCAGGAAATCTGTTGCCTTCGAATTTTGGTCGGCTAGTTTTGCACATGTGAGAGCTCTATCGTGAGCTGAGATACCTGTAGTTGTTCCATCTGCAAAATCGACAGTGATGGTATATGCGGTTCCATGCCTATCATCTGCATTGGCTTTAAATTTCATACTGGTCCTAAGTAGTGGTAAGTCCAGTTTGTCGGCAATCTCGTTCGACATTGGTGCACATACATATCCAGATGAGTGACGTACTAAAAAAGCAAGCTGCTCTGTGGTTACCCCAGCTGCTGCACAAATTAAGTCACCTTCATTCTCACGATCAGCATCATCCATTACAATCAAGAACTTGTTTCTCTTGAATTGTTCAACTGCATCTTTAATCGAGATAAAACCGTTATTACTCGACATTCCCAAATAATTCACTATTCTATGAGCAACCAGCCTAAAGTATTTACCGAATTCAGAGACTGGGAATCCTATATATATTTGAGTTGGATCGTTGCTTCAATGACTCTTATAATGTTAATAAAATGTACAAGAAAGAATTATACGTATACAGTTTTGAACGATGTCTGGGCTACATCGTTAATAAGCTAATACGTTACCTGACAAATTTCATTGGTATTTCATTAAACGGAGATAACAAAGATGAAAAAACACACGTGATGAATAATGTGAATAATATCTCATGATGAGTAAGTTCAGTTAATGAGCGCAGTCGACTTCGTATTAATATTGTTATTACTGTTTTTATTAGTATTATTATGTAATATGGTTGATCTTAATGTCTTGCTGGCCTCTTTGTGTCAATGATACGAGGTTCTTTACACCTTAGATCAGTGAGTTCAATGGCTGCACACAGCTGTTCGATTAGGTTGGAACAAGCACATAAACATGAGGGCATGACACGGAATCGGTTCATGTTAGGCATATACTAATTGAAAGTTTTAACATATAAGATTGATCTCCTCCCGGAGTATATTTGGGATTGATTTCAAACAAAGTATATCTACTTGAGGAATGCTATGTAGGATTTTAATCACATCTTAAGGCAGATATTTGAGTAGAAACCTTGTGTAACATGGAGCATGAGATCGCATATTTGTAGACTCGCTGAATATGGCCGATGATTTACAACAAGAAGCCCTGAGCTAAAACTCTTAGGAAAAATGTCACCGGTAAACTTTCCATTACTTCGTAGACATTTGGAATATATAGATGAATTATTTACTTTTTAGGTAGTCTTGTCCATTAGCGTTATCGTTTGAATAAAGTTTCGGCCTTCCATCACAAAAGTTGGGTACAAAGCAGATTAATGGAATGGCGAAAACACACAAAAGAGTCAGTACACGATAGAGTCTCATCTACCAAATGGATATTGATATTGATGACATCTTAGCAGAATTGGATAGAGATACTACAGCGGTGGAACATACGGACCCACTGTTGCCCAGTGATGGTAACACCACAATGGTCAATTCATCTATGGACCCAGCAAGATCTCATGTAGAAAAAGAAAGATCATATCTAAGGACCTCAGAAGATGATTTCAAGAAAATAATGACGATATGGAGAAATGAGCGGTGCTCTCCTGAGCTTCTGCCGTATCCTGCAACACTAATGGATCGGATGCTTAACCGTGTACAGGAACAGATGGATAATATTGAAACTATCGCGATGGGTTTTTTTGATGAGTCTGTCGATGATGGAACTCCAACAGTCAATGTGGATCCTCATCTAATGACTGCTAACAGTAAGCTTCCCCTGCTCTGTATGGAAGCAGATTTGGAGCGACTAAAATTTGTAATAAGAAGTTACCTACGATGTCGACTAAACAAGGTTGACAAATATGCGCTTTATTTGAAGCAATTAGATCAGGATGAATCTAACTTGGTTCCACTTGATGAATTACTTTCCAATGAAGAATTAGAATACCATCAAAGACATTTCGCAATTTTATTAAAATTGTTAAATAATTCAATATTGAAGCATATGCCACCAGAATTGCAAGCCATCAATGATACAGAAGGAAGTGTCAATATGGTTGAGGAACCAGACTGGGATAAGTTCGTTTTCATATATGTAAAAACTCCAAGCGCCAATCAAAGTGCAACGGATTCTTCTTTGGCGACTGGTGAGTACGGTAAGCCTTGTTATACAGTTACTATACAGGAGCTAAATGAAGATGTTGAACTCACAGTCGACGGTATATATGTGATGCGTTACAGAGTTATTAGGGACCTCCTTCAACATGATAAAATTGAGTTAATCTGATGGTCTTTTTTCCTATGCCTACTAGTGCGCGTATATTTGGTTAAGGCATGCTAATATATGAGCTGCTAAATGAGATTACACTGCGGTAAAGGGGTCTTGTTATGTTTTGGTCTTTGTTTGGGTAGGGTCAGACCTTACGCTGTATAATATTATAATCTAAGTTATTGCTTGCTGTATTAGGAACTTAGATCACAGCTAGTTAGAAAAGTAACTACGTTTACATATAGGGGAGGTAAAGAATTTTTCTATGGGAAATATCTCTATATATAAACTTGGATATTTCTATAGTTTCCAAGAAATATCTTTAATTTTTTTCAATTTACAGTGCTAGGAGATAGGTAATAAAATATAATAAAAATAATTTCCAACTCTTTCTTATGAACGATCAATTTGAATTTTTTATTTTTCTATTCTTGTTTGTGGTATTTTATAGGTAAAGCACCAGTTTGTTTTGTATATACAGCTAATGTTCTCAAGCTAATTCTCTATTGATATTAAGTTAAAAATTTGTAAGATAATAAAATCATCAAACGTTGCACTACATGGGTGTAACTCGTAGCTGCAAAGCAATATATTTCAAATCACAAAAGCTAGACAACGTGACACCTAGCCTGGTTGTTAATATATGATGGAATCTGTGAACCAATTTAAGGTGTATGCCATCAACCCTCGATATTTCTCCCTGTAAAGCTTTTGGTTCATATAGAAGATCCAGGAATGAGCAACTTCTGAGTAGAATAATTACTACATAAATTTTAAAATGAGAAAAGCGATCAGAAACTGAATATAATAAGCTAAAATTCAGTTAATTCAAGGATACTGATAATAAATCCTTTATAGCTTATTATCAATTATTATAGGTTTTCAAGTTGAAGATTGAATAGTCAAAACATCAAAACATGTCATGAATTTGAATTTCGCTAATAATTACTAGCTTGTTGTGACAGATGGAGAATTGTGCCAGAGTTTATCCATCTTGAAGCAGTCACATCACCATTTAATTTTCTGTACTGTTCGCGAAGTGAAGTATAAAAGGTTGAACATCAAATTTTATTTCATGAAAAATTTTGTTTCTTCGAACAATTGCAACTTGATTAATGGTGCATATTGAGTTTCCTTTCGTCGATTTGTTGATACCGATACGAGTATAATTTCAATGCATTGAACTTCTCATATACTTTAGTTCTTTACACCTCTATTTCTTAGTGTAGTATTCAGATGGTAGGTTTTAATGGTGCATTGGATTAGTCTTTCAAGTTTAGTTAGTCAACTCAACTAAGACTGTTCAGATTAAAGGCACCATAGTTTGACAATACTAGTCATGTTTTTTGAGATGAATTGGGTTTCGTATGATGATCTCACACGATTTATTCAGACGTTAGACTTCTGATTGGCAAGGTACTTCACATACTCTTGTAAAGGAAGAAAAATCGTACGTATCTGAACGGAACCCTCTTCAACCAATTACATGACAAGCTTAAGTCTTGATATAAATGTCATATAAGTAAACTATATGACCGCTGTGCAAATTTTCTTCTGACGATAGTAAAAGTCTTCGTTTTAACCCATATAAAAGCAGGCTTTTCAAATTAAAACTAGAAGAAACAGCAAACAAGAGGTCGTAATAGAATAAAACGAAATGGGTCTCAACAAGCTAGTATCGTTCCAGCTGGATTATGCGCCACAATACAGGATTACAAAGTACATTTCATCTAGAACTCGTCTTCAGGTGGTCCACATCAATCACAAATCGTCACCACTAGTTGAAGGTTACTTTGCAGTGGCCACAGAATGTTCTAACGACTCTGGTGCACCTCATACTTTGGAGCATCTACTCTTCATGGGATCCAAGAAGTATCCTTACAAGGGATTGTTAGATAATGCTGGTAATTTATGTATGTCCTCCACTAATGCATGGACTGCTACAGATCAGACGGTGTACACGTTAACTAGTGCTGGTTGGCAAGGCTTCAAGAAATTATTGCCAGTATATCTGGATCATCTACTCAATCCTACATTAACTGATGAAGCATGCTTAACAGAAGTTTACCACATAGATCCCTCAGATCTGTCAGATAAAGGTGTTGTTTACAGTGAAATGGATGCAATAGAATCCCAAAGTTGGTTTGTTACTAGCTTAGAAAAACAAAGATTGTTATTCCCAGAAGGGAGTGGTTATAGATCAGAGACAGGAGGACTGACAGCGAATCTTAGAGAATTGACTGCAAATGAAATCAGAGAATTTCACAAATCCACGTATTCTGCTAATAATCTGTGCTTGATCATAAGTGGTAGTGTACCGGAAGATGAACTTCTCAATATTGTTAAGACTTGGGATGATGAACTGCCAGAATATGATTCCTCTAGAAGCAAAAGGCCTTTTATTGACAGCATACCCTCTCACATTCCAGAAAAACTGTCTGAAACTAAGGAGAGTAGGGTAGAATTTCCAGAAAAGGATGAAAGTCAAGGGGAGTTATTGTTCGCATGGATTGGTGAACCTTATGAGATGTATAAGGAAAATCTAGCCATTGAATTGTTGTTAGAATATTTCACAGAAAGTGCAGTTGCACCTTTCACAAGAGAGTTGGTCGAAATAGAATATCCTTATGCAAACTATGTGGATTTTTGGACCGAAGACTTTATGCGTATGGTTATCAATGTTGGTATCCATGGTGTTCCTACAGAAAAGCTGGAACCGGCAAAAGAAAAAGTTGTAGAAATATTCCAGAAACATGAAATTGACATGAAAAGAATGCGCCAAGTAATAGAAAACAGCAAATGGAGTTATATTCTACGTTGTGAAAGAAGTGGGGATGCAGCTTTATCACAGGCGGTAATTACCGACTTTCTGTATGGAGATGCGGATGGTACTTCACTAGAAATGTCTCTCAAGGATTTGAATGATTTTGAAACCTTGTCCGAATGGACTGCTGCAGACTGGGATCTTTTGAGGAAACAGATTTTTGTAGATAATCATCCTGTTATTGTTATTGGTAGTCCAAGTGCTCAGATGTATGAACGTGTAAACACTGAAAGGGAAAATCTGGTTAAAGAACGGCTCACCAACTATAAAGGCTGCAAAAGGGAGGAGTTGAAAAAAACTTTGGATACAGCAAAAAGACTGAATGATAGGGCAATTCCAGAAGCGATCCTTGAGCGTTTCTTGATAGAAAATCCGGCTAAAAGTGTTGAATTTATAAAGACTAAAGGTGTGACAGCAATAGAGCACTTTGAATACAACGATGGGGCTGATGATCTTACTCGTCAGATAATTTCAAATAAACCCGAAAACTTTCCCTTTTTCCTACATTTAGAACACTACCAATCACAGTTTGTTGAGCTGCATTTCCTGTTAAACAGTAGGGGAATTAAAGACACTTCACTTCTACCATATTATCACATTGTTCGTGAACTATTCTCGCTTCCAATGGAGGATGCAAATGGTAATCTGATTCCTTATGAAGATGTGGTTGTTCGATTAAAGGCCGATACCATTGAGTCAAACATATCAATTGGGCTTCAGGGTTCTGTTCCAGATTTAATCGATTTTAATATCCTATGTAAGGCTGAAAATTATACGAAAGCTATCGAATGGATAAAACATTGTCTTTTTGACATGGTATTTGAGGAAAATAGGGTAAAAGTCTTACTTGATAACTATTTGGATTCTTTGGTAGAAAAAAAGAGAGAGGGTGAGAGCATGTTAGAATCGCTTACAAATAAGAATCTTTATACTGAGAGAACTGTTAAGATGGCTACCGATGCGCTTTTTGTGGAAGAGAAATTGGAGGGAGTATTAGAAGAGATAGAAAACGGTGAATTTGAAAGGAAAATCCTCCCAAGGCTTGATACGGTCAGATCTCAGTTAAGAAGCAACTTCTCCAAGTTTCATATTCTCATTATGGGTGATGGATCTAAGCTTGGTCCAAATATCTACTCACCCTGGAATATTTTGATTGAGAAATTGAAGGAGATTCCTTCAGAGTATACAGTGAAAGTGCCTCCTGTTCCAAGAGTTTTGGACGCGACATCTGATCTTTGCAAATCACCTAAAGAGATGGCGTATATTATTACTACTCCAGCATCTGAATCATCTTATATGAATATTTTTACTTCGATTCCTTTTAACATGGATTATGCCGATCCAGAATATGCGATTGTGTCTTTAGCTTCTGAGTATTTACAATCTGTTGAAGGACCATTCTGGAGAGGAATACGTGGTTCAGGCCTCGCCTATGGTGCCAGTATGATCAGACTTCCAGAAGCAAATTGTTGGGGATTCAATATATATAGAGGCTCCGATATTGTAAAATGTTACCAAGTCGCAAAAGAAATAGTTCAACAGCATGCAACTGGTGAGCTTCAAATTGATGAAAGGGAACTTAAGGGTGCTGTCAGCATGATAATTAATAGGATTGCAACATATGAGAACAGTCCTGCAGAAGCAGGAGTCGCTAATTACCGCGACAATTTCCTGTTAAAGAGAGGGCCTGATTTCAACGAGAAACATATCGATCGATTGGCAAACGTAACAGTTGAGGAGGTGCAGGAAATAATGAGAAAGTATCTGGTCAATTTATTCAATTGTGAAAAGAGTGTCATATTTGTGAGTTGTCATCCATCTAAGTTAGAAACTATACAAGATTTCTTGGAAGCAGAAGGCTTTACTGTTGAAGTTGAGGAATTGGAAATTGATGATGAGACTGACGAGACCAGCGAGGAAGATACAGGATCTGACACCGATGATAATTGAGAAAATAAATATATAGAATTCTATATGGACTAACTCAGTAAATTTTGCATATGCTAGACTTTTATTTCGTACCTAAATCGCCGGACGTAAAACGTTTGAGGATCTTTATATTCTTAATTGAACTTGTATCAGTGTTTCGGTCTAAAGTTCATTTCACTCCTAGAAAGTAATCTCGATGTTCCATCCGCAATTGGTTTCTTGGATGTCTTGGAAGTAAAATATGTTTTGCCTCCACTAACATCTAATTCCGAAATCCCTAGACCGATGGAACCCTGAGTAGAGTTTGAAGGAAGTCCATTCACCAACCTCGTGGCGATTGGAACAGGATTGGCATGTTTCCTAGAAGATTTTTCCTTTGAACTTACAAAGTGATCAAACAACCGACTTCCCTTCCCCATAGTTGAAGATGATGTAGAAGTGGTTACAACTGTCGGATGTTTGTTGTGATTTATATTGGCAGTCTGTAAGTTTGGGGACGATGATGATGACGCAGTTAATGTGGGTGACCTAGATGACCTTGATGTTGTCTGTTGATTGGAGGAGAGATGTTCATTATGAGAAACATGTTCAGACGTGTGGCCTTCTCGGGCCAATATTGGACTAGCTAGCCTTGCTGCCTTCAATGCGCTATTCTTTTGTTCATCCTCTTTCTTAGACTTTGCAACCAATCTTTCATGGTTTATCCTGATGCTTTTGTTGATTACGTTCAGCCAGTTGTCTGCCATTATCTTATCAGATCTAATAATGAAAGAGTTGTAGGGCGACTGTATTGCAAAACATCTTTCGGTACTATTCTCTGTGGACGGTAGTATAACATCTTTTACTCTGATCCCAGATTGGCAAAGATTGATCTCAAACATCAATTCGAAATTGAGTTTCGTATCAGGGATACATTTTGTTTTCTTAACAAATAACAGACAACGACCTAAACTTGTAATGACAAGCATTCTCTTGAAAAACTCATTCGGAGGGATAGGATCATTAACTTGTTCAGTCCTTATCGAATGTTGGAAAATTTTTTTGAATTTTCCACTCAAAGGAAACGCACCATTTTCATCTGCATTATCTGTTGAACTAGATTGAGTTGGGGCGTTTGTCTTCTCTGATTGAGAAAGTGAAAAATCACCGCCTGGTTTTCTGTAATCTTTCGATATATTTTCATTATCAATCAACATTTCTTCATAATACATTTTTTGAGGAAGTAGTTTAATATTTGAATCACTTCTGAATCCTGTGACCCCTCCTCCCCCTCTAGCGACCTGCGATAGAAGGGTTCCTCTTGAATTCCCGTTGGTGTGTGGCTCCATCAAGGATCCATGCGCTCTTTGCACCCGTTTTTCCAAGTTATCTGAGTCCAGCACTGCCAAATGAACCTCATCGGCCGCAAGAACACGTTCATCAATACTTCTGAGATAATAAGACCATATAATGTCCACTTTGCTCATAGATGGAAGAGGAGGGATATCACCAACATCTGAGCTACTTGGTGCACTTGAATTGGCATTCGAAACAGCAACCGATGAGCTTCCAGATGTTCTGCGCGACCCAGATATTGTGTTTGCATGACCAGAAGAATGAGTGGTATTCAATCCAATTAAGGTAGTAGTTCTTGATGTAGAAGAGGTTTTGGATTTGGAGCTACCACCAGATACTGACTGCGCTCGTGGAGAAAGTGGTGGTGGAGTTTTACTCTTTTTTGTGAGGGCTGCTGAAGCCGCAGAGGCTGCACCCCCTGTTGTCTTGTATAGTTGCGCTTGCTTCCTATTACCGACAGCTTTTCTTGCATTATTGAGAATCTGAGCAGTTCTTTCATCGAGAGCTTTCTTTGAGGGTGTCATTTGAGACATAGTAGATGTGGTTGAGCCCTTTTTTGAACCGTCACTTGTATTCAGATCTTGACTTTTGGTTGGTAACGTAGAAGTTGATTTAGCAGTAGGCTTTACAATAACAGGTCGTTTGATTTGGGGAACCGCGCTTGTACTTAATGCAGGTATAGGCTGCATAGATTTCGCATTGATTTTGTATGGTTGGATTTCTGGAGGGCGATTATTCCATACAGAATCATCATTAAAATTAGTGCCTTCAAAGAAATAATGTTTCTTGATTTGAAAAATTGTTAACCTTTGGTCTGGCTGTTTGATTAATATTCTTTTGACAAGATCTCTAATTACCAATGGGAATCCTGCAGTAAATGCATACTGAACTTTCATGACCTTCTGAAAAGTCAAATATTCATTTGTCGCTTTAAATGGAGGTTTTCCTGCGATCATTTGAAATAAGATACATCCAAATGCCCAAATATCACATCTATAATCAACATAGCTATCGTTCAATAGTTCTGGGGATACATATTCTGCCGTTCCAACGAATGACTTTGATCTGGTTAATAGGTCAAATGAGTCGGAAGTGTTGGGTTTAGCTTCCAATATTTTTGCTGTTCCAAAATCTGTAAGCTTTACTTTCATATCTTTATCTAACAGAATGTTTTCTGGTTTGATATCCCTATGGACTATACCCTTTGAATGAATGAAATCAATTGCATCAATGATTTGTGCAGAATAGTATCTTGCGCAGTCTTCGCTTAGAGAGCCACATTTTTTGATTACTGAAAGAAAGTCACCGTTAGGAGCGTACTCTAACAAGAAGTATAAGCTTGATTCGTCTTGGAAAGTAAAGAAAAGTTTTACTATACCCCTGGAGTTGTTTAATCTTTGAAGAGCGTTCTTTTCAATGTTGACATATTTCACCTTTTTTTGCCGGATTAAATACTCTTTGCTTAATATCTTAAGTGCATATTTCTTACCACTGTCTTTCGATGTTGCCAAGATGACTGTAGAGTAGGACCCATCACCCAAAGTTTCGCCGAATTTGAAGTCTTTTATACCTTTTTTTACTACCCGCTTTGTTTTGATACCAGTGTTTGGATTGGTAACTTCTTTAACAATCGTTGCGGCCCCTTTTGTTGCCCACTCTTCTCGTCTTCGTTTCAGTTCAGGATCGAGTTCCATTTCATGTTCTAATTCAGACTTGCTCCCTTTTTCCCCTTCAGAGCTGACCTCTTCCTCATCTTCTTTCTGTTCATCATTTTCAGTATCAGTCAGTTCATCAGAATTACGATAACTATGCGTCAGAAGATTAGACTCTTCTTCCAAGGTTATCTGGTCCTCGTCACTGCTTGAACTTACACCCTCCTTGGACTCACTATCTTTGAGTCTACTCCCTGACTGGGCACTATACATCTGAATGAAGTTGTCAGTATCGGTTAGCGCTCTCTGGGTTGTGTCTGGCCTTCTCAAATGAATATCCGCCAAACTCCAGTTCGATGTACTTCTCATTGTAGGCCCCAGATGATCATCTATTTGTTTATTACTGTCCAGTACACCGCGAGCTTCATGTCTTCTTTCAAATTGTGAGGTGATTTGGTCTTCATCTGTAGGTAACAAAGGTCTTGGACGGCCACCACTCATGCTGTACCCTGTGTGGTTATTTTTGATGCAAATCTATGGAAAAAAAAGACAAACCGTGTTTGCTAAAATGCTATAATAAATGTATTTTGAATTTCCCAAAATAAAATTTCCATATAGAGATTCTTCTTCTGTCGAAAACCCTCTTCACTGACCGAGACGTAGCCGCTATATTCACTTGTTTCAACGTCTTTCTATCTGAAACTGAAGACGAAATACGCTCTATAGTCGATATTTTATTGACTAGCAGCACTGATATAATCTCAACGTATCGAAATGTGTTGCTGAACCTCTATGTTCCACTAATTTATCGATTATTTGGTTGTCCAATTCATCTGATCTGTTATTATGAAAGCTCTGAAATGCAGGGGCAAATTCTTTCAAGGCTTGAAAAAGCCCACCTCGTGATATGTGATGGCATATATTGTTAACGCCTGTAATCAACTTTACAAATACCGTTTTATCCTAAACTCCATTTATTTTTTTTGCAGGAGTATCACTATCAACCTTCAAAGCTATGATGTCTTCATGGCCTTTTGTTTTTGGTTTCTCTCTTTGGATTTGAATTGTCAGTTTCACTTTGTGACATTGCCAGATGAGATGTCAGTAATACAAAAATGACATATAATTATGAAAAAATTGCAACTGCAAACTAGAGTATGGTATTATGAGCATATTGGAAATGAGAGCGGTTCATTCGTCAAAGCTAAGTGAACATGAGCAAGAGGAGATGATTGCTTTTATGGAACGGTATCGCTATGAAAAGCGGTATAAACAGAAAACGACCAGCGAAACGTCTCTCAACACGGAACTGTTACAGAGACTCGTTGAGATGAACGATTTTTCAATGAATCTGGTCCATCTTGCAGATGTTGAGCTCTCGTCCGATATAACGGACAAATTATGCGAGATGCAGCCTGAACGTAATAGTGCTCTGGAACAACAGTCTACATGCAAAGAATACAATCTGTACGTGAAAAAAAAGTTCAAATACATTCACAAATTGTCATCGGTGCTATACACACGTATCAAAAAGGGGATAGGTCTATATTCCAAGAAACATCATCGACAGGAAACCTCAAACGCTTCGTTTGATAGCGCCGGAGAAGACGATCATTACGACAAGGGTTTCAACACAGGAAATTGTAACATACAAGCACTGGATATATGGTCAACACCAGACTACCCTCATTGGTATTATCCACAAATGCAGTCTGCACTAATGACATGTTCAACGGTTCTGAGCGAAAGTGACAGCGTCGTTCACAATAACTACTATCCTTATCCAACCGTTGAGTCGGCAGAACTACCCTATGGAACGTCCTCATTGAACGTTCTCAGACTGATCAATCTTCAGTAGAGATATGTATATTTTGTGTTTAATCGTATAGATATTTAGGCTCTCAACAAAAAAACGATAACTACATTCAACAAAGAGAAAAAGAAAAGCACTTTTAGAACAAAGCTAAGTTCAATTATGTTAGATTTGTATAAGCAATCGAGATGCAAGAATTCTTATATCGGAAAATTACAAGAAATTATTACATATAAAAGAATTAGCATCTCACACCAAAACACGTTGGTGATTTCTTAATTGTAGGTGTATCTCATCGGGTTTTTTGTTGAACAAAAGCGAAAAACTGTATAGGTTAATACACCAAAAAACAACCACTGTGAAAGTTTAAAAGAGACTGTGTATCAGGTAATTTGAACTTCGATATCGAATCAGTGAGAATTCATTTTTGGCATTTAATCTGCAAGGAGTGCTTGTTGATTTAAAGCGGTAGAATAATATTGTGCAACGATGAGCTCAATAACCACAGTTAAACAAAGACGAACTGCAAACGGCACAACGGTCGAGTCTCGTACTAAGGTCAAGGCAGTAGATACCGATAAACTATTGTATGACTTTGATGAATTACCAGAATGGCAACAGGACAACGATAAAATTAAAAAGGGATACGTTCGCGAGACTTTGTCGTTCATGGGGTGCTTGAAATCGCTGACATATCTGAACAATGAATCCGTGAACATCTACACGCATTTGCTATCTGCATTGGCGTATTTCGTTTTGTTGCTTTTCTTTACTGATTTGATGCTAATCCCATCTTTCCCATCCACTACGATGACGGACTACATTATTATAAATTTCTATCTACTGGGTGCATTTATGTGCTTGATGTGCAGCAGTTGTTTTCATTGTTTTAAGCAACACTCGGAGGCCCACTCTGATGTTTGGAGTAAAGTCGACTACATGGGTATAATAGGCTTGATCTCGTGTTCTGTCATTTCCCTGCTTTACTATGGATACTTTGATCATGTTTTTTACTTCAAGCTATTTGCGGTAATTACAGTTGTACTGGCCACTTTGTGCAGTGTTTGTGTTCTTAGTGAAAGATTTAACACCAAGAATATGCGTCCATTAAGAGCCAGTTTCTTTATTGCATTCGCATTCAGTTCAATCATCCCAATCTTGACAGGTACTTTGAAATTTGGACTGGCTGAAGTCAGCCATAGGGTTCAATTAAGATTCGTGTTTTGGGAAGCATTGTTCTACCTAACAGGTGCCGTTGTTTATGGTTACAGAATTCCTGAGACTATTGCCCCAGGCAAGTTTGATTTTTTCGGTAGTTCACACCAAATTTTCCATGTATTGGTTGTCATTGGTTCAATCCTACATCTCAGGGCTGTCATGGGATCTTACATGTTTATGCATTCACATTTGAATGCACCAAATTTGATTACCTTCAAAGTGTGATCACACTTTTTGATCTTTGACGTATAAATAAAAATACATATAATAGAAGTAATGAAAATTACATAAATAGGCTGAATTAAAACGGACACATCATTTTTTTGGTAAATATATCATTGTGAATTTATATCCATAGCTATTACTAACATGCTTATAAACTATGCATTGTATGTACGATATCTTTCGCTGTCCGGGTTACTCGATATAATTTTACAAATTTGATGCCCGCAGAGAAGCCCATATAATGAATCAGATATGGCAAGGAGTATAGCCAAAAGACTTCCTTGAAGTACTATCTTAAGTATATTGGGGTACCATTTACAGTATGAGTACAAACTATAAAGCATTAGCAGCTTTTAGAAACGGTTTGAGGGCTACACGTGTAGCATTTGCGGGGGATATGCGCATGTTGGTAGCTGCGAGAGCACAAATGCGGGATGGAATGGTCAATCCTCCAAATCCTGATCTCTCCATTGATGAACAGATTAAGCACTTGGAAGATGTTTCTAAATTCCTGAGACAAAACTTAGTCCAGGGTAAAAGAGTTGGTGAAGAGAATAAATACCATTTAAATATTCATAAGGACACGGAATTAGGTGATAATGAAAGCATAAAGGAAACAAAGAAGACTTTAGTATCACAGGGTGGGGGCTGCTGCGGAGGTGGCCAAGGTTTATATAAATAGGTTTAGGACATATTTATTTCATGTATATATTTGTTGGTGAAAGCTTATTTTGACGTTAAATGTAGAGACGAAATCTTGCAAACAAACTGTAATGTGAATCTGGCACAACTCAGCACCTGGTGCAAAAAAGTGCATTTAAAAGGTTATAATAACAATGGCAGATAGACGAGACATTCTCATATCGAAATCTCTTTCTTATTTGTTGAGACATGGTGCAGTGAAGGAGCACTTACATATTGATAATAACGGTTATGTCGCTATCAATGAGCTACTCAGACATAATCGTTTGAAGACACACAAGTGCAATTTGGAAGATATTCATCGAATCGTTCGGGATAATGACAAGCAAAGATTTCATTTAAAGAAGAATACATTGGAAAGTGGTTCTACGGAAGAACTTGTTTGTGCGACCCAAGGACATTCTATTGGAAGCATTGTTCCCGATCAAGAGATTCTTCAGCCCGTTGAAGGTGTTTCAGAATTACCTACAAAGTTAATTCATGGCACAAATGTTGGTAGTGCTTTGCTTATTATTAAGTCGGGATTCATAAAGAAGCTCTCTAGGAACCATATTCATCTGTCACCAGGTGTAACTGGCGTGGATAAACAGGTCGTAAGCGGCATGAGACACTATAGCAATGTCTTTATCTACCTAAAAATTGGTCACGAACTTCTGGACAACTTGAAACTTTATAAATCATTGAACAATGTTTATTTGACTTCAAGCGACATTCCTATTTCATTATTTGAAAAGGTGACAATTAAACGGAAAAATTCAGACAAAAAGGCAAAAGAGATAGATATGTTATTGCAAGAATTGTCTGTTCATGGTATAGCTTATGAACTTTCAGACAGCAGTACGAATTAATTTATCCACTAGTAAGGTTATAACTTATTTATATAACAAAATACAGCTGTCGCAGCATTATTATCGTTTCTGACGTGTTTTTAAAACTCTAGATAATGAAAAAACTGGAATCCAGTCTGGAGAAATAAAACCTTGAACAGGAAGGACTTGGTGTCTCTCATACGAATCTTCCATCTCCTCATGTCAATTGGTTTAAATAAAATTAGCCGTGCATCATATAGTACTGGTGTTACACAGGAGTTTTTGCAAAATATTTTAGCGAGAGCACAAGAAGCAACTGCCAAAAAAAGTGCATCTGCTGGCAAAGAAGTTACTAGAAAGAATTGGAAAAAGACCCGTCAGCCAGGACAAATTCCAGGAAGAAGAAGCTTAAAGCGTACTGATGGCATGCAACTGCAATCTGGGGATACAACTGTCTCTTCAAGAATAAACCCAACGCTTAATCATAGTATCGTTAATAAGCAGCCTCAATTTAAGAAACGGACCACCGGTGGACTGAAAGAGGCAGCCATTGATGATAATATTCTTGATGCATTTGATAACACAAAATCTCCTGTAAAATCAAGAGGAGCAAAAAAATCAGCAGCCTCAATAAACAAGAAAAATGCTAGAAATAGAGGAGTTCCAGGTCTAATTAAGAGAAATGATAGCAATAGAAACCTTGCTTCACCTCCTTTAAAGTCAAGGGTTGTACAAGAAAACTATATCCCTCAAGAACCAACGCCTCTTTCTCTTTTAAAATATCATCCAAACTTGGCTATTACAGCTCCTTCGAGAATAGTGGGTTATTCTCTCGACATAATGAGAGCAGCCAACTTTCCTTTATTTAGGCTACCAAATTATGGTGTCATGCCTAGTGTTGTGGAGACTCCTAAGAATTTAGTGTATAATTTGAAGACACTCAATTTTGGCAAGTATACTCCTGCATCCTCTTTAATTTTTGAAAAAGAGAGACTATTCAAAAATCTGGTTATGGTTGAAGATGAGTCCAATTATAAAGCATTAGTTTTAGGGCAGTATCAAGAATTAAAATCTTTTAATAAGGATGATTTCAAAGGTTTGACCAAATTAGAAAAAAAGAGATTAGAATTAAAATATAATGCAGATATTGCCAGGCGTGCCCTCCAAAATCAAATTCTCGATCCAGAACTTAAAGAGAACGCGTATCAAGTGTGCGCTGGTTTGAAGAGTATTTCGGAATTGTGAAGACAGTCATCATCTGCCGAGCCTTCCCTATGATTTATTCCTGTTTACTTTCGACTTAGTATAATTACATGTAAATAAAATTTTTTTTTGTTTTGGTGGATCCTTTGATGGAGAAAAGAAGTACACCTTCAGTCTTTCACGAACTGTCGCCGTATATATTGCCTATAAGGGTTGTATGGATATTTATTTCATCTTTTAAAAGAGCTTTCTTCAAATCGAGATCTCTCTTCTGTGTCTCGATTTTTTTCATAAAAGAGAATATTGCTGTGAATAGAGATTCAAAGTTGCTTTCATCAGGAACATGTTGTAAAATTGTAATCAGTTGTTTCTTATCCGTGGCTAACTTTTGATTTCTAACCAATAAGTTAGGTATTAAAGATATATATCCCCCTCTTCTTTGTAATGAGGAATAGTGATCTAAAACTATTATCATATTTTTATCGTCTAAATGTGCCTCAATATTCAGGAAATCATTGAAAGCCAAGGAAATATCAAATAGTTCGGTTTTGGTAAAATATCTCGATAACTGCTCTGGAGTTTCAAGGAAAAGCAGCATTAAGGTGTGACCTATGTCAATAGGTTTAATTTGATCAACAATATTATCAAGGAGTTGATAATTATCATTTTTTGAGTAAAGAGTTTTTATACTCTCTAAAAGTTCGAGGAATTTAACAAATTTCTCGTTATGCTTTATCTTAATCAATAGATAGGCCCCAAAAGAACACTTTGAGTAATCCATATCATCTGTATAAGATGCTGTGAATTCGGCAACTGAATTCCAAAGTTCTTTTTCCTCCATCTCGTTTTGCAATTTCATAATGTAGTACTCAGCCAAATACTGTTTATCGCCAGGGTTATGAGCGCCTAAATTTTCGATTATTAAAGCTTTAATATTTGAATCCTCCCCAGCCTTGGATATCAAACTACGTGGATCAACATTTGAAACCTGAAGTATGCCGACTATTTCGTTGATGAGTTGAGCGTTAATACTTTTATGTTCCTTAATAGCAAGTAACAGATCATCAATCAAACTTTCCTTTATATAGCTGGCCGGAAATTTCACAATATTCTGACTAAGGAATTTGATTATTCTCTCGGGTTGCTTATTTTGTTTCAAAAGTTTCAAACAGTTCAAGAACATATTTCGTCTTTCATAGAGGCTCAAGAGTATATCCAAGTGCTCGGTTGGATTCTCTTCTGCAATCTTTGTCAATTCTTCCAAACTTCTTTCATCAAAATATGAAATATCCAGAGCTTTTTTGTCCCCGTTGATCCCCAATTTGAAAATATTAATATCAATACTTCTGATGATATCATTTGAGATTTCCGATAAATTTTCTTTTTTACAAAACATCAGTTTAATAGCCTCCAATAATTTTAAGACATCATCACACTTGTTGATTAATTTAAGCGCCTTAAACTTTTCAATCTTCTCTACCAACCCATTAGGTACCCAGATATTGCCTACTGCATCCAATTTCAAAATATAAAATAGCAGTCTGATATCAACATAATTACGATTGATATACCATTCACTGACAAGAGAGGTATTAATATTTTTGGAATGCAACAATGATATCAATAACATCATCATTGTCAAGTATTCATACTCAACTTGTTTAAATTGAGACATGTTGTCATCAAATCTCGATTGCTTCAAATAGGTTTTGATCTCTTCGATATAGCATTCCTCGAAGTGGGTGAAATCTAAGACTACAGATTGTTTTAACAATACATGTATTCCAGACTTACCATATATTACCAATGAAGATTCTTCATTAAAAAGCTCATTCATTAAAACACGTTCATTGTCGGTCCGGATTTGGTGGCCATCTTTAATAAGTGAAACTTTTCGCAGTTTTTCTACCACTTTCTTCTTCAAATCGCTATCTTTGAAATTATTAAATACTTTTGTAGTACCTGCAATTCTTACACTAGATGTATGGGATCTCATACGCTGAATGACTTCAGGAGTATCCCCCATCCTATAAATGCAAACGCCATTATGTTCGAAACAAACAATAATATAAGGGGCACATATTTCTATTGTTAAGGGGTAGTTCTCGAGAACAAGCGTTCCATTGACTATGTCTCCAATATGATTAACAATGAGAGCCATAGAGCTATCCTCCTGGGATGCGCCCCCAGTTGCAATCAAAAACTCGCTTTTGTTGAAGCTGGTGATTACTGGGCGTAGTGGAGCAGTTGATTCACTAACTCTGAATAAAGGAATGGTCTTCAAATTCTTGAGATCAAGTATCTCATAATTATTGGTTTTCTCAATGGCTAAGATATGATCATGTGCCTTCAACTTACCAGTTTTTTTAAAGTCATAACTCTTTAATAGCGTTATGGCATTGTTCGTTATCCTCAACTGTTTTATGTGATCTCTTTGACCTATATAAACCTTGTACGAGTTTGAATGCTCAGAATAGTTTCGTAGAGTGACATCATTAACACCTCTTATCTTTAGAGTATTTGGTGCCGGTGCAAATTCTGGCAATAGAAAGACGACAAGTGTACGGTTACTCAACACAAGAGCACGTTCAATCTTGGGTAAAAGCATTATCTTGTCAATCTTATGTGTACTGTCTGTATCAAATTTTGTCTGAGATACTAACATATAATTTCGTGGTTCAATTTCAAAATAATGAAGGAGGTCACCAGTAGATGTTCCTAAATATATGTTTTCATTGTATGCCTCGAAGTCCGTATAATCCAATTCGGACGGTAGAGTCTGAATCAGCGGACACACATTGAAAGGGCCTGCATCATATTCCAATGCAACATTGTTTTCTATACCATAGTTTACATCCTTATAAGCAGACTCTTGTTCCGTCTCTTGATTATTATTAGTGATGTTTTTGGTGTCTTCTTCATTATCCATTTGGCCATGTTCATCGCTTGATCCTTGTTCTCTTACTTGGCTATAATTGGGGTCTGTTTTTAGGGGCATTTCTTGCACTGTTTTTTGGACAACTACTTGAGATTCGTCTGCGTCCTGTCCTTGGTCTCTCCTCTTATTCATAGTTTGGCTTAAGTCATGACCCTCTTTCTGACCCTCTTGATCTTCCTTTTGGTCTCCTTTTCGCTCTTCTTTGTGGTCTCCTTTTTGCTCTTCTGTTTGGTCTTCTTGTTGGTCTTCTTTTTGAGTTTCCTCCTCTATCTCTTTGTGAGCTCCATGCTGTATACGTTCATGGTTTGTCTCTTGGCCTATGTCTTGAGCTCTAGCCTGGTTAGTTGATTGGCCTCTTTCATTTAATGTATCAGAGGACTTTGGTTCTGATTTTTTTGTTGTGGGATACTCCTTCTCATTTCCCATTATTTGGAACAATCAGCAACCAGTCAGAGATCAGTGTCATAGTTACGGTTGATATTATTCATTAAAGATTCCCTTTGAAGTATTTCGCCTCGCTATTCTCTTCTTACAATAGAGATGTACGGATGTATTCTCATGTGGATCCGTCAAAATTCAAGATTTTGAATAGAAAAACTATTATACATTTTATACAAACAGTGGAATTTCATATATGTCTAATTTTCATGGTTATTGATTACTTAATTAGCCAGCTTTAACAAAAGTTTGGCACCTTTGTTGTCTTCATTTGAAGTATCAACTTCTGGTAAGACCTCTTTCAAATCTTCCAAAAATTGATTGTGTTCATCTTCTTCCTTAAGTTTTTCATATATAGCTACAATGGTAAATGAACTGTTTGGATTGTTGATCCATTCAAGCAAATTTGAAGAATCAATAATGCTATCGTAGAACGTTGCCGCAAACTTGGCACCTAATTCAGGAACTTTCTGTAAAGGTTCAACTCTTTTTTCCTTATTGTTCCATCTACCACCTTGAATCAAACCCTTCAATAATCTGGTAGAAAACGGCCTTTGAATGGGGTGATCTTCTTCCGAAATGTCACCTTTAAAAGTGGTGATTACAGTGTCAATTACTTGTTTGAAGGTTTCAGTGTCCTTTTCGCTTAACTCCTCATAAAGCTCATCGTTTATTAAGATTTCTGAGATAAATTGACAACCAAGGTTATCTTCCATAATATCTGAACAGTGTTTGTTAATGGTCTTCAAAAACATTGGAGCAAATTTGTTTAATAACTCGTGTCTTCTCTGTAAAGGTTCTTTCTTTGATGTCTCTTCTGACATTTTAATATACCTATTCAAGTCTTTCATGACCAAAGGCGAAAAGTATCTAGTATCAAGACCTAGTGAAATGTATAACCATGGCCTTCTGGCGTACTTGTCGGTGATCAACTCTTGTAAGTTTTCTTTGATAGCTGGGGCAAATGATTTGAACATCAACACTGTGTCATCAACACAAAGCAAAGAGGTAATAAAAACAATGTTTCCGTATTCATTCTTTAGTAATGTTTCTGTATGAGCCTTCAAAGTTTTGACTAGAAGTTTTCTCTCCTTAGCATTAGCTTTGGACATCAATGTGCAAGCAACTTCAGCACCTTCTGGTGTGTGAACTAATTCAGCGAATTGTTCATGCAATAACTCAATCATCTCTGAAATCTCTTTTCCATTACCGATCTTCACAAGCTCCCTCATAGCAGCATGCAAAATTTGAAACCCAGCAGAACCTTTTTCGACAGAAGCAGTAATCGTACCAAGCAAGTTCCTTGCAATAATATTTCTCTTCTCAACGCTGCTCTCGCAAACTTCTTCAATTGTCAGACCATTATGTGAATCCCTGAAGATTGCATATTCAGACCCCCAAAATTCTCTTATCAGCTGTTGCTTTTGTTCGAGGGATGCGTATAAAACATACAAATCCTCGACAACGTAAGCACCTTCACGATGTCTCATTAATTTCCTTAGGGATCCATGTAACTCATTAATGATACTTTGTCTTGAAGATTTAGATCCGTAGTGAAGCAATTTCACAAGTAAATATTTACCATATGCAGAAGTAGCCAGAGTGTAAAACTTACCCTTCAGAGAGTCAATAATTTGTTCACGGCGTTCTTTTCCTGAGTATTTGACAAGAGTTTGAACAACACGAGAAGCATCGTGTTTCATCACAAGATCGCTAATACAATCTTTCGATAATTCCCAGATTTCGTTGGAGAGTTTTTCACGAACTGGTTTTGGAATAGGTGGGTTCTTTACACGAAGCTTTTCCCACAAAGATTTGATATGTTGCACTTGAACACCAGACTTTCTTTGTAGTTTTCTTTCTCTCAAAAGCTTTCTCTGTTCATCATGGTTGTTTGAATTATTTTCGTTATCGCCATTTTCTGTTCCTTCTTTATCAGCATCAGCTTCTTCTTCTTCTCCTTCTTCTTTTTCTTTTTGGTCATCATTTTCTTGTTCTATTTCTTCGGAATCCGACTCTGAACTATTAGAGTCTGAATCTGAGCTCATATTATCAAGCTCATCAAGTTCATCATCAGAACCAGAAGATAAACTTTCCTGATCCTCTAGGTCATCTGACTCAGAGCCAGAAAGCTCAGCCTCTTGATGATCATGATCACTTTCATCGGAAGAATCCACTGAAATCCTTGGCTTCTTGGTTAATCTACCATTACTACCCTTTGCATTTGATGAAGAGCGCTTTGCAGCTCTCTTATTCTTGATAGTTGGTGCCATTGTAGTTTTTACAGCCCAGTATCAGTTTGATAAATGCAGATTATTGATCTTTATTTAAGCATACTATTTAATGGCAGCTCATCTCATCTCAAAAATTTTTCAGAATTAGATTGTCCCATTATTCTATCATATAATACGATTGGTGAGTGATAGGTATTTGACTGCTACTTAAAAAATATAATACTTTCGGTAGCGGAACTAGAATTCTTAATAAATGACAAGATATACACAAGGTATGAGACTAGTTTCGAAATACGAATAAATATACTAGTAGAATGTTATTTGTTTTCATTAAATTATAACTAAATATGTGGATGCTGTTCGTGCGAATTTTTTTTTCGAATATAGAGTTTTCTATCAACTCTTTTGATCCTTTTTATGGTGTTAAGCTTCGACAATTTCGTGAGTAGGCTCAAGTTTCAGCTTTTGAGAAGTTACTACTTCCTGTTTTCTCTTTTTAGCTAAAGCTTTAGATGCTTTGATGTTGAATCCATCCTTTAAGATAGTTTGGACCTCTTCCAATTCCAAACCAGATAATTCTGGATAACAGAAATAACAGAAAATAGTTGAAAGAAATGCTAAGGAGGCAAAAAATGCGAACGTTCCGGAAGGTGTGATGTTTTGTAACATTGTCAAAAAACTCGAAGCGATCACTAAGGAACCAGCCCAATTTGTCGCTGTCGCAAATGATGTACCCACACCTCTCACATTTTGAGGGAAAAGTTCAGATTGTTGCCATGGAACAGTACCAATACCTAAAGCATAAAATGCAGCGAATAGCACAATGAACACAATAATGACTATTCCCCAGGATGTAAATCCACTATGTAGCACATGAGCTTCGCTTCCGACAAATGTAATACCAATAAAATGAAATGCAATAGAACACACAACTAGCGACACTGTCATACCAGGTAAACCTATTAACAAAATTGTCCTACGTCCAACTTTATCAATAGCGAGGAAAGCAACCAAGGTAAAGATAAAATTGGTACCTGAGACAATAATGGACACAGCTGAGGAATTTGTGAAACCCACTGTTTCAAAAATTGTACCAGAGAAGTACATAAGAGAATTCCAACCAGTGAATTGTTGAATACCTTGTAATCCACAACCAATGATTAATGCTCTTAAATTAGCCGGTTTTGTGTGTAATTCTTTTGTCATGTTCCAAACTTTTTGAACAATATTCTTCCCCGGTATAGAATCGTTCAATTCGACTAATTCTTGAATCTTGAGTTGCACTAATTCTTCAGAAGCACCTGGGTAACTCCTTTGTAAAACATCAGAAGCTTTTTGTAAATTTCCTTTCATTATGTAATATCTTGGGGTATCTGGAAGGAAAGCAAAAAATGCGAATTGGACACAACAAGGAATTAGTGAAAGACCAACAAGAATTCTCCAGCCATTATTAACATGAGTTAGTCCTGCACCACAACCATACGCAATTAATTGACCACCAGTCAACCACAGTGAGTTGATCACGGTCAATCTACCTCTAATCATCTTTGGAGCAATTTCACTGATAAACAATGGTGAAATTAAAGAACCAATACCAACACCAAAACCCATAATTAATCTTCCAACTGCCATTTGCCAAAAAGTTTTTGTCGTGACCTGTAAAATTGCACCAATAATAAACATGATGTTCGAAAACATAATGCAGGGTTTTCTGCCAAAAACGTCAGCAGCACTACCGGCGAATATACTCGATATCAGCGCACCTAATGAAGTTGCTGCAGTAATTATCTCTTTGTCACCATATGTCAGTTCTTTGTTATCTAGATCTGTCTTGATAGCAACCAATGCACTAGAAATGTAACCAGTATCGTAACCAAACATAAAGCCAGAAATAGACGCCACAAATGTCAAAGTTAGGATAAACGGTGTAATACCTTGGTTGAAGGTAATCATTACCGATGTATCATCCTCATCGTTGACTGGCTTGATCAACACATAATCTTTCTCTTCTTCGCCTCCATCTACCTCTTCTTCAAACATTGCAACCGACCCACTGAGACCCAACGGGTTCAAGTCTGTTTCTACTGAATCTCCCTTGACATTTTTCATTGCTACACTCTCTTCTGGTGAGTCTGTCCCATTATGCCACGACATAACTGGGAAATTTTCGCCGTAACTTACTTCTTAACTATACACACCTCTTAAAAATCGGTTTATGACTAGATAAAAAATCTGGATCCCCTCTATAAACTAAAGCAAACAAATATCAACTGCTATTAATTTTAGATTGGTTCTTAAGCTACCTCGCCTCTTTTTCTCAAAAAGTTTCTGGTTTTTTGGACGTTATTCAAAGATATCGCTTTTAGAAAGGAGATTTTTCCATTCGTTTTTATACTTTTTGGCCGAGAACGCGGCCAATTGAAGTTTTTCGGCGAATTTCGCTACGTATCTTTTTCAAGACACAGAATTCCACATGTGGAGCAATCCAAAAACGGAACTTGAATAACAAAAAAGGAAACGTTGAAATATCACAACTTCAAAGAGATGAACCAGAAAATTCTATAGGCTGTATATTATCGATATTGGGAAACTGAAATCACATGTGGCAAACAGTGTGGCAGTTGAATATGTGTCAAACCCAGCAATTGAGCTATCTAAATTTTTCTAGAATAGCTGCACGTGAAAGCACTTGAAATTATGTGACTACTGGGAGTTCAAAGTTCATCATGAGATAATATCCTATCCATAGCATCGTCAACCGCTTTTTCTATAGTATCTACAGCAGTATCAAGAGCGAATTGCGTGGTTTCGGGTATGTTGACAGGAGGTGCAGCAACAGGCCTATTCTTTGATGACACCCGTGAAACGAACCCCATCGTGGCCAAGATTGTCTTGAAGAATTTGAATAGAACAAATAAAACCAATTTCGTAGGGAGCCTGAAAATTCTCCGCCAAAGAACCCAAGAAATTGACAGACATAGGAAGCCTAGCGCCAAATACACGTCTCTCTTTTCCTGGTGGGAAGCTTTTTCTAGAGTTTTCACCAATTGGTTCGTTTTCGAGAATACAGTTTCAAATTGGGTATACTTGTCAGTAACATTCGACAGGTTGTGTGACTGTTGCTTCAATTCGTCCAGATTTAGGTCACTTTGGAGGATTCCCGACTGTAGAATTTGATTTCCCTTGATCAGATTTGAGCTTAAATTTTTGGTTTTGTTCAAGAGTTTATCTTTAGTGGTCAAGTTTGTTGTATTGTATGGTGTATTCTCTTTTGTGTCATCAACTTCATATAGCATTGAATTATGTGCTATTGTTTCATCTCTTCTTGAGTCTCTAGCAAGTATTTTATTTGAATGTGTTTGTTTCAACAACTCACGGAGTCTTTTCTTGAATTCAGTTATCCAGTCGATCATTTCAAGCAGGCTTGTCAAATCTTGAAGTATGCCTGCATTCTCTCTATCATCTCTGATATTACTCTCATTCTGCAGCACTGTTAATGTATCACATCCATCTTTTTCAGTTCTTGTTACCCATTTTACCTTAAAGCCCCGGTGGGCATAGTTCATACTAACAGCTGCAGCTTTGAGAAGGTTTTCGAATTCCAGTATTTGATCCACTACTTCCACAGTGTAGGCAGATTCGTCCTCTTGCTCTAGCTCTCCCCCACTCTCCAGAGTTTCAATACTCGTTAACAATGAGCCTTGTAAACTTTCAAGATCTTCGAGGCACAATAATTTCATTTGCTCTGTTCTTATATATACTTCAGAAAAGTCAACTGCTTAACTAGCGATGGCTCCCTTCTTTCTGTTCATGTGTTCGTAAATCATCTTCAGTTCCAATTATAATGTTATTATCCATGGTATTTTTATGTCATAACTGACGATTATAATATGTTCTGAATGAGTTCTGCATTGGCGGCTATTTGGAATTAATTCAGATTACAGTAATAGGCGTTCCAATATCTCCAAGTGATCATGTCATATGAAAATTCATTCTTTGCAATCAAAAATCATGAAATAGGTGATAATGAACTCTCTATATTTGGTTCTAGGAAGGGAACAAAATCCATAAACTATCCTCCGTTGAGTTTTTTACGTTCCATCAAAGATGGAACGGTAAGACTGTCGAAAAGATGCTGTTTTATATTATACAGTCTTTCAGAGGCATCATTGATTACCGAGATTGCGGCTGTCAGGTCTCCAGCCTTTGAAATATTTAAAGAGTGTTATAATAGGAATAAAAAATACAAATGCCCTTACAACTTGCAGGATTACTTTGATTTTGAAGATATGGATAGGAGAATTCAGCATAATGTTAAAGAGGAAGACATTTTGGAAGGAATAACTCTTCTTTTTGAAAGTTTTGAAAACGAAATAAGAGGAATTTGTATATTCCCAAAGATTTTGTTGTTTGATAAAACTACAAGTAATCTCCAGACACTTGATAAAGTTGTTGATTACTTGAGCCAATTTGAAACCGCACTAAAAAGACAAAATGAGAAAGCTCTCTCCCATATTTATACGTATTGGCTCAAGCTTATTGAATCTTATGTTGAATTGATCTTCCGCGATTTAGCAATTAAATGGTGTCAATGGCTTCACTCAGTGAGAGCTGCAAAACATCGTCGAAGTCTTCAAGTTATATTGAAAACCCTATTGCCTGTAGTGTGCAGGAAGTTTTGGTCAAGGTATTTTACATTTTACGATTCTGTTAAAAGTCCTATTAAAAGTTTATCATCTGAATTAATCAAAAAATTGCTGGCAGACAACAAAAGATACACAGATTATCAACCAGGTATAACATTTGGTCTATGGTTAGATCCTATTAATGGAATATTAATCATGAGTATCGGCTTGTGCCGTCAACAAGCTAAGAATGCAGACGATATCCTTATTATTCCGATTAACGGTCTATGTTTAGATCAATGTTTATCAAGGGAAATTACTAAGAAAGTATTTTTGTTTATAAATTTCGCCATCATTGAATGTTTCATTAATGAAGCGAAGTAGTGTTCAAGAATCTGCCTTACTGCTTTTTTGTTAAACGAAATTTTTACATTTAGCTATCCATTTTTTTTTTCAGTATGTTTTTTGCTAAACGATAATTAATAAGAAAGGGCTCATCTTCAAAAAATCAAGGTTTTTATGTTGCTACATACAAAAGGAAACAAAACATAATCACTTTGAAAATCTTGGAACCGCTTCCCATTTAAAAGAAGCTTCGTTACTGGCAAAGCGATTTTCAATTGTGGGTGGATCATAAAAATCAAGCAGAAAAGAATATGGTTTCCACACTCAACCCTAGAACTCACACCGTTGAGTTTGGTGGCACCATTGGTGCGCTAGCAATTTCCATTGGTCTACCATTGTTCACCATCTTTCTCAACCAGATGATTAGACCAGACTATCATATTATTGGTTTTTTTAAGAATTTTGATTTGGTTGAAATATTTAATGGAATTAAATCATTTAACTATTATATCACAAGATATGATATTTGGACATATTATATTGTTTGGTTTGTCTCATTGGCGGTGTTCGATACAATATTACCAGGAAAAAATATGCATGGTGTCGAATTGAGAGATGGAACTAAGTTACCATACAAAATCAACGGGATTGCAATGTCAACCGCTCTTATTCTGGTTCTGGCAGTTAGATGGAGCCTCACAAATGGGGAAATGCCGGAATTGCAATATTTATACAACAATCATGTCGACATTTGCATTATTATCATCATGTTCTCGGTCCTATTATCCACCTACTGCTACGTTACTAGTTTCTTTCCATTAATCGGTAAAAATGGTGCTGGAACTAAGGAAAGAATTCTCGCATTAGGTGGTAACACAGGCAATCCCATCTATGACTGTTTTATTGGTCGTGAACTTAATCCCAGACTTGGCCCGTTAGATATAAAGATGTTCTGTGAACTAAGACCTGGTATGCTTCTATGGTTGTTAATAAATCTATCTTGTTTACATCATTATTATTTGAAAACCGGTAAAGTTAATAATGCTTTGTTACTGATTAACATTTTGCAAGGCTTTTATATTTTCGATGGTGTTCTTAATGAGGAAGGTGTTCTGACAATGATGGATATTACCACTGATGGGTTTGGCTTCATGTTAGCATTTGGCGATTTAGTACTAGTGCCATTCACATACTCATTGCAAGCACGTTATTTGACGGTGTCGCCAATTTCTTTAAGCAACTGGCAATTAGGGATGATTGGAGGTATGATGGCTTTAGGTTATTATATCTTCAGATCTGCAAACGAACAGAAATCAAGGTTCAGACAAGGAAAACTACCACATCTAAATAGTATTCAAACCCAAAGAGGTACAAAGCTATTATGCGATGGTTGGTGGTCTAAATCACAGCATATCAACTACTTTGGGGACTGGCTAATTTCTTTGAGTTGGTGTTTAACCACATGGTTTCAAACACCCCTAACATACTACTATTGCGCATACTTTGCGGCCTTACTGTTACACCGCCAGACAAGAGATGAGCATAAATGTCGTGAAAAATATGGTAAAAGCTGGGAAGAATATGAAAGAAAAGTTCCATATAAGATAGTTCCTTATTTGTACTAAAATCTCTATGTATAAGATGATGCCTACTATTTTATTGATTATGTTTTAGATCTGCCGAATGCTCCTTGATCAAAGTTGGCTGATATTGTAAAAGAACTTCGTAAACCTTTGGATAAAACTCTAACTTCACTAAGTCTTGATATAAATCGAGATTCTTATATTGGACTTCAAATTCGGTCTCATCATGCATAAATTCTGGAATTTCGATAGTTCCTGAACACAATTCTTCCTCGTTTTCAAGTTCAGAGATCTGGATGGCAAAAGACAATTGCAAATCATAATAACAGATTGGTTTGCCCTTTCTTTGAGAAACATTGGAGTCTCCAGAAACGTTCGATATCGAAACAATTGAAATCTTATGCTTATTATCATTGCTGACAATAGTTAAATCAGAGAGACGACTCTGGAAAAAATCCTTACTCC
The DNA here is from genome assembly GCA_030571275.1 of Zygotorulaspora sp. UFMG-CM-Y6047. Classification (NCBI taxonomy): domain Eukaryota; kingdom Fungi; phylum Ascomycota; class Saccharomycetes; order Saccharomycetales; family Saccharomycetaceae; genus Zygotorulaspora; species Zygotorulaspora sp. UFMG-CM-Y6047. The sequence continues at coordinate 84,211 of JAJLXM010000008.1, read as the reverse complement.
ATGGTAAAGTGTTCTTATCAACCCAGTGCCAGTTATTAGGATTTAAAACAACCATCAGTAAATATGCAAAATAATCTGTTTTTTTTACAGTTCCACTATTTGAAAGCCCTGGACGATACTTTTCTTGATATATACATATATATAGGTTGATTGGTGAATACGACAGAAGTTCTTGGAACTTTTTTTTAATCTGCCTCCGCGGAGAAATGAACGCAGCACGAGACAGTTTTTATATTTCAAATAGAAATCACAAGCTCAACTTTTGTTAAAATTATGCGTTGAAATAAATTTACAAACACACAGTGATAATATTGTCCTGTGAGCTTTGAATAACATGAACAATAAAATTGATTTTTTTTTGCAATGGGTAGTTTTAAAAGCCCTAATCATTCATTACCGATAACAAAATAGACCAGTTATAATAAACTCCCACTTGCGCCATCTCAAACAGAATGTGTTTAAGTAGCACTTACTGATATCCGTTCGTGTTATCTTTGAGAATTTTCTCTGTAGAAATTAGGGTGAAACCTCATTTGTATGTATTTTGTGCTAAATTGAAGAACAATTGTTGCCGTTCTAGATAATGAAACAGGTAACTAACTATCCTTCAAGCCAGCAATTAATGACCTAATTTACCCTTCATCAAGCATTGATGTAATGTCTACATAACAAGGGGACTCTAAGCTTTAGGCAACGGTGGTTAGAAACCAGGATGCTAAGATATTACTATTTTAGCTGACTTGATGTAGTTGTGACTATTGCTCATCAACAGACTCTTACCCTATAAAAAACTAAATTTGTAAATAATTCTATTCAAAGAACGTCGAGGTAATGTAAATTTCATAGGCATAATAAGAATTCAACATCATTTAAGATTGTACCACAAGACAAAGCCCGTTCGTGCAGAGATACGCCTTTCATTATCGTGAATATTTCACAAGTATCTTCTAACCAATAACGGAAGAGCTAGATATCAACAATCTAACTAGTCTTTAATACGAAAGTATATATTGATAGTTGTCATTGTGTTGCGAGTTTGCGGTTTCTGTGATTTTTTTCATTTCACAAAATATCTTTCTCATCTAAGAGTTATTTGCCGCCCATGTAAACGTAATGTGAGGAGAAAGAAAACCTCTCAGTTTCATAGCTCCAAGGGACACATATACATATACAACCCTCAATCCACCGATATTGAATTGGAAACTTGGTTTTGCGCCCATGAAAACCAGTTGAACTTTTGTAGGTACGAAGGGGCAACTGACCACATGCGTCTAATCACTATAAAACATTATAGTCATCTTATCGTATTCAAGATTAACGCTTACCCTTCGACAGCGGCATAGTGGTTTTGACCAGCCCAATACTAGTAGGTTGATACTTTATTGAGTCTAGCCATGGGAAATCTAACTTTGAGACCCTTGATTTGATCTGTTTTATGAAATTGTTATTCAGCTTTTCGTTACACACCAACAAAAGAAGACCATCTTTGGCATATGGCAATCGCTTTTGTAAGCTTTGCAATGTGCCTCTTGGCAACTGAACAAGCGTCACATCACATTCTGACATCTGACACATTAGTGGAATCTGCTGGAGAAGTACACTTGGTACCATTGCATCTTTGTTGCAAACAAAAAGTAACACTTCAAGCCGCTGCGATTCGAGTACTTTCACAATCTCGTTAAAATCTACTTTTAAATCCCAAGGCCATTCTTCGAGAGGCAATTTGGTAAGATTTGCTGCTTTATCAAGAATAGACGATTCCAGCAACTCCCACACGAACTGCTGCTCATTAACGTGTGGCCACATGTGTGCCTCATTTGTAAATGGGTTATCCAAGACAGCTTTATACACTTGTCGCCTTTTTGCAATGATCTTATCAACTTTTCTAAGCGACATTATACCTTATTCCCCAGAATAAACACTTTTCGTATCGCACTCCCCCGAAAACACTTGCAATTGGTCCCAGCTCATCTGTTAATTTTTCAATTTCTATGTGAGACATCCTCTTTGAAAGGAAGATCAATAAAAAGAAGTGGTCTAAATCGAGGTCACGTGACATTTACATGAAATACACATGATCAAGTGGAAATTCTGGGAAATGTTTCATATTTTTTAATCACATGGTAATCACATGGTAATCACATGGTAATCACATGCAAAACACCAAGACATACAATCACGTGCCTTAATATCCTGCAGACATTCTCTACGCCATTTCAAGATTTTGAACATAACGGATCGCTAACCTATAGATACAGAAATTAGAGTACACGCTCAATCAGGTGAGAGAGAAAATCCGCAGATACTTTCTTTGTTTATGGTCATCTCGCGTTCTTGCTACGGATCAAAAGCCCTCTGCGGGGTTCTTTCCAGGCTGCTTTAAAAAGAAGTTTATTCGTTGCATGATATCGTAAAACGTGAGAGGAAGCACGAAGGAAACAGTCGTCCGCTGTCTGTTTCAAGAGATCTGGTAAGCGAATTTTCATGAGAAAGAGGTCTGGTATGAATGTTTAAAATAAGATTAAATCTTGAGATAGCAACTATCGCTTGAGTAAGTGGTAAGAAGCTGGAGCCCAGTAAAATTTATAGTAAGGTGAAGGGCAGTGCGAGTTAGTGGGAGTTAAGGGCATTACGTGTGATAAAAAATCAAAGCAATTGTTAATAAGCTTATTGACAGTCAGCGGGTTAGAGAGAATCACACAGAAATCCAGCTAGAAACCAATTGGTTGTGGAATCAATTCGGTTTTCGAATGGGAGGTATAATAGTAGGAGAAGGTATCAAGATGATATCTGTGCTTATATTTTTGATTTCATTTACATGTGCACAACAGTTCAGTTACCAGGGATGTTATTCCTCTTCAGATCTAGAAGCCGGTGGATTGTCTTCAAAAGGAACATATCAGTACCAGTCAGTCTCATATTGTCAAGAGCAATGTGGTGATGTGGCGGTGGTAGCGTTGTCTGGTGGAACGGGATGTTACTGCGGGGACTCAGCTTCATTTCTGGGGTCTCTTGAGAAACAATCATCTAGCAGCTGTAATACAGCTTGTGCTGGTTGGCCATACCAAACATGTGGTGGGTCAAGTGCCATGGATGTGTATGTTAATGAGGATGCCGTGGATACCATTTCTTCAGGGACGACTTCAAGCAGTTCTACATCATCCAGCTCGAGCATTTCAACAAGCAGCTCTAAAACTAGCTCTACAAGTAGTAGTAGCAGCAGCAATAGCCACAGCAGCTCGAGCTCGAGCTCAAGCTCAATCGATACGCCAAGCAGTAGCTCTACTCCTTACTCTAGTAGTAGTTCAACTACTACTTCAAACAGTGTTTCAAGCAGCAGTTCTACAAGTTCAGATTCAAGTAAGAGCTCAAGCTCTAGCAGCTCTTCAAGCAGTAGCCCTACAACCTCAAGTTCAAGTTCGAGTGAAAGCTCAGGTTCGAGTAGTCCGTCAAGCTCACCTTCAAGCACAACAACTAGCTCGTCAAGTTCAAATGTTGCTACATCTATTATGATAACTACACAGGTCGTTACAACATCGATGAAGTCCGACTCTGACAACGGTCAACAGACAATATTTATAACTAAAACATCTGTTATAGCAGCTACACCATCATCCTCATCTTCCACGAGTGCGTCTAATTCAGGTGACATAGCAATACCAGGTAGTAAAGCTGCAAGTGAAGGAGGCGGTGGACTCAGTGGAGGGGCAATTGCAGGCATTGTGGTGGGTGTGATTTGCGGTGTTCTAGCCATTGTTGCACTTGTGTTATTCTTCATGTTTAAGAGACATAGACGAAACCAAGAGCCTGATTTAGAAGAGACAAAGCAATACCAACCTTATTCTTTCGGAGATGCGGATGCGAACCCGATCATTCTTCCAAACACGGGATCTACATCTAATTGGCGAAAATCATCAAGAAATGATCTCGGGTCCAATGACACTAATTCATTGTCATATGGTGCACCGGCCGGTGCTGCTGCTGGTTCACTAAGCACCAGTAACAGCTTGAACAGAGGTTCAACACAAGCTACGAATATATTTGCCGCCGGTGATAATGGCGGAGGAAACATTGCATTACAAACACATCCCTCTACAGTTTTCGAAGAACCACCATTCCTCTACGAAGGTAACCAAAGATTTAGCACAGGATCCCTACCTGATATGATGGAAGAGAGACAACTGAGAGTAGTGAATCCAGACGATAGCATAAGCCGATTAGACGAACGGCACGAACAAGATCATGAAAACGATGATGACGAAGATATCTTCACAAGCACCGGCAGTTCGCGGGATAGTCCCATGGATCATGAACCAAAAGAATAAACAAACGTAACGAATATTTCAATAATACCCTCGATGTTGTTTACTAACATCATTAATTTCTTCGAAGCAACGTTAGCGATAAGATACAAAAACCAAACACAGAGCAGCATTTTTCGCTCATTATACATTATTTTACTTCTATATTAACCCAATTTGTACATTATCTAAATACTCTAATTAACGAATCCGGAAATAACCTGATCAGAAGAATCGCGAAAAGGCCTCAATTAGACCTTGAATTCTGCAGGAACTAAATAAAGAATGTATATCTTGGGAAAAACCTCAAAAAAATAATTGCTTCCAACCAGAGTCGAACTGATGATCTCCACATTACTAGTGTGGCGCCTTACCAACTTGGCCATAGAAGCTTTTAATTGTTGAAATATTCACAAAAACAGAACTTCAACACATAAGATAGACACCATGTGATACAACGTATGCAAGGTGGTGTTATATTTATATTTCATTTAATTGATTGAAAATATACTTACAATTATTTGTTGGAATTGATAATAAAAATGATATCTATAGATAAAAGAGATTGACAAGCCAAGAATCTACCATGATGAACAAGTAACTAGAATAAGATTGGGCCCAAATAGAAAAAATTCAATGGTATAAAAACACCAACTGATGTCCGTTGCGACACGATTGCATAATAGGAATCTTACTACGATGTGTTCTGTCATCACAAGGCAGCCATAATGCTTATACAACTAAATCACTGGGACTGAAAGAATGATGTGTTCAAATTGCAACCATTCTACTTCGGGTGTGTAGTATACTCCCTTATTGAGGTGCAGTATAACTCAATAGGTGTAAAATTGTGAGCTATAAATATGGGCCAACTATTGAATATTAATACATCTTGATTTGCAGTTTTCTTCGATTTATTCCTAGAAAGATCAGGATTTTTACAGAATATCTAGTTCTAAATCATTTAAAATCCACAGCCATTAATATCAATGTCTAATATCAACAATTCTGGTAACTCATCGGAGAGTACTTTCTCCCAAAATTTTCGAATTTTAATCTCAATTTCTATTCATAATGATAGTGCAAGAATACTTTCTTCAATTCAAGTAAATTTTAGTGTCTTAAACAATACAGCTTGAGACGCACCTCACCTATCCTTTCTGTTCCATCTTACAGTCAACTGAATGGTTTGTGATAGTAACGCTGATCCTGGATTATCTTCACGATTAAACTGCTTGCGCGTGTATCATATCATACGTGGCTATTAAGTAACAGATCTAACACAATGAATGCTCACGGCACAATTTTCGTTTAGAAGGCCGCTTCCATCAAGTATGAAATATTCAAGAAAGCCTAACAAGCTGCGGAGCGAATAAGGGCACATTTAAGTACGACAAACATTCGAAAGCGGGCTTTTACGATGGTTGAGATATACTATTTCGATAACAAGAATGATGTTGATTTTAGAGAACCCCATAATGACGGAGAAGCAGTTACCCTGGAAGAGCTGAACAAATTGGGCCTCTTCTACACGTATATCACCGATAAAGATGATGTGGATACACTAGCAAAAGAGAGGAACTACAAGAATCGTGATGTGGTCAATATCAGTCTAGAAACTTTCAAAAACGATGAACAGGCTCTACTTGCAAAACTAGCCGTGTTTTACGAAGAACACATCCACGAGGATGAAGAGATCAGATATTGCATGGACGGAGAAGGTTATTTCGACATGAAAAACTCATTGAATGACAGATGGATTCGTGTTAAGGTTAGCAAGGGTGACTTACTAATAGTTCCAGCTGGTATATACCATAGGTTCACGTTGACTTCAAAGAATTACATCAAAGCGATGAGGTTATTCCAAGACGAACCAAAATGGCTTGCAATTGGAAAACCAGATGCTGACACAAATGTCGCTCGCATGAAGTACCTGGAGACACTCTGAAGTGTATAATATGCTTGACATGAAATGACTATTTTAAGTTGTTTTTAGTTCTTGATTCAACGTATTTAATGATATTCTTAAGTCGCGGTTTTATACAATACAAATTATCACTGATTCTATATTTGTACTCCATTTGTTGGCAATGACATTGCTTGTTTCGTGAAGTTGGAATCTGGTACAAGCTAGCAAGCATTAAATCAAAAAGTAGAATACCTCTTTTTGAGCTGTAATGGGAGTTGGACCCAGAAGCCCGGTAGAGACAGCCGCAGCTCAAGATGGTACAGATTTCGGTGATTCTTTGGCATCTTATTTGCCAAGAGTCGATCAATTCTATATTCCAGAATGGTTTACGATGCAATTTATAGCTAATAATTTGATTAGTTTCACGCCTCTATTTTCATATGGTTCGACAATCATTAGCATACAACAGTCACAAACAGCCCTTGGATTTTCTATCGATATTTGTGCGACAATGCTGATAGCCAGTATAATGAGGGTATCCTACTATCTAATTACACCTTATGAGATAACGTTGCTAAGGCAGTCATTAGTTATGATATTTATCCAATTAATACTACTAAAGACGACTTTGAATTTTCGACCAGAGGAGTACAAATACCATAACCTCAATGATGTCGAACCAATTTCACAGCTTATTCACGACGTATGGTTTGAATATTTTGGTGCGGCTAAGCCACCACTATTCAGTGAGGACTGGAAATCAATGCTCAAATCATTATCTCTAAGGAATCTCCTGGCATTCTCATACAAAATGATTTTGGTCTTTATTTATAAATTTTTGAAGTTTTTTGATCCAAGTTATAAAAGATTCAGATCATTTTGGCAATGGGATAACGATAGGGCATTCTGGAGATTTCTAGTCATATTCGCTAGTTTCCAACTTTTGTTGACATTTATGATATCTAAGGTGTTCAATTGGGAAGGATTGTCAGAATGGATGGGATCTCTAATTGGTTCCCTAGGTTTATTAATTGAATCCTTACTGCCATTACCTCAAATTTCAATTCTTTACAAATTGAAATCTGTACAGGGTTTTAAATTGATACTTTTAGTAAGTTGGCTGTGTGGTGATGCTCTGAAAATCACATACCTGATCTTTGGAGCAAGTAACATCTCAGTGATATTTCTAGTGTTCGCACTCTTTCAAATGTCTTTGGATTTCTATATTGGTGGTCAATATATCTACTACAAGTTTTATTACAACTCGATGAGAAACGATGGGACTGGATTAGGCAGCTCTTCAGATGATTTAGAGGACAATGACGCCATAGAGCTTGATGAATTAAGTACTTCCTCTAACTCAGCCAATGACTCATCCAATGAAAGTAAAACTAACGGTCAATATTCCACTACTAGAGGTAGAGCGCATACTTTTTCTGTATAATTTTAAAGTGCATTCTTATTTCCGCATGAGACTATTTTTATAAAGGTACATATACACACAAAAAACTAGTCCGTTTTATCTTAACAGATATTCTTTTAATGTATTTTAATTACTTTTACAACCTGTTCGGATGATGAAAAATAGTTTACAGAGAGCAGATACTACAAATTTTGTATATTAAACTAATTTTGAAAGGCGTTCTTCAAGCGTCCCATGTAATCTTCTCTATATGCGAGGATTCACTATTTGTCTCTATTTTGTTCAATAATTCGCTTTTTACTTGACTTTTTAATGCATATGCTCTAAGTTGACTTTGAAAAGCCGTCGGTCTCTGTATATTTTCCTTTGTTTGATTCAATTTTCTCTTTCCGACTGCTCCCTTAGTATTTGATCCTCCCATCACGAGTTTCTTTATTCGCTTAATGATAGCAGCAGAGCTATTGGACTCTGCAAGTGATTCTTTGATCGCACATTGTTCTTTTAAGGATTTCAGTTTTTCGTCCAGATATTTCTCATAGAGGGTTACCAAGCGTTCTTTATTCACAATATTGGTGAAATGGCAGTTGACCTTCCAGGTGGACACATCCTTCGGATGAAAAAAACTTGGATGATCAAATGACCCCAATTTATTATAGTAATTCTCATTATACTTCTGTGAGATATATTGACAGGAATCCAGGTCTAGTATATTATTTTCTGGCTTAGCAAAAGAAGGCAATGAGGTAGTTTCGGGATGATGTTTGTAAAAGTGATCTACTTTTACTTCAAAACCAATAATTGATGCTTTCTGAGTTTCTAAAGTTTTTTTATTTTCGGTTTTAGTAAATTCTATTTGGTCCATTATTTCCCCATTTTTTATTCCCTTGACCATCAGTTTTTCATCTTTATAATCAGAAGGGAGAGGCAAGACAACAATTCTTAGGATTGGAACCTTTTTATTTCCACGGGACTCATTAGAGTACTCCGTTTGAGTTTCTGTTTTCATCATTATTTTCAGTTTGTCCCAAGAATTTATACCATTCAATTTGAGCGTGTTTTCAATATGTACAAGAATATTTCGTAGAAGTAAAATGGACATTTTGAATTCCGAGTCTGCCACAGCTTTTGCAATTTCGCGATCCTCACGTTCATACTCAAGGATGTATTCATCTGAACCATGTATTTTCTGTAACATTTTATTGCGTCTATTCATTTCTCCCTGAAAGCCGCGGTTATAATTCGAGTGAATGATGTAGTTTATTTCATCCAATGGTAAATACTGAAATCCAAACATCTTAGATATATTATGATATGCAACAAAAATCCCATCCATTTTACCGATTTTGGCTTGAAGAGAATATTTCAATAAGGTACTTTTGATGAGATCATAAAATTCCCTTTCTAGTGATTCAAATTCTCCATGTATTCTGTCGATTTCGTAGCCAGTGAAATTGTCATTCATTTCAACATATGAGATGTCATGCCTGATAGCGGCCACAGCTCGTGTTTTAAGATCAAAAACACCAGTACCAGGTAATTTTGGATCAAATGCATCTAGTTGAGATCTCAGAATGAATTCATCAATTTTTGAAAAATGGTAAGATTCTTGATTGTTATCATTGTCTTTATCGGTAAGGAACTCCTCTAACGAACTCCCCAATGTCGATAGCATAATTTCTCTATCTAAACTCCTATCGGAATCCAAAGAAATGACATCATTGTCTAACTTCCTCAATATAATGGTAGCTGGGAATCGTGCACCTTTTGTAAAATTGCACTTAGTTTGTGGAAAGTTCTTTGATATGGGCGTATTTATTAGATTTAGCGGTCTGAAATTTGATAACAGGAAATGCAAATGACTCAGAGTTGAGGTCATAGAGCTTGTAGATGATACGTATCGCTGACGAAATTTTCGTGCCAGTTTGAACAGTGAGGCATCCTTATATGGTGTGATGAATTTAAAACGTTCCTTTGGTTCCAAATTGCTTGGCGGTATTACCTCAACCTCCGGTCTGAAATTATAAACACCTGAACGATAATCTTTCAATGGATGTAGTGTCAGTGGCTGATATAATATTCTGTTTAAATCATACATCAAACGTGCTGGCTTTGTTTCCTTCTCTTCCAAAGTCACGGTAGTGTGCTCCACTTGAGTTGGAGACAACACAAAAGATGTTTCCCTCTTTAGATCTACCCTAGGTTTCTCAGAATGGGAACGTTTCCTCAGACTCTTTGAATGCTTCTTATTTTTAACATCTCGTAAAATCACTTTGGCACAGTCGACTACCTTCGATAAATCATTCCTTGTGTCAAAACTATTACTCAATGATCGTCTAACTACTTTCCATTTTATTCGATATTTACCACCAGCTACCATCAATACTCTTAACCACCTTTGCTATGGATTAGCATTGCCGGATCATCATCGTAGTTCATTTAACATTTAACTTTCATCTCAATGGCGTATGAAAAAAAAAGCCCTGATTAGGGTCCTCCCGAAGAGGCCTCATCAAAATCTATTCAAAAACACAAAAGGAAGGATGTATCAAATTTTGAATACAGATCAGAGCCAATATGTTCCACTTGCTAAACTATTGATGGTATTAAACCTCACTGAAGGTGTAATTATTCGATGAAAATGGCAATCGAGGCTGCGGTCATACTTAGAAGCTACAAACTATGATGAATTATGTTACAACGTTGTAAGACGAACAGAAATTATAAAAAGAGTTGAATAAAGAATAACCATTTATCGTTCATGCCATTACTTTTTTATAATGTGAGTAATTAACTCTAATATGTCATTTGGTTCTAATATTATTGGGCTTTCCGCAACGGCAGCCGTGCTATTGATACCACCATTAGCATGGCATTCACAAAGCAAGAATATAGCAGCGGTGATACTTATAATATGGCTTTTTATAATGGATATTACCTTTTTAATTAGTGCTGCAATTTGGAGTGGAGAAGAGTTCGCGATGAGATGGTCTGGAAAAGGCTGGTGTGATATAGTCACGAAGCTACAGATGGGTGCCAATGTTGGGATTGCATGTGCTGTCACAACAATAGTATCAAACCTACACGTTATTATAAGGGCTGACAGTGTGATACCGGATGTTAATTCTTGGAAAAAGATCGGTCGAGACTTGGCAATGTGCCTAATAACGCCATTTTTAGTTATGGGTCTATCATACCTAGTTCAATTTTCAAGATTTGGAATAGCACGGTATTATGGATGTACGAATTTGTTATCACCAACATGGGTCACTACCGTGCTATATACAATGTGGGCTTTAATTTGGTCCACTGTTGCAACTACGTATGCAATTCTAGTATTGATAATATTCTACCGTAAGCGTAAGGATGTAAGAGATATTTTACATTGCACCAATTCGAAGCTAAATTTGACAAGGTTTTCAAGACTACTTGTATTTTGCTTTCTTATTGTATTGGTCATTTTTCCACTAGCGATATATGCTGTTGTCGAAGACATCAGGAACTTGAATGGGCCTTACAGTTTCAGCCAAACTCACAACGAGTATTTTTGGAATACGATTCCAAAGTTCGACGAGGGTAAGACAATGTTTAGTGTTTGGTTATATATATTGATGTCGTTGATGGTTTTCTTCATATTTGGCTTAGGAAATGATGCTCTAAATTTATATTCCGACTTCTTAAAGAAAATTGGGCTTGGATTTGTCCTTGATAGCATTGAAAAATCAATTCAAAGCAAAAAGAAGAATCGGATTTCTGCGATTTTGCGTAAATTATCACCAACGGCTGATCCTCGCGAATTATCATGCTCTGAATCATCATTAGAAAAGGGCTACGAAAGTGCATCAACTTTTATTTCTAGTTCTTCTGGATCTAGAGCACACTTTTATGTTGATTACAGAACACCATACGACACGAAACAAGGTACAAATATAACTGTCAAACCATTACTAAATTCTATACTTAGGAAAGAGTCAGATAATGTCCTTTCTGTGAAAGATAGATTTATGGATAACACTAATGCCCCGCTTTCTACTATCATCAGGACGACAGAGACACATGATAGCAATAGTACTCATTCTGACAAGTCCTTTCCTGAATGCTTCGGAGGGAACAAGTCTTTGAATCAGTGACTGAAAAATCAAAAAAAAAAAATCAAGATAGCTACGTTTTGAACTCTTCAAGTCCAGACGAGAACTATGTTTCCTATAGTATCCGGAGTCTTGAAAACTAAATAGATTACTCACAACGGGATTTTTTGAATTAGTTAGATGTTACAGATAGGATTGTTCTAGATAGATCTATTAGATACTTCATGTCTAACAAATAGCTTAAACAATATCATTGGAATTAACAATATATTCGTAGATGAAAGCAGTGGCAGATAAATGTCCTGGGATGTCAACATGTTCATTAACAGAGTGCAATGTCTTGACAATTGACATATCAACAATTGAACCAACAAACCTGTAAATATTCTTACTTAAATCCCAATAGTATCTCGTATCCGTGTTTCCTGAAATCAAAGTAGTGGTGATATAAAAATTGGCTTCTGGTTTCTCTGCAAATACTCCATTTTCAAACACATTTTGAATTGTACCAGCAAATAAATCCCATACCGGACCTGAGGATGGTGAAACAGGTGCTGGTTCTAATCCCTTGTGTGAAGTAATATCGATATAACCCAATTCGGTCTCTGGAATCACGGTTTGATTATTTAGCGTCAAACCGTAGCCATATTTTTCAGCTACTTGTCTAGCATATTTCAAGTCAGCCTCTACAGTTTCATTCACAGAAGAATGAATTTCAATACGGTGATTAATTAGGAAACTTGTGATTTCAGGTAAGGCATTAGCCTTAATACCACCTCTAATAATGTCAACAGCTCTTGTAGTTCTGATCAAATCCTTGAAACGAGGATCGTTAGACAAATATTCTTGTAAAGCACTCTTTTTCTTCGAATCCTCTGGGGCTCCTAGAATTGTCTTCTTTAAACTTGATGGGACCATATTAGAATGTTCAGCGACACAAGTTAGAAGACCATATATTGGATTATCGATCTCAAAATCAGGACTGAATGGGTTTCGTTCCAATAAAGTAATCAAGTCAGCAGCAACACCAATCGTCGTATGGTCAGGAGGAACAGAAGAGTGCCCACCATGACCATTGACTGTAACTACGACATCAACATAACCTTTTTCAGCATTAATAGGTGCTGCTACATATAGGTTATCTCCTAATGGTGCTACTCCAAAACCCTCATCGATAATACTCAAGATACTATCATGACCATATCTCTCTTTTAAGAAAGCAGACAAGGTATTAGCACCTAAAGGACCGCTAGACTCTTCATCAAAGCCAAATGATAACAAAACTGTTCTCTTTGGCTTATAATCGTCTCTCAAAAGTTGCTCAACCGCTTCCAATTCAGCGATAAGCAGATTTTTACAATCATTAGATCCTCTTCCCCACAATAAATCCGTTTCTTCGTCATAATGACCAGAAAATGGAGGATATTCCCATAGATCCCAGGTCTTCCTTTCGACAGGAACCACATCCTGATGAGCCATAAACAGAACCGGTTTTAGGTCTTCATCACTACCCTTCCAAGTATACAACAATCCAATTTCATTAACCTTCTCAAGCTTGAGATGTTTGTGAACTAATGGGTATGTTTCTTTTAAGAAATGGTGAAATTCATAGAAATGCTTATAATATTCAGAATCATTCAATGGTTCTGGGTTTACATCTTGGATCTCAGTTGGGATCTGAACCGCTTTCGACAAATTTTCAATTGATTTCTTCTTGTATTCGGGGTCGTTCAAAATCAAATCAATAGATTTGTTGAATGATGGACGCAAGGCTTCGGTTTTACCACACTTAATCTTGGAGAGATCCAATTGATTATCAAAAAATCTTACATCTGTTTCAATTGACGTTTCCGATGTTTCGTACGACCCTCTCAGGCCTACCAATGTACCAATTGCAACCAAAACACATACTGGTAAAAGAAAGCCTCTCAGCTTTTGCCCAATGGAAGCTCCTCTAACTGAACTTTTATTAGCACCTGTGGCTCCTTTCGTTTCCCTGACAGTCATGCCGCAACTCAATGTTTAAAGGTTGATGAAGTATGTCTGTTCTGCTGAACCTTTGACTTTTAAATAACGCTTATCAATGTCAATTGATTCTTTATACTACATGCAAGTCCGTCCAAAAACCTTATAAAATTGAAAACCTTATCTGCATGAATTCTTGTCTTATTTATATCCCCCTTGTTTTTGGTAGTGAAAGCCATGGTTTTTATTTCTATGTCCGACACAATAGACAAAACTGCTGATAATTGCAAAAGACGAAGTCATTCGTGGATAATCTGAAATGCATAAATGGCTTGCTTTGTGGAAAGAAGGTAGTGTATGTTGTAACCCATCACAAAGGAAAAAGTTTCTTGACTTGGGTAATGCTATTTTGTAAAGCTCTTGCTCACTTTTTGTCAAATAAATAGCCTTCATTCAAGCATAGACATGACATTTCTGCGACAAACATAGGTCGAATGACTTTCATAGACACGAGTAGCTGTGCTACGTAGTCAAATCAAGTGTTTGAGTGCTCTTGCAAATTGCTGGAAAGCTCAAGCTTTTTGAAGGCGGCATAAAGAGCAGTGGTAACTAGGTCATCATCTTTCCTTAAGTAAAAACGTGGATAAAGTCTGTGATATGGATATGAGATCATGAAGTGGATTAAAAGCTTGCCCACTCTTGTTTATAACGCATCTGTAGTCTTTCCTGAGCCTTTCGAATGCTTTTCTCTAGAATCTCTATAACTCGATGTCTTAACGCGATTCATTTTAGTAATAAAAGTTTCGTGTTTCTTTCCACTCTTAAACAAAAGACGACAGGAGAAATATACATAAACAGTTGATAATTGATATAATGGCTAGTGAGACACCAAGAATAGATCCCTCTGAGATCACAAAGACGGAGTCACCGGTATTCAGGCTTATAGCGCAAGTTAAGGGGCAACCCAATGACAGCTCATTGATTTTAAGCTCACCATCTGTTGGTAACGAAATGATTACACTAAATAACGTCAAGGTATCACTCAACAAGCACTTCGAGATAGACTCCTGGCATGAGTTTATATGCAGATCTAGCGATAGCGGAGAAACCGGATTCCTAGTACTAGACTCTGTTCCATGTGTGCTGAAAGATAACGAACAGATAAGTGTAGATGGTATAGTAGCGTTACAACGACTAGCTAAACAATTTCCTGAGATCTTTTAGGACATTTTTTGTCTTTTGAAGGCTTTTATAATATGTTTACATACGTAAAGAAGTTATAATATACATTTCTACACCGTTATCCGTGGCCTTAGGCCATTCAAGAACTTGAACTTGTGCTTGAGTCCGAACTAGAACTAGACTCAGAACTAGATCCAGAGCTTGATTTCGCCGCTTCTGCTGAACTTAGTCTGTTCTGTAAATTCACTTTCCTTGTCGAGAGAGATTGTCTCTTCTTTGGATCGTATGACCCCCCGTTTTGGGATGGATATGGGGCTGGCGTTGCTCTATTGATACCACTTGGCAGGGTATATGACCATCCTGGTGTTATTGTCGTCATTTGGTCTAAAGATGTGCGGAATACTGAATAATAGGTTACTGAACTTTTAGCAAACTTTCTCGTCCATGTAGTTGCCGTGATTTTGGTAGCTGGTTGCATTTGCATTGGTGCAAATCTTGAAATACCAGTTTGCTCCGTGTATGGAACCGTGAATGATCTTGTGTCAATACTGGCTGTTGTGGTTGTACCAGCATTGATGTCTGTTTGACCCACTGGTTGCAGTGTATCCGTATAAGTATATGTTGTCGCAGTACCAGACATTCCAGTCAATGTAAATCTTGGGGAATAATTGATTGTAGTTCCCTTATTGTTCACAACACTGTAGATCTGAATATAAAATTGACCGTTACCACATGTTGTAGATGGAAATGTAACAGTGTATGAATAGTATTGCCCATCGAATGAGATCTTTGAAGCATCAATTAATTTCGCCAAAGGTGCAACAGCATCGATATGAGTATTTGGACCATACTCCAGAGTAAAAGTATACTTTGAAATGTCAGGAACCTTTGGTGTTGCACCATTATCAACCCATTCCAGCTTGATACTGACTGTACCTGAACTTCCTGAGAATGAAGTACCACCCTCAGGCGTTACGACTGTAACATCACCAATGACAACTCTCAACAAAGAGAATAGAAAGACCACAAATAGAGAATGAAGCATCATCATGTTGTTCTAATTCTATCAGATTTCAGGATAACCCGTCTATATATCGAATCGAAAGATAAACCCAAACAAAATCACTTCGAAAATAACTTTCAAGTTCTTTGTGTATTTCTATTACAACTGAAAGGACTCTTGCACTTTTTAGCTCTCACGCGATGCTATACAGATCGATGATCGATTCTATCTACTGCTCCTTACGCTAGTCTTGCTCCTTCAACTACTTCAACTACTTCAGCCTTGTAGTTTTTCATGCTATTTTTACCGATCTTGAATAGAGCGAATTCCGGCCTCCTGTTCGCGTTTTGGGAATGAAGAAATTGTCCGAATCAAAGAATGCAAAGAGTCGGACAAACACCAACACACGTGATAGTCACATGATATACAGTCATGAGAAACGAGTCAGGGTTACCCTAATGATCAATTAAGTAAGTTTTTTCTGTTTGACATTGTTTTGAAAACTGAGAATAAAAAGATGACAGGTAACATTGAGATTAAGTCATTAGAGAAGCGATTAAAGACCAATTTTCAGGGCAATTGCGCTACTCTTGGTGCTAGAACAGATAGTAAAACTAGGATTACCAACATCTTGAGGCTTTTTTGTCGAGTATTTGGAGTCGTTGTACGGTTATTCAACTCGACAAATAAAGAAGGAAATTTACCAAGAATTGAGTTTAATATAGTGTTTGAAGCTCTGATAATTGATTTTTTGTGAATAAGAGTGTTTCTCATGACGAATATAGAAGTTAATGAAAGTCCGAAGACCGATCAAGGCAACCATCAGGCTGCGGAAATCGAAACTGTAGCATCAGGAAATAATGCCAGCATTGCCAGCATTGCTGGCAATGCTGGCGATGATGATGCTGTTTTAACAGGGCCTGATAACGATGATGACAATGCTAACCTTTTTGGAGAGGATGACCAGTCAGATAATGGTTCTGCTGAAGAAAAGGAAGAAACAGGAACAGAAAGTGCCCTGGAGCAGAAAGACATGGTGATGCGGGATTCAATAGAGGATAAGGTACAATCAAATGATGATATTCCCAAAGAAGGAGTAGATCAAATTGCGGAGCAAGCACTAGTCGACACAACGATGACAAAGCAAGACGTTGAAATGACAGATGTTCACCAAATTCCTTCCGAAAGCATAACAGAATCCGTAGAAGTAACCGAACAACCCAAAATCGATGTACCAGAAGTTACAGGTACCACAGATGATAGAATTGATGATACTCAAGAAACTGAGAGACCTGAGGAGATAACGAAAACTGACATACACGAAGACGTTACAGTAACTCAAGAAAACCTACCCGTGCAAGAACAGGAATCTGTTCCACAAGTTGCAGCTACGCATGAAACGCTGGATTCCAATAGTATATCAACCAATAGCATATCAGAAACTCAGGCATCTGCGAGCGAGGTAAAACAAGATTTTGACAGTATCGAAGAAGAGAATAATGTGAAGCAAGAATCTAAGCTAAGTAATGAACTTTCAATCCCACAGTCTAATCAGAACCAAGAAAAGGAAAGTGCAACTGACAATAGTTCCAAGAATATGTCGAGAGAGCAGTCAAAACTTAGCGTGAAGTCATCTGACGAAGATTCTCAAAAACTGGCCATTCCACAATCTCATGAAATTGTAATTCCAAGTTATTCAAAATGGTTTAACTTAAAAAAAATACATTCAATAGAAAAGCAATCTTTGCCTGAATTTTTCACAAATAGAATACTTTCAAAAACTCCACAGGTGTATGTTAGATGTCGTAACTATATGGTGAATTCTTACCGTTTAAATCCAAATGAGTATTTTAGTGTGACTACAGCAAGAAGGAATATATGTGGTGATTCAGCTGCAATATTCAGAGTGCATAAATTTTTAATGAAATGGGGTTTAATCAATTATCAAGTTGATGCTCATTTATTGCCGAAAAATATTGAGCCACCATTCACCGGAGAGTATTCGACTAGACATGATGCTCCAAGAGGTCTCTTCCCGTTTGAAAGCTATAAGCCATCTGTGCAATTACCTGATATGGCAAAGCTGAAAAAGATGATGGATACAAACGATAGCAATAGTGCATTATACAAATATTTGAATGAGAGGAAGAGAAAAATCGATGGTGAAAATATCAAATCAGATGCCAAAAGCCCCTCTGAAGAAAATATCAAGGGTGAAGAGGTGACTGAAAATAAAATAATTGAGAATCAAGGATCTAATGGCTCATTAGGTGAGTCCATAAATGGGGTAAAAAGACCTAAAATATTAGAAGAATCCAACGCCGACGATACCTGGGGAAAGGAGGAGCTACAGAAATTACTAAAGGGGATACAAGAGCATGGTTCAGAATGGTATAAGATTGCCAAGGAAATTGGTACAAAGTCACCAGAGCAATGCATATTAAAATTTGTACAATTACCAATTGAGGATAGATTTTTGCATCAAAATACTAATAATTCCGATTTAGGACCCTTGAAATATGCACCTCATTTACCATTTTCCAAGAGCGAGAACCCTGTAATGTCAACTATTGCCTTTTTGGTTGGATTAGTCGATCCCCAACATGTCAAAGAAATGACGAATCGTGCATTGACTAGCATTGAAGATACGAAGAAGGAGGATTTGAATGAAGACACTGTAAAAGATGGATCAGAGATTGCTCTTGCTTCTCTTGGCGTAAGATCGAATATTTTTGCTACCAGCGAAGAAAGGCAAATGAATGCCATATCTAATGAGCTTGTTAATATACAATTGCAAAAAATCGAGACGAAACTCAAGCTTTTGAATAAGATAGAAGCATCATTGGAACTTGAAAAAAGGGCATTAGAGATGCAACAAGAAAACGTCCTGGTGCAACGATTATCCCTTACTAAGCATACCAACAATATTTATGGAAAGCTGGAAGAGGCAGTCAAAACATTGGACAGTTCTGAGAGTAAAAATGAAAAATTATCAAAGCAATTGGTGGAGCTTAAAACTCTCCTCTCCAATCCTCCAAAAATGAGTATTGGCGCTGCATTTGGTGTGTCAAACTCTAAAGAGGACAAGACTTCTACTACAACGGAACTGGGCAAGTCCGAGGACGATATCAAACCAGTCTCGATTGATGCACCACAATTGTATAGATATTGGTCCGCATAATACTAACATAAATAATTAATGAAAAAAAAATGCATATCCCAAATGAATAGAAAAACATTTGAACTGTATAGATGTTGATTTATCTGCAGTTGTATGTACTATTATATAATGAATCTTACTAATTCCTCCTCAAACATCACGTGACCACTAGCTTGTTATTATTGTTGGAATGTGGATAGTAAGTAAATTTCCCATAATACTATCAATTCCAAACAAAAACAAAGGCCTTCGTTAGGCGCCTCCGTTCAAAGCAAATCGCCTGAATAAACTCCTGTTTTAAGTTTCTACCATTTTCACAAGCAAGTTAAGATGGATTCTTCTATCTACGAACATGCTTTAGATCTTTGGTCAAAAGTTGGTCTTACCGATCTACAAAGACAATTAGATAAAGACGTCATTGAAATAAAAGAGAAAGAGAGTCAATTCCTCGACTCCAGGAAATCACTTGCATCAGAGACTAAAAAGTTTAAAAAGTTGGCTTCTGAAGATAAACTATCGCAAATAAACAAAATTATTAAGCAATACCAACAAGAAATTGATAATCTAACCAAAAGATCCAAAAATAGCGAAATAATATTGCTTGATATCTATTCAAAGATTGCAGAAGCTCCAGATCCTAAGACCTTATTACAAAGTTCTGCAGAGAAGTTGAGTAAGACTGATGACACAAAAGCATTAAGGGATCAACTTGAAACTTTAGAAGACAAGTTGGCTAAATATGCAGATTATGATGCTCTTAAAGGTAGATTATTAGATCTAGAGCAGAAATCTGCAGAAACATTAGTAAAGAGAATATCTGCCAAAGAGATGGAAGTCAATAAAACCTGGGAAGAAAAACAGAGAAATTGGGAAGGCAGAGAGGAGGAACTTCAAAAACAAATAGAAACTCTACGCACAACCAATGAGACATTACAGAACCAAGTTGTTAATGGTACGGCCCCTACTGAGAATATTGATACAGCGTCATCAAAGTTCAAGAACTCGTCTGAGTATACCATACTGACTCAAGAACTCGAATCATCACAATCACGGATCTTCCAACTTCAGAGAAGAAATGAAGAGCTAAGTGGATCTTTAGCTAGAGCCACTAGTGCCGTGGAACAAGAGTCACAGTTACAATCGAAAGAATCCAAAATAAAGCAATTAGAAAGTGAGAATGCACTATTGATTGCATCTTCCGAAAATGATCGTAAAAGGCGTGCTCAAGTAGAGATTGAACTAAATGAACAATTAAACTCTTTAAAGGTTGAGACGGACTCTTATAAATCTGAAATTGACACTTTGCGAATGAAGCTCAATAATTTTTCAGATTACAATCAAATCAAAAACGATCTATCTGCATTAAAAAGAATTGAGTTCGGTGCTGATGATAATAATAACGATGAAAATGTAGACTCCAATACTGACGCGAATAACACGAGCGCTGGTGATGGGCACGTACAAGTTGAGGCTAGCTTAGTGTCTGCAAACAAGAGACTACAAAAAAATTTAGCAGAATTACGTGGTAAATACGCTGACAAGGAAGAAGAAGGCACAAAACTACAGCAAACTCTTCAAGATTTGAAAAAAAAAGTGGAAAACTTGGAGTCTTTGAATAGAAAACTAGAATCAGATCTCGATAAAATTGAGGAAGTCGACATGAAATTTAATGATACGGCAAGTATGATGTCTGGAGTTACGCGTCAAATGAATAACAGAACTGGTAGATTATCACCAACAAGCTCGATCGTCGGTATTCCGGAAGAATCCGAAGCACCACCCTTAATGAGCAACAATACCATCTTACCAATCATCACAAAGCAAAGAGACAGGTTGCGTCAACGAAACAGTGAATTAGAAAAGCAAATTCGCCAAAACCATACTGATAAAAATAAGATAATGAGTGAGATGACAAGATTGAAGAATGACAACACCAATTTATACCAGCAGTTACGCTATTTGTCAAGAAACAACACCACTCTTCCTAGCCATAATGCAGCAGCTACAGATGTTTCAGGCACAAACCTTGATGCTGAATCACAATATTTACAATCTTACGAAGAGTCTTTGAATCCAATGGTCAAATTCAAGGAAAGAGAAGTCGAGTATTACAGAAGAAATAAACTTTCAGTGTGGGAAAAACTCTTTTCCAGTTTCGCTAGAATAATATTATCGAACAAAACAACCAGAATGCTGTTTTTGTTCTATTGCATAGGTATTCATGGTTTAATTTTCATGATGTGCATGTATGTGATAAACTTAAGCGGCTACATGACACCAGAAGTTGGAATCGTGAAACCATCGAACACCGATTGAGATGCCGTAAATAGAATTAATACATAATTCGATTAGATCACCATTGAAAGTAAAGTGGTAAACGCCAATATTACATCGTTATCATGAAAAATACAGATAGACTAGTAGATTTCTTTTAAATTATACATTTGGATAAAAAACTAAAATCTTGCAGATACTACTGCTTAATTTAAGCAGCAATACGCTTTTGAGAAGCAATTCTACCTCTTTGTCTAGAAGACAATCTAACGGCCTTCTTTTCAGCAGCCTTTTCAACTTGGGTTTCCTTTTCAGTTAGGACCAATTCAATGTGAGATGGGGAGGATTCGTACTTGTTGATTCTACCGTGGGCTCTGAAAGTTCTTCTTCTTTGCTTTGGAGCTTGGTTAACTTGGATGTGAGAGACGAACAATTTGGTAGCGTCTAAACCTTTAGCCTGTTGAAAAAAATGATAATCCGTGTTAGTAACTAATCCTGAGATGGTTATCTGTGTTAAAACAGAAAATTTCATATTGATATATTAACATACTTCAGCGTTAGCAGCTGCGTTTTGCAACAAACCTTGGACGAACTTGACAGACTTAGCTGGCCATCTAGCCTTGGTAACACCGAATTCTTTACCTTGGGCAGTTCTACCGATGGAGGAGTTGAATCTTCTGAATGGGATAGCTCTTTGGTGATCCAAAACTTGTTCCAAGTATTTTTGAGCTCTTTGTAGTTCCCAACCGCTAATAGCTTGAGCAGTTTCTCTGGTGTTCTTGAAAGAAACACGCAAGTAGGAACCACGAGCAGAAGCAGACTTAGCTGGGTTTGTAGAGGTAGCACCGTATCTAGCCATTTTCACTTTGTCAGTTCTAGGATGTCTTCCACACTCTTCAAAAACCAGAGTTTGAATACCTTGTTTTTAATCAATTCTTCAAAATACCATCTTGATTGCAACTTCCTCACTGCTGCCTCTGTGTGACTGTGACAAGTTTCACTCCAGTATTCCATCCACTATCGCATTACTGTGTGGTAGCGTATGGACAGGGTCACCACCAACAGACAGCACTAGGAATCTCTGCCTAGCGCTTGCGTCACTTTCCCACTAGCACCCCAAGTTACTAGGGAGATCTTCAATCTTCCCTGAGCTGCCTCTGAGAATTGTCCCGCTACACTCTGAGGGGTCCTACCACATCTCATCTTCGGAAGCGTCTTTGAGACGCGCTTTTACAAAACAATTTTTTAAATGTCTTTTCACGCCCGCCGAAGAAAAAATAAAACAATATCGGATATTCGGATGTTTGGATGTTCAAAAGGTTAAACAGATGTCTGGGCTGAAATAAAACAGTCATGAAACTGGTTGCTAGTAGCATTATGACGAAAGAGTTTATTCTCGAAAAGACCGTCGATCAAGCATCATCGGTAGCGTAGTGAATGAGTAACTCAAGAATACTTTAAAGAGCTTGAAGCGAAGAAGACATCCAACACAACAGTCATCGGAGAGTTAAGTAAGATAAGGAGCCTAGAATAGCATGTGAGGATACAGATGAGATGTTTGAAACTATATACTGCGGTTTTGGTCCTTATCTGCCAGACGATGTGCCCTAACTGTTCGACAGATTCGACGCTGATAAAGTATAATATTGATCATGTGCTATATTGGACGAATAAAACAAGTGATTCTTCGAGGGAAATAATAACAGAGTGGTATATTAATATATGTGACAGTGACAGAACAAGTATGCCAAGAGAGTGTGACGACAACGACATCATATGTAGTCTGAGCTGGGTCAAAAATCCCGAAGAGGCGCCATCTCTTAATAAAACAATTAACTTTAAGGAAAAATATTTGAGGGATATCTGGCATTCATTTGGCTTCTCAGAGCTTCATTTTCATGAAAATTGGTACAACGACCAATATATTTTAGGCCCAGCGATGAGATTTAAGTGTGATCCAAGACTGGACACAGACAAAATAATTGCAGAAAGTGAACTTTGGGCTAATCCCTTTTTCTACATTAGTGGCCCATCAGGCTGCGTAAAGGAGAAATATAATTACAATGGACATGCTAATGATAGTGGTTACGACCCAAGTGTGTTTTTGCAATGGTATGGATGGGTTCTAGCATACGTAGCATTCCTAGTGGTTGTTCTCCTGTTTACTTAATCGTTCCTTAACTGGCTCCATGTCACCTTATGGGAACTTAGAAATGCTATGGTTATTGGAACCAAGATAATCATCATTAGTTTCTTTTTACTGATAGGAAGGATACTCACAGAAGTCTTTAAGAAAAACTCGACAGAAATATTTGATATTGATATTAATGAATAGACATTGAACTCTATCTAGTGGTAAGAGTTCATGAGTGCCATTTTTGCTTTTTTTTTTTTTTCAAGTTAAAAAACCTTGTACTGTAGGTATTACACTTTTTTTCGCGACATTTCACATCGACATCGATTACTTAAAAAACAATACGAGATCGACTTAATGACGCCCTCCTGTTCAGTGGTGAGAACACCTTGACAAAGGAAAGCAGAAACATCCATGGGGTTTGAAAATTATCATTGTGAAAACAACCAACGGTATTCGATATATTCAGATTTTCAATTATAATATCACCTATTGTCGGAAAAGTAATTGGCCTCGAATGCTCAACAGATCCTCTTTTAAGAAAATACAATCTTGAAGATATAAATACTCCACAATGCAAAAAATCTATGGAATGGTTTATCAACATTTGTGGCAATGAAAGATCAAGCATACCGACAGAATGTGAGGATGATGACATTGTGTGTGGCCTAGAGTGGGTCCCATTACCTGGAAAAGAGCCTGTCAATACTTAAGCATTGCATGTCAAAAATAGAGATGTCTTTCAATATTCTGGCTTACGTGATATTTTCGGTATTAACTTTCATGAAATTGAATGGGGTGACATGTTTTTTAGATTGGATATGTTCATGTTCTGTGGTGTGACCATGACGCTAGATAGTGCATCTATACGTCAATCAATAAAAAAAGAGGACTATATAGTGGAGTTTTTTATTTATAGTTCCTCTGGTTGTATGAAACGGGAGTATCAATATGAAGATTCTCGCAAAGATGAAAATTCCAACTACCGAACAGAACACTCAAAATTGTTCAAATGGGTTTTAAGATTACTGGGAATGCTGGGATTCGTATTTATTTTCACCATTTTATGTCTCTTCTGGACTGTTAAAACCTTTTGGGACCTTCTTGTCACTATGAATAAAGTAAAGAATATGATTTTTGAAGGTGTAATGACGTGTTTTAGCTGTATATGCAACATATTCGTTGAAAGGAGTATAAACACAAATAAAATATACTATCCTTTGACATAATATTTATTATGTTACATATTTGACTACATTATAGGTTCAAACCCGTCGATGTAAACTGCACTTATCTAGTCACATAATAAATATACATTTCCTTTTTTGTTGTTTTTGATTACACAAGGAAAAACACCTTAGAGCATTAAGAACACAGTAAAATTTTGAGGAAAAATAAAGAGAAGTTTTGGATAATTTGGAGAGATGTGACTTCAAATATCATGTTGAATACTATAGGGTTTGAGGTATTGAAATTCAGTGTCAATATTATAGTTTTTTTTAGTCATGTTTCTGGCTTACGATGTTCTACAGCTGGCACGCTCAAAAAATATGATCTTGAACGTATTATCCATTTTAAGGAGGTTTTGAGTACGCCACCAAGTATTACAACTATGGAGTGGTATATAAATATTTGCAATATCGATAGGTCAAATATGCCTGTTGATTGTCACGATGATGACATTATATGTGGTCTAGAATGGACAACTCTACACCAGTATGAACCAATTTTGACAGCCGAAACCCATCTTACAAATAAAAAATATTCATGCTGTGTAAGAAAAGAATACGCCTATAATCATGCCAACGATCCAGATTATAACCCTGAGAGTGAATTATCATAATTTGTATGGGGCTTAATATTCGTCGTAGCATTACCTTTAGGTTCCTTTATCGTCACATTTCTTCATACAGGTAATAACAATCCTTTTTGGTCTTTTTGTTCGGATGTTGTTGATCGGATAAAACCATATGCAAGATTGGTGGTACTCTTTGTTCGAAAAATCCCCCTTCGAATTTATAAGAAGAATTTTGACGAAGTATTTGATATGCATCCAGGTAGGGATGGATATGAAGTTATTTAGTATGTTCAAGATTAACAATCAGTAATCATTCGGGAAGCTAAATTATAGAAAAGATAGCATGGCCGGTACAATTTGTTCCGCATAGATAATCAATAAAATCTTTTGTTTTCAAAAGAACTGGGGTTAACGCTTCACAGGATCAAATATATAGGAGTTATAATTTGAGCATTAATTAAAGTGATTGAAAACATATATATATATATATATCGCTTCGTGGCAAACCTGGACAAATGATTTAGTCCAGTTGCCTGTCTCAACTTTGCGACGGATCACCGCTTCCTTAGTTTTCTGATACAAAATTGACTCTGTAATGTTTTGATTCTACCTCTTACATCTAATCTTTAAGTGAAGACAACGAATTTAACAAATTTCAAAATTAAGACGTTTTTTGTAAAATGTAATCATACTTTTTTTTTCGGATCTAATTCTAAATTAATATTAAATAGCACTTTATTTTCATTGTCTTGACAATGTTGCCATTTTAGATTGAAAAAAGATCATAATAAAATTATAAAAAGAGCATAATCTAAAATAGTGGTTAGCACCAAGAAATTACAGAAAACTTTTGGAAAATTGAAGGATGCAATCGGGAATATTGCACCTGTTGATCAGCACCTTGCTGATTAACCAAGTGGTAGGTTTACAGTGCTGGACCGATTCACTTCTGAAAAAATATAACCTTGAACATATTATACATTATAAAGAAGAGTTGAGTACACCACCAAGTATTACAACCACAGAGTGGTTTATCAATATATGTGATAGTGACAGAGCAGGTATGCCAACAGAGTGTAATGAAGACGACATCATATGTGGACTCGAGTGGGTAAAATTACCAGATAGCGAGCCAGTACTAACCAAATTAATTCATATTGGAAATAATGAGTATGACAGTGGATATGCTGATTATGGGAGGTTGAAACTTCACTTAAAGGCTGTGAAATGGGGCAGGGAAGATTTTAAGGTACATCTTCACTTCGAATGCGACTTACAGGAAGATGAGGATCACATATACATGTATCGGTATGGGTATGATGGAGTTTACGGAGTTTCTATAGTCGGTCCGTCAGGCTGTGTGAAAGAGCAGTACGATTACAATCATGCAAATGACCGGTATTATTATCCAAGAAGAGGGTTACCATGGTTCGTATGGGTTATTATAGCAATAGCTATCTTCATAGGAGTTTTTCTTATTCTCATATTGGTTCTATATTGGACAGGATGGACATTCTGGGAGTTTTGTGCGGGTACCTTTCGCCTACTCAAGGCAATTGTCATTGGTTTCTTTACTTTGATTGGCGACATATACAGCAAGGTTTTCAGCAGAGATTCGAATAAAACATTAGATATAAATATTAATAGAGATGGATATAGCGCCCTATAATATTCTTATTGTATAAGTGAATCATCTCTTTTGTTGTTAATGGCCTCGAGTAAATTAGGGTTTCGGACAAAATTATTCTTACCCAATAGCTTGTGCTGTTGCCATTGGAAGTGAAAAAATAATAAAGACCGATCTTTATTAAAGATCGCGCAGTTTCGACAAGAATAAAACAGAAAACAGGTAGAGATTGCCACTTGTGCAAGGAAGGTTAATTTTGAAGCTAATCAATGCAATTGGTTAAATTGCCGATTTTCTTGAGCATATTGTTGTTAATGAACAAGGCATTTGGCCTACAATGCTCAAAAGATTCCATTTTGAAGCGATACAATATCGAGCATGTATTCCATTGGAAAGAAGATGAGATAGACACCCCACCAAGTACACGATTTACTGAGTGGTTTGTCAACATATGTAACAATGATGTATCAAAAGTTTCCGATAAGTGCAATGATGACGATCTGATCTGTGGCCTAGAGTGGATTAAAGTACCTGATAAGGAATTGTTTTTGGCCAAAGTAATTCATTTCACAAACAGTGATATTGATGTTCGAAATTATTTTGGAAGATATAAGGGATGGATGCCGGGATCGCTGAGCTTCGATTTCCATGAAGTTCGTTCCGGAGACGTCTTCACGAAGACAAGTTTAAGGTTCTCATGTGATAAAAGTTTGAATGAAGATAAGTTCGAGTTTGACAGATGGTTCTATGACGACAACCATCATCTATCAATTCATGTCACTGGGCCTTCTGCCTGTAAAAAGGACGAGTACAAAGACGATGATCGTGCTAGAAATCCGTATGTTCATAAACCAAAAAAAGGTAGATCATGGTTTATGTGGCTTCTAATTAGTATACTGGCATTTGCACTTATCTATTTCATTGTTACATGGTATCACAATCTTACGGGAAACACCATTTGGGACCTATTAAGTAACATTGTTGAACAGATAATAACTATCTTCAACGCTTGTCTATCTCCTATAAGCAGAATGCTGGGCGGAGTTTTCAATAGGAATTCGGATGTAGACGGGTATAGTGCTCTTTGATAATCTCAAGTTTTCACTATGACTTTCTATTTTGCTTTGTACTATTAATGAATTAGGGCTTTAAAGTAGGGTTTGCATCTGTTTTTTGATATCAGTCCGCAGTATATGTTTTGAAAAAAGCCATTATCGGTTTACTCAAAACAGGTTCAACAAGGGTAGGAATTGCAGTTTTCATAGGAAGTTTAGGTTATTTAAAGCAATGAAGTTAGAAAATTTACCGTTTTACGTAGTGATTCTCATCTTTGCCAGGCAAGTTTCCGGTATTGAATGCTCTGCAGATAAGACCCTGAAAAATTACAACTGGCAGAAAGCCATTCATTTAGAGGAAATGGAGATGAATGCACCACCCAGTACACATTTTATGGAATGGTACGTGAATATTTGTGGTAGCGATAGGGATGGGATGCCATCGGAATGCCAAGACGACGATATGTTATGTGGACTAGAATGGGTCAAACTTCCAGATAAGGATCCAGTTTTAACAAAAGCAATCCATGTTGGTTCCGACAAATATGACCAGGCTTCATCTAACACGAGACAAGTAGTTATTTCATTCAATGACAGTCCTTGGGGACAGAAAACTATCGAACCTAAAGTGACCTTTAACTGTGACTCAAGCCGTGAGAACGACATAGTAAGACCTGTTTTTATCGATGAACGTAATGAACATATCAAAATTAATGTTGAGATTTTTGGGCCTTCTGGCTGTACAAAGAGTCATAGCAAGCCGGTATCTTCTAAAGGTGGGTCTTCGTGGTTTATGTGGTTTCTAATATACGTCGTACTGTTTGCTTTAGTATACTTTGTTGTTGTATCCTATATGAATAGACGTGGTAACACTTTCCAAGATTTTTTGAGTGAATTTTTTGAAAGAACACAGTCTGCTATAGTGGGACTAACATCTCTTTTGAAAGAAATCCTTGGAAGAGTATTCAATAGAGGCTCTGTCGATAGAGCTGAGTATAGCGCCATCTAAACTTCCCATCACATGTATAAATAACTTCTAGAGAAGGCAAACTAATTGCCGAGAAAAGCTTACTATGAAGATAAAAGGGACGGTTTTTGGAGTAAACATTCAGCTGTACCTTTTAATATAAAACATGCTATTATTGATCCCTTTGGATCCTTGCTCATAACTCAAATTGAATCTAGCAACATTTAACAGATCTAAATATGTAACTATCAAATCGGAAGAAGGAGATCTTTCATTCTAACTCTGTTGCCTGATTTGAATCATGATCAAGTACTGACGTAGAGTTTGAAGATATGAGAACAGTATTGAACGATTCCTGTTTATCACGAGAAAGTCATTGGCAAAATCATGTTCACTAAAAGTAATTGTTATTTCCATTGGTATTTTCAGATACTACGAAAACATTAATCTCATGACATTGATTGCGTCAGAAATAAGAGAGTTATTTTGAAATCATGCCGTCATTTAAACCACGATAGTCTTTTGTTAAACTACACATTAGTTTCAATATACATATACATTGGCTCATACGTCAAGAATATTTGGTAAGATAATGATCACAATTACAATTTCAATTTTCTTACAAGGCAGAATAAAGCTTGGAGAAAAACATTCACTGTTGGAAGAGTATGCATGTCATCAGTTTTCATTTGGTTAATATATAAATTGCTATTCAGGAAAGTACATTATAGTTTTGCAAACCCTTAGGATTTTCGGGACCTTTCATTTTTTTTCCAAAGCAGCTTTCAAATTCATTATAACTTTTTCAATTGTAGTATCTAAGTAGTTCTTTTTTATTTTAAGAGCTTTGATTTGATCCTCTAATACACTCTCATCATGTTGTAGATCATTGACATACTTGGTCTTATCTTGTAAAACAAATGCTTTACCACAAGATCTCCATACCTTGTCTGATGGATACGATTCCAGCTCCTCAGTAGTTACCTTAGCCAAAAGTTCTTGCCTTTCTAATCTGTTAAGCTGTTGGGTCACAGCTTCTAATTGAGCCTTTGAGGTTCTAAGAGTGTTAGAGAGCTCCTGGACAACCGGCTGCATGGACATTTTAGAACGTAATTATATCTTCTTCTTCCTCTTCTTCTATTTTCTTATTTTCATCATTTTGGTTTTCAAGAACATTTAATCAAAAACCAATACTAAGATTTCAGGAATACAACAATAACGAGAAAGGGTTACCATTACAAGAGCGCGGTTTCAATGTTGCGAACTCCGGGTAGGCTAGTTAGCTCTTCAAGAATAGCATTGAAATTTTTGAAATGTCCTGCGATTAGGCCATATTCCACTCAAGGATTTGGTGGTGATGCTACGATTGAGAATAATCTGAAGACAGAAACTAATAGACTTTCCAAAACTGGACAAAAATTTTGGAAGAGTGTATCTGTCAAGGAAAAGGATTCAGAACTGTTGGTTCAGCTTGATTCGAAGTCGATTTTGACACCGTTAGGGAATCCTCTTGCTGTTAACAAAAACCGGAAAGTTTTAGCAATGCTTTTGCAAAAGGAATGGGAAAACTTACCGGATATGTCTATCAAGCCTCATCTTTTGCCAATAACATCACTTGTATCCCGCTGTATTGATCTCGAGAAGGTACATGGTCCAAACGGTGATTTAGAATTGATGGCTAAAATTGGTGGCGATCGTGACAAAATATCTGATGATTTATTACGTTATCTAGACACAGATACACTTTTGATCTTTTCACCATGTTCTGAATTTGAGGGTGCCCTTAGAGGTGCGCAAGATGAAATATATTTACCGATTATCAAAGCTGCAGAAATCTTTTTAGAAAAGTATTCGACATCAAAACTAAAATTGCGAACTCTTGATTCTGATATTGATGGTTTGAGAGGAAATTGTCAGGATACAGTCACTCGAGATGCTGCTAAAAAATATTTAGATACCCTTTCCTTGTGGGATTTAGCTGTGTTCGAAAAAACGGTATTGACGACCAAATCCTTTATTTGTGGGATTCTGATGTTGCAAAATAAATCTCTATCAAAATCACCCCAAATTCCACAAGTTAGTGTGGAACAAATAGTGCATGCCGCCACATTGGAAATATTTTATCAAGTAGAAAGATGGGGTGAGGTAGAGGATACTCATGATGTTGATAAACGTGACGTCCGCAGAAATGCACATGCAGCTGCAATTGTCGCTTTCGTGAGCTGAACTTGTTACATATTGTTATTCCTCTGTGCACAATGATTATCCTTGTAAACTCAATTCCTGTAAATACAAAAAGCACGGTGATATTAAATTGATATTCTATAGATACATATTCAAAAATCAGGTTATATATTATGGTCTTACCAACCTGTAAACCTGATCCGCTAATAGTTTATTTTGAAACTCAAGGAGTTTTTCGTTGTCTTTAAGTGATAACAAAAGACCAGTTCTTCCAATGCGTTGGATATTTCCCAATGGACTTGTAAGTGAAATAGATTTCTTATCAATTGTTGTGATGACAAATTTCATTCCTATCAAAGTACCTTTCAATTCCTGGGAATAAATATCTACAAGACCAATATCCTCGGCATGCCAACCTTTACCTTCAACCATACAATGCATCTTGACTTTTAGGGATGGGAGTAGGAGGTATGAATTTATTGTTTCCGGTTTTGATTCAGCTAAACCGGACATAGCAGTTGATGAACGTGTCAACAAATTGCTCATACAAGACGATGGCATGCTTGACATAGTTCTGATAGTAGCAGATTTCGGCATAACAGCAGGTAGGTCTCCCTTTATGCAATGTTGTAAAAGGTTCATTAATCCTTCAGATTGGCAGCATCTCAATGACAATGTGTTAAAGCCGTCAGGTATAACGCTAACAACAAAAATATTTTTGGGTATTGTGATTTGGACATCTTGGGCAGATGATCTAATAGACTTCCAGTCAGGAGAAATTTTGGCAACGAATTTGCAGGATTTGTTTTCCTGAGTTGTGTGTACAACTAAAATAGTTGAGTTCTCGTCAATGGCTAAAATAGAGACAGATAAAGCAGATCTCCCAATTCGTACCCATTTATTATTGTTCCAAAATGAAACTCGAACCTGGTGATTCTGAAAAATGATTTCGCTACTTTCAAGGTCAATGCTTGGTGGTAAATCTACGGCTCCGTCCAAGGACTGACCATCACCTGCATTAACACTGCCGAATGAGGATACCGATGAAGAATTGCTACATTTTTGCAGCCCTTTTCCTTGTTTTTCGGCATCTACACTGGCTTCTTTCGACTTTTTACTTTTAGAGCTAAATAAACTCAAAAGTGAAGAGGATTTTCGGGAATACAATGTAGGCTTATATATATCAGCGGAGGGATTGAAATTTGTTGCCTCGTCTAAAAACAGTCCGTTTCCACTCTGTTCAGTAGAAACAAAACTCTCCAAGTCACTCTCTTCCACATCTTTCTCAGAATTAATTGTAATTCTTTCTAATGATGGCTCCTGTGATACCGATTTATATCGTTGCACCATAGATTCAGGAGTAGCCATCGGCGAGAGATCCATTTTTATTGATTTATCTAACGCCATTAACTTATTACAACTGAGCAACTCGATATCTTGCAAAGAAGGTGATAATATCAGTGGAGATGCATCAATTATAGTGTTGAGACGGTCATCCTGTTCAATTGACATTAATGTTGAAAGAGGTTTTTGTAGTGGCTTGGACCTGTGCAGGCCAGTCTGATGTGTTGTTGACTTCCTTTCGACACTTGATAGGGACTCATCGCTTTTGGAAGACAGTACTGGCGAAGGTAGCATGATAGGTAATCCTTCATTGCTCAATGGGCGGAGGTCTTGTAACTTAGAAAGCTTAAGTCTAAAATTTTGATAGGCATGGGATGACTTATTCAATGATGCACAGGAGCTTGTATGAAAAATAGTTGGTATTATGTTGTTTTTGTCGAATAACTTTTTAAAACATTGTTTCCAATGTTCCTCCCATTTAATTGGATCAATACACTGTAATAAAAGTAAGACATTATTTCCAGTAGATGTCTTCAGTTCAATGGATGAAGACGTGGAAAGATTCACTACTTCCAGATCATACTTTCTTAGTGAAGGAAAGAGTAATGTTTTTCCTACATCTAATACATCATAATTTCCCTTCAGTAGTTGTGTCAGAAGTTTTTCGGGAGAGCTCAGATTTTGGGGCAACTCACCGCAATTAAGTCTGAAAATTGCCAGTTCGCCATTGGAGAATTGATCAATCTCCACCAGTAAATGATCTATGTTAAGTTTTCTTACCGAAAGCCTGAAAAAATCCCTTTTACACACTTTGTTAGAGTCTATTAAAGGGGGAGAAACGATATCAAAGGTGTGAGATAGTAAGTTATGCACCTGATCAAGTCTCAAAATTTCCCTGTTGGCATTGTTGTAAGAGGAAAAGAACTCCTTCTCAAAGAGCTGGATAATCGATTTCAATTCTTCAGCTTGTGCTTCGAAGATTTCTTCCAAACGAACCAAATGCGAGTATGACTTTATTAGATTTTCAACAAAGTTGGAACTCCACTTCGACCTGAATATGGGTGTGTTAATCGAAAAAACGAGCTCGGGAGAAGCTAATAAAAAGTCTCTATAGCACTTAAGAAGTGAGGCATCTGTAAAGCAACATTTTAGCAAACTCAGTAAATCATTGGAGACATTGTTTGAAAGCTCCATTACTATCCGTTTTATAGACTGGGCAATAAATTGTGTCCGCTCACGTAAAAGGAACATAGGGTCCAGACTAGATAATTTGTTTGGTTGAAACGACTCGCATTCTAAAATTAACCCCTTCAACGAGGTAAGATGAGCCTTGTAGATGTCTCGTATGTTTCCCTGGACCGGCATAACCTCTGTTGATGCCAATTACCACGTCTCCGGCTCAACACTTCAACAATATCAACGGGAGTATTGTTATATGAATGAGATATACTTCACAACCCTACTGCACAATTTTTCAAATGTGTTTGAATGATTGTTTAGACTGAATAATATACTATCAGGACTGGAATTTTGGATTCATGCAAATAATTCAAGGATCTTTCTTTCAAGCAGAGAACCTGTACCGAAATGGTATTTTTTTTCGCGACATCTGTAGCATTACGCGTTTGACAAAAAAAATGAAAAATGCGTAACAATAGGAGATACTTCTGAAGTACGACAATTATAGAGACCATATTTTATGGAGACAGCTTTTCAATATTTACAGAACGTGTATTCATTCAATTTTGTTCCTCCAAGCCGAGTAATCATTGACAATATTCCTCAGGGATCCAACATTTGAAAACTGAAGGCTGCAGCGTCTGAATATACATAATTTATCTGGAAGTATGAGATTTCTTATTTACTACAAACCAATCAATCTTGGAAGAAGCCAGGATTTCTTCATGCAATCGGATGATACCTTCGCGCCCAGTACATCTTCTAAGAGCAACATTGATAGCTGTCACGTAAATAACAGTTACATTTCAACATGTTTCAAGGAGACATAGTGGTGGTCTGCCAATAGGAAGAGAATAGTTGGAAATTAAGATACCATAGGAGCTATATAACTATTGAATCTGGTCTCAAAGGAATTAGTACTGGATGATTAAATGTGTAAAACTTACGATTACAATTAGTTGAAAACATCTGTTCTTAAGGGATACATGTTTTGCCTAGGAGTTATGCGATATTCCTTTACCTGGAAACATAGTAATAAACATGGCGTACATAATATTATTTTTATAGTACTTGTATAAATGCTTACTGTTAGTGCTTTAGCTCCCCTGATCGCTAAGTAGGCGGGTGATATGGCAGATTACAATCAATGAATATTGACTATTTCATAGAAGGCCTTTATGTCTTTTGCACAGGTACCCTTTAACTTACAGCCCTTCAGAGAAACAATCGGATCACGTGCTGTATAATGGTAGGGATCCAACTCTGGATCGTTTCCTTTGTGTAAGACTGCTGGAGATTTAGTTGGATCATACGGAGCTGCAATAACCTTTTGATGAATGAGAGCAGTCTTTCCCAACACGTGTGGGTGCCATTGCAAAAAGTGGGCTACAGCAACTGAAAAACTTTCCCAATCATAATTGCTTAACAATTTATCCATCAAAAACTCTAAAATGGCCTTTCCGTAAAGATCGGCCGATACCACAAAAGCTGACATGTCCAAATACCCCTCTGGAGACTGCGGTATGATGAGCTTGGTATTTTCAACTTTGAAGTGATTATAAGTTCTGATATTAGAATCTACTGTTACGGGTGTATTCCTTAATAATGCTGTCTCCAAAACTTCTGGTTGCAATAAGAATTCATCTAATGAGAGATCAAGCTTCATTATTAGTGATTCATGATCAAGGAAAAAGACATACTTGGCGCGTGGGAACGCGTGTATGGCAGCCCTCATGATCAATGGCTTA
The DNA here is from genome assembly GCA_030571275.1 of Zygotorulaspora sp. UFMG-CM-Y6047. Taxonomy (NCBI): domain Eukaryota; kingdom Fungi; phylum Ascomycota; class Saccharomycetes; order Saccharomycetales; family Saccharomycetaceae; genus Zygotorulaspora; species Zygotorulaspora sp. UFMG-CM-Y6047. The sequence goes on along the minus strand of JAJLXM010000008.1, from coordinate 48,873 downwards.
GCGTATTCATAGTCCCTTTGCAGATCTTGGCGAGGCAACATTGGTACAAATTCCTGGATCCAACGAATATATAAACCATATTTGTGCTTTTGTGCGTAATCGACACGATTCTGGACAATACTTATAACTGAGTCACTAGTACTAGCTTCAAAATCTATTAGGGTGACAATGACAATCTCAGGGGAGTTTGTCTCCTTCTTATACACATACTTTGCATGGTCCAAGAATGATTTCTTGACTAACAACACCTGATCTGACGTTTTTTTCTTCTCTTCGTCTGTAAATGCTTTATCGTCTGCCTTGTAAACAAAGGCTTTATTACCATCAATGTCTGCCCTAGTGTTGTATAGTCCATTAATTCCCAACTCTTTGAGTATATGCATGTTATCAACTGGTGGAAATATCAATGCACTCCTGGCGGGGATCTCATTGGTATAATAGCCGTGCTCTGGAGGGTATTGTTCTTGTGTTAATGATGCAAATCGGAAAAGGTTACTAAACAAATACAGTAATACAACAAAACCACCCAGTAGACTTATTGTCTTCTTTCGCTGATTCCAAAAAACGTTTACCTTTCTGTGTAGAATCTTAATGTCATTATTGGAATATGGTAATAATTTCTTTGATCCAGACTTCAAGTTGGACTTTGGTTTCAAAGCCATCTTGAAAATAGCAATAATAGTTATTAGTAAAAGCAAACCGACAATATGTTCAAGATCTTATCTCAGCCTCAGCAAAATCAGTAAGTTGTTTTAGACCCTGAGCTTTTAGTGACTATATTTTTATTGCTGTTTTTTTACTTTGCTTGCATATGTGCGAAGTATCAATATGGTTTACTCGAGTGGCCGACCAAAAAAAAAAAGATGAATTGCATGGCCATTCAGTCACGTGCATTGTGCAGATCGAATACTTAAATTGACTAAGCTATACAAGTACAAAACTGTCGTTAGTAATAATTCTTGCATTTTTACGCTCAATGTTGTGAGCACTACTATGGATCTCTTCTTCAAAAATTCCATTGTCTGCATCACTATCTTCATTATCATCTTCTCCGCCAAGCATGTCGTTTGCATCAATATAAGGCAGCGTACGCTCCTTTGCCAGATCTCTGATTTGGTATCTCCTTATGACGACTGAAACTATAGCACTAGCTATAGCTGTCGCAAGGAGCGCATAGCTACCCTTCTGGAAGTACGGTGTGCTCGAAGCAGAAAAGAACAAGATGGACCACCATGCATTTACTGCTCCCGAAAACATGTTCATGGATGCAAGTACTATAGCACGTTCTTGAAGGTCTTGGTGACATACAACATTTGCCCAAGCAAAGAAAACAGCCTGTCCTGCATATGCAGTACCGCCGATGTATTGTGCAGCAAACATAACAGTTGGATCAAGCGGATTTGCGCGGATCATGATTGAAACCGCACACATTATTATTCCTAGAAGAACAGCAATGTGCCAGTGTCTTGCTCTTTTCCAGCAACGTAAATATAAGGCTGAACCTATTGTTGCCACAATTCCAACAGCATATATTCCTGATGGGAAATTGTTTCTGTTAGAAAGTGAGTAGTTTTGGTTTGTTAGCCAAAGGGCAAACGTAGTGTTTGATGCAAGACTTAAATTTTCACCACCAAGCACCCATACCAAGGAAAACAACCACCAATGCCATCTTTTAAGAACTCTTGGTATCACAGTCCAATCTAACTTGGTGCTTTCGTCTCGGAGTGGGAGTCTCCGTCTTGCATACTGCAGTTCCTCTCTACTGAAAATTACCTTTGTCATAGAAAACCTGACATTGTCACTACCAATTTCTGGCATACCAGGAAAGAAAATAAAACCATATAATGCAATTGGAATTGTTATGCAAAAATCAATGATAAAAAGCCATCTCCAGCCTGCAAGCGAAGCTTTTCCATTCAGGGACTGATGGATTTTTACTTGCATGAATCCACTAAACATTGAGCCAATCAGACCAGAACTAGTAAATATGGCACTTCTTAAAGCAAGCTCGTCCTCCTTATACCAGGATCCAAGTATAAGATGGGTCCCACTAAACGTGCAACTTTCAAAAATTGCCTGAAAGAATCTAAGAACACAGCACTGTTTGAAGGATGACACGTTAAACATCAATAAAGTTAAAATACCCCAAGCAAAAGTGCAGAAACTGAGCCATATTCTAGGAGATACCACTAATAACATCATATTATTTGGTATCATCGAGACAATATATCCAACTGTGAAACAAATGTTGGCAATATTTAAGTCATTACTTTTCATATTCAAATCTTCCTTCATTCCTGATATATAAGCATTGCTAAATCCAACACGATCTACATAATTGATCCAGTACTGAAGACACACAAACGAGAGCACAAAAACATCAATTTTGAACAATACCAGCTTCTTCTTAGTGTCTTTATCTAAGTTCAGACTCTCTTTCGAGTTGTATACATCACAGTTGACTTTATTTGATTCCTTAGACATAGGATTGATTTTAATCTGCTGTCTTTATGGGCGGTTGATAATAGCATCATCGATCGTATATTCTGTTGATGAATTAATGAAAAAGAGTTTCCGTGGTTAATGATGATCGGATTGGTCTTGAATACAACTATTTATCCTTCTCATTTTCCTTACCGCCTTCATCACCATCATTATCATTCCCATCTAGAAGCTCTTTAATTTCTGTTTCAATTCTCTTCTCATCAACAGTCTCTAATTTGGTTTTTTTCCTCTTAGTCAACTCCATCCTCATTGTCAAGTAATCATTTATATCATCTTGTAATCCAGTTAAATGGCACCTCAGTTGACCTAAAATGGTTATAGTACCATCCTCATTTCTCTGTGGATTGCTTGGCTTGTCTCTATCGATTTGACCTGCGCTTAGAACGTGAGGACTAGGACCTGTTGTTCTTCCGTCGGTTGTTTGATAAGGTGTACTGTTAGGATCTACGTGAAAATGATAAACGTCGACATCCGGTGCATTATAAGTTGCAAATGGAAGTGACATTGTATTAGTATAGTCTGTTTTGTAAGTCAGTCTTCTTTTATACTTGATTTCCACCAGTTTGGCAATATCAAGTGTTTTTTTTCATCAGCGATCTGAGAGGCGGAACAGGCAAAAACAACAGTAGAAACTGTCAAATGCATGGCTATAGCATTTAATTTAACCCATTGAACTGAAATAACCTTTCTCTAATTTGTTCAAAATTAGTTGCAAATGCATCTATCCTTTATTTCCAATATTGGTTAACACGCTCTTTTCATAAGTAGATTTAGAGAATAATTCTTGATTTTCTATTGTGACTCTATATTTCAGATTTTGGTTAACAAAAAAATATAATTTCTGATTTTTATACAGGTAGACATGTTCGAAAATCTCGAATGTTTTATCCTCTCTTTTTAGGTTAATATATGATTGAGAGTTACGACTATATTGTAATCAATTCATGCAATGAGAAAAGGATCTGAACGGTAAAAAGAGTTTTTAAAATTAATATCAAGGTTTATCAAATATTTGAAGAGTTTTGTGTTTTGTGTGTTGAGCTCTCATTTCTTCTCATCAACAGCATGTATTTTTCCCTAATATCTTATTTTTTTTTTAAAGTTTGCAATTTACACGAAAACATGAATATAACAAAACATGCTTTTACTTATAAGATATCAGTATCAATTTCAAATCATATCAATCTATACATTTATCCAAGAAATATCATTACATACCACTAATATTAAGTGAAGATTAATCACCATTAAGCAAAAAATCGCCATATATTACATCAACTACCTAACCCGCCGTCATCAACAAACACTCATTATTTAGTCTCCCAATACTTACATTGCGCAGACCATTCCTCGGGATAATGGTCCCAGGAAGTATACTCATCTTGTAACACATTAACTTGTAACAACAAGCCACTTTCCATATGCCAGCCAATGTGACAATGGAAAGGCCACAATCCTGGATTATCTACAACAAATCTGATAACAGCCCAACCAAAACCAGGGATATTGAAAGTATCCCTCAAGATTGCATTCTCAAAATTCATGAAATTAGATTCATCACTGTAATAATGATCATCGAAATAACCACTGTCACCAACCTTTAAGACCCAGAATTTGTGACCATGCAGATGGAATGGATGTGCTCCATCGTCATAATTGTTAATAACAAAATCAACAACTGTACCTCTTTCATTCAGATTGATCATAAATTGATTATCACCGAAGGTCATCAAATCATTATTGCCCAGACTCTTAATCGAGTTGGTTTCCGGTTCATTCACCATCTCATACATTGTGGCAGTCTTTTCATAAGGAAAATATGTATATTCGTTGAAAAAACCTCTTGTCTTTTGATAAGCTCCGATAAAGAACGAAACATCCAAATCAACCTTGAGATCAGGTAATCTAGAACCATTTGCAACAATTGGAACTTTTAAGCTTGGATCACTTGTCTTTAATAATGATTGATCAAAATCTCTGCATTGGACTTGTCCTCCGTTGTATCCCCAGTCAGATGGTGGTATTTCAAGACTTGCAGCATCCTTAGCGTCTGTATAAGTGACAACAGCTGTTACAATATGGTTGAAATTTGGATTGATTTCACCTGAGCAGAATTGGTTAAAACCAGCATGCATCCAATAATTTCCTAAATTTTCTCTTTCGTCTAGAGGCTGTAAAATAAAAGAATAACGTTGTGCCACAGACATGGTCAAAGATTCAACTGTAATTGGATCAACTAAAGTTCCATCAGCTTCAATTATTTCCAACATATGGCCATCAATTTGAAACTCAAACGGCAGGAAAAATCCAGAGTTTACCAAACGAATTCTATACGTAAGCTCTGGATCCAAGTTCAACATTGTGACATTCACTGGAGAATATTCCAGATCATCGATCGAATTGCCGTTTGGAACCAAATAGCTAGATTCAACATAGTCAAAGATATTACCGCCTTGAATCAACCCATTATCTGGATCTGGTTCTGTATTCTCATTCCCTGGTCCTAGATATTCCTCCAGATAATTAGTTGCCATATCATGATAGTAGTCGTTTACCATGACAATTATGTCTTTGTCATATTTGGTGTCTAGCATTTCAATTTCTTTAGCAGAATGAATAACCAAGGGTCCAAAGAGCCCATCGGCATATTGTGCACCGTAATGAGAATGATACCAATAAGTACCGTATTGTTCATCATCTAACTCAATTTCGTAGACATACGATTGCTGTGGTGGGATTGGACACTGGTTAATGAAAGAGGCACCATCCTGATACGCGTTTTCCTTGTTAAACAACAGCCCATGACAGTGTATACTCACCGGTCCGTCGCTCATCTGATTAGAAACGTGTATGAATAGGGTATCTCCGGCATTTGCCTCAATCAATGGTGCAGGATACTGTCCGTTAACCACTGTCAGATTGCGCACTATTCCGTCTGGGTTTTCCCCAACCAGCGTAGAAATGTTAAAGTAGTAATGCCTTTCCTGCTTAGCTGGTTGATCCAACCAGTATTGTGTATCCATCGAATAGTTTTTGTTTGTGTCTAATCTCCACGATTTTGTTTCCTCTTGTATCTCTTCATTTTCCAGGAACCATAGACCGCCATTTCGATGTAATACTTCTCTAGCAAAAAATACCACAATTAAAAACGGTATCAGTACAATCAAAGTCCATTTGAGACCCTTGATGAATCTTCTCTCTGTCTTAACTTGTTGATCTTCTAGATCTATCCTCATGTTTCTGACACTTCCGGTGCTTTCCGATCTCAAACGAGGTATATCTTTAGTATCATCCTGCGATTTCCTCAGGAGATCCGCCCGCAGACCTAATTCACTTTTTTCCGCAGATTTTCCATCTTGCATCATTGCGTTCCTTTGTATGATATGTTTTGTGGTCTGTTTATCGCCCGCCACCAAACTACCTTTTGCATTATATATCTGGAATCTTTCGATGGCCCAAGAGATTACCAGCGATTATCGCCTCCTGGTCCCATTAGAACGTGCTTTATTGTTAATTAGAACACATGCTAAGTCCCTGTCTCTCTGAATTGACTGTCAATATGCATAATTTACCACGTGGTCCTACATGTATTCTTATCAAACTTTATTTTAAATTGGTGCCAGTGTGACGCCACGTGGCGCCAGCCAATATGACACACACATTGTTAGCAGTGTGAAAGAAGTCCCTAGTCATCTCGAGCCATGAGAAAAAACGTGTAGCATTCTCAATCTACAAATACCCTGAACAAAAGCCGCAGTAAATTACGACGTCACAAAATCCGAGAAATATCAAAAAGAAAATATAGAACGTAGCAACGGTTTCGAGAAATGTATTTCTTGGCAGAAACAGGTAATTATCGAGTTATGAGGGTCAAAAAAACAGCCAAGGAACGAATGGGAAAATATATTGTGTAGCGTGGGCTAAATGATTGCCAAGAAGCATGGAGATAGCGGAAATGAGAGCACATGTTGAATTGTACGATAACGTTGATAGCCCCATGTGGAAACCCAGAGAGATGGGAGATGTCTCAAGGATGCTGTGGGAAAGTGAAATTTTACAGGACATCTAAGTGAAAAATTCAATGGGAAGAGCGCCCCGCAGCGGATTTGAATGAAAATTTACAAGTTTTGTCAGTGACAGATTGTCGATGAAATATTCCATTGGCACGTTGCAGTTATAAACATTGTAATGAGACGACTGTATGGCGAAGGCAGTTTTGAGCTGGTAAAATGTATAAATAGGTGGTGGTAAACACTTCAGGTTGAAATTTGGAAGGTTCCAATATAGATCATCGAGAAGCAATTGGAATGAAAACTACCACAATCCTAGCCGCTGCCGCAACCGCGGCAGCCACCGTTATGGCCGCTGACTCATCAACTTCCCGTGTTGAGAGAACATACTCTACTGTGTACCCATCAGCATCTGAAATTGCCCAGGCGGCAACCAATGCCACAACCAACCACTTCACATCAAACGTTACTGGTAACGCGTTCGATCGTATTGTAATTATTTGGTTGGAAAACACGGATTACGAAAAGGCTGCTGGCCAAGAAGATATGAAGTGGTTAGCTGAACAAGGTATTGTTTTGGATAACTATTGGGGTTTGACACATCCTTCAGAGCCAAACTATATGGCATCTGTCAGTGGTGACTACTTCGCACTAAACGATGATAGATTCATAGCTTTGCCTTCAAACATCTCTACCATTGTTGATTTGTTTGACACCAAGGGTATCTCGTGGGGTGAATACCAAGAACATTTGCCATATACTGGTTTCCAAGGTTTCAACTACTCTAACCAAGAAACCTTTGCTAACGATTATGTTAGAAAGCACAACCCTTTGGTTATGTTTGATTCTGTTGCCAAGAACGAAACCAGATTGGCCAACATCAAGAACTTCACCATGTTCGATGAAGACGTTGCTAACGAGAAGTTGCCTCAATACTCTTTCATCACTCCAAACATGACTAACGATGGTCATGACACCAGTATCAAGGTCGCTGGTAAATGGAGTAGAGATTTCTTGACACCATTGTTGAGTAATGATTACTTTATGGAAAACACTTTGGTTATCTTGACCTTTGACGAAAACGAAACTTACAGCATCAAAAACAAGGTTTTCACTATCTTGCTAGGTGGCGCTATTCCAGATGATTTGAAGAATACTACAGATTCTACTTACTACGATCATTATTCTTTAATCTCCACTCCTTGTGCTAACTGGGATTTGCCTTCCCTAGGTAGACACGATGTTGATGCTAATGTCTTACAGTTAGTTGCCAATGCTACCAACATCACCAACAAAGATGTTGACACCACATACAAGTTAAACAACGAAACCTATGTTGGTTACTTGTTAGACGATACTATTGCTATTCCAGCACCAAATGTCACAGCTATCAACATGAACGGTAAGCCAGTCTTATCTAACATTGTTGACCTATGGGGTGATGAATTCTCTGCACAATTGTCTGCTAGTTACTTCACCTCTACAACTACTACTGTCTCTGCTGTTTTAACTGATGCTGTCACCCTAGCTGATACTGATTCCAGTGAAGCCTCCACATCTGCTTCTGGTTCAGCCACCGGTTCAGCCACCGGTTCAGCCAGCACTTCTGCCGGTAGTTCAGCCTCTGGTAACTCAACAAGTAAAACATCTTCCTCATCAGGTGCAGGTGCCACTATCGGTGCTTTATCTTTGAGTTCATTGATCGGTTTCTTGGCTGTCTTCTTGTAAGAGGTATTGCCAATGTATTATTTACAGAATTTGGAAGATAACGGATTCTGAATATTATTTTATTTATTTTTATTTATTTAAAGTATACAATTATTTATTTTTTCCGCCAAATCATTTTGATGTTATTTTCAATTTCTCACTTAAAGCTAAGTGCTATCGCATTCATTTCACAGTAGGTAACAAAAAAAGCAAATATCTGAAATGTCAATAACCGACCGTCTAAAAGGGTGTATAGAGTGGTGCAAGGCCAATGGAAGCCATATAGATGATAGGATTGAGTTCAAACACACCCAAAGCACAGGAATCACTGCAATTGCATCAGCCGCAATTACAACAAAAAAGTCTTTGATTTCAATACCAAAAGGTCTACTAATCACAAACGAGATTGCACAAAAGGAATTCGGCCTAGAAGAAAACATCTACACTTCTAAAAGCAATCCAAATGCTATTACCCAACTCTGCGTAGCGAAGTGGAAATTTTCATCAAACGAGAGTTGTTTTTACTGGCCATACATCAGTATTTTGCCACTGGAACTGAATCAACCATACTTCTGGCCTGTAGAATTACTGAATACCATCAGGGGAACAGATTTACACATGATGTTGAAACAGAATCTCACAAAAATGGCAAACGAGTGGATCGATTTGTTAGATTCCTTGAAATTGGAAACTGATGATGGAAACCTTTATAAACAGTGGAAATCTTCTCAAGAAATTGATATACTATCTTTGTTCAGCCAAAACAACACGATCAATGCGGATATTTCATGGACTAGTTTCCCGGCTTATGTATGGGCTACTTGCATTTTCAACTCAAGGGCCTTTCCGGAGATTATTCTAAACGCAAAAGTTTCTAATATAAACCAGGCATTTTTATACCCAATTGTTGATTTGTTGAACCACAAAAACGATACAAAAGTAAGATGGCTATTTCAAAACAATGATGTTGAGTTTATAACACACGAATCTTTGAAACCTGGTGATGAAGTTTTCAATAGTTATGGGGACAAAAGTAATGAAGAACTGATATTGAATTACGGATTTGTTCAAGAGAACAACGCGTATGATTTTACCAGATTGAGTCTCAGACTTGATAAGGAAATACTGGAAAACGCTTGCAACTTCGGTGTGATTTCACAAAATAGAATAGTCGGGGACAATTGCGTACAATTCCAACTATCCATTCGTGAACCTCTTCCAGAGGATCTTATAAAATTCTTTGGTTTCCTTTGTAAACTAAAATCTGAATCACAATTAACTTTGAGATGCATTTTAGAGGGACAAGACAAATTAAACGCCATTATAACACAAAAAATTGACTTCTTCAAAAAGAATTCAAAATTAACTCTGCATAACTCTGCCAATTCTGATATTGTTCAGACAATTAAGCAATATTTCCATTCTGAAAGGAGAATATATCACTCAAGTTTGGAAGAAGTGCAAAAACACCAAAGAAAATTAATGAAAGGTAACGCTGTCTTCATGACAAGCTTCAAAACAATTTTCAAGAGTGATAAAGAATTTGCAAACAGTATATTAGTTGCATTTGGTATTCTGAAATTTGAGGACCTGGTTACTCAAGATCGTATGCGGGAAGCTCTATTACTATGGATTGTAAGAGTGTCGAATAAGGATTCATACCCAAAGAAGCCATCATATTCTACACCCCCTTTTATACATGAATGCTTTCAAGATGTGTCGAAATCGATTGTCATTGAAAAAGAGGATGTTATGGAATTCATGACTTTTTACAAGAATTTATTTCCAAACTTGGGCAAGAAAATTCCTGAGACTTTCGATGTCGGTAACTGGGGAATAAGACAGTTCATAGTGGCAGACACAGTTATGGATCGTTTAGTATGGACCAGGAAACAGACACAAGAACCATATTTCATTAAACAAGAACCATTTTGATTGATTGAAGATAGATCTTGAAAAAAAAATATAATAGTATATATTGGTTAATTTATAACATTAATTTTCATCTTTTTCTTTTCAGTTTCTTATTTAATGGGAACCGGCACCTCTGCTAACCTTTTCCAAGACAGTTTCATAAGAAACTTCAGAGAAATCAGTACCTTGAATATCGGTGGAAACACCATTCAAAGCTCTTCTTAGAGCATCCTTGGAGGAAGCGTAAACCATCTTTGCTCTAACTGGTGCGGTATCTGGTGACCATGTGTAGAAAACAATCTTTGATCTCTTACCTTCATTACCGTTGATTTCATATTCAAAATCGTAAATTGCGTACAAACATTCATTTTCTGGCAATTTTTCTAGGAATGCGTCGTACGATTCATCTGAGGAAGTTTCCTTGACAATAATTTGAGTCTTGTCATCATTCAATCCATACAAAATGAACTTGTACTTCTTACCTAACTTCAAATCATTGAAAGCTTTTAGGGATTCATCAGCGACAGCAACACTATGGATGATTTTGTTAGTATTCCCTGATTTCGATTTTTCACCTATTCAGTTCACTGCGAACATACCCTGATCTAGACATCTTTCAAAATGTTATACGTTACGTGTACAGTATAATCAGTGATTCAACTTACAGTAGCACTATCTCGGCCCTCAATTGAACATATTTGTTCTTTGAACTTGATTTTCCATCAATACGTCCAGGTGGAAGGAGAAAGGGGGCTGTTACTGAAGCACCAACCGCTTGCTGAAGAGAACGAAAAAATTAGAGCAAAATTTACCCGGCCAACCAACAAGAGAATTACAATCAGGAATAATGATCGTGTATGCCAAACATAAACCATCTTATTAGTTCTCAGCTTCAATTTTTGCTGATTTAAATAGTATACATTCTATTTTGCAAGGTGATTGACTATAGTTGGCCATGAGTCGTTTCAATTTTGGAGATAACATCTGAGATTAAGTCATCCCTGCTTATTGAATGGGACCTTTCAGTTTTGTATAGGAAGATGAACAGGTCATCATCAATCATTCTCTTGGCCTGACAGATGGAAAATGATTTTTGGGTGATATCAGCAAGGTCTGTGACAAATTGGGTGTTTATCCTGGTGTTGAATTTTATGACTCTCATTAAATCCTCAGATATAGGCTTGCTCGTCTTTAGGACTATTTTCCAGTCGCGAATAGAAGTAAGTGGTTGTACTTGGATTAAATCTTGAACTGTGAACTTATCAGCATACACCAAATGTTCCAATTCGATACAGCTCAGGATGATCTTGCTCATTTCCTTGCCCTGAGCGATTAAATTTGAATCGGATGTTGTTATCTGGCTAAACTCTGCTTCACTCAATGATGCTGTCAAAAATTTGCCCATGTACAAGCCCATATTCGGATTAAATATCTTTATAGGTTTGAAATCGCGAAGAATTGTGGTCAAAATTGAAAAGATGGTGTATGCCCTCGATTCGAAATCGCCTGCGTAAAACAATTGCCCAGAGGCTTTCATCTCTGCAACAATGTTGAAATGGTAGCTTGATAAGAGTTCAAGAAATTTATCATAATGCTTCTTGTATTCGAGAATTTCTGGAAAGGTAACTGGAACTCGAAGTGAATTGAAATGTTGGAACCTTTCCCAAATGAAGTGATCGAATGGATTTAAATTTAGAGGGCATGTATCGACCTTTTCCAAACCGTGGTTCTCTCGCTTTAGCCGCTCTCGTATTCTTATAGTTTGTGAAATGATACTATATACAACGTAGTGCTTGCAATACTCTTCCTCAAATTGGGGCAGTGAAACGTTCTCTGAAAATAAAACACATCTGATAATATCTCCCGGACATATCTTGCTCTTCTCCTTTTTCTTACTCCATAAAAGTTTGTGAGTCCTTATACGATCCATCATAGTTTTTACATTTTTGAAAGCAATATTAGTGTTGGAAGCATCTGAAGTCATATCAATAGATATTTGAGAATTTAAAGCATCTGGTCCTCTGCTTAGGGTATCCGTGACTCTCTTCCTAGCATCTCCTGTGCATAATTTACGAATAATCAATGATCCACATAAATCCAGCCCTGAGAACACTTTTCTATGCTCTTTTACAATGCTTGGAAAAAGACCAATTGCATCTGACCCTTCTGGAACAAAGTCAATAGTGTAGAGCTTGAGTAATGTATTATTTGCCGGGTTATAGAACTCTGTGCCAGTAAGCGATCGAAAGACACTGTCAGTGACACCAATACCTTGGCATGATAATGAGTATTTTGGATCAGGCCAAGCAACCATTTTCAATTCCTTCGTGCCATCTTTAGAGACAAGTTTAACCGCATATTCAAGAGTTTTACCAACCTTGTCCCGATTGGTGTTGAACTGGTTCACACTTTTCTTATATCTTGGTGCTAGGGTTGTGCTAAAGATTGGTGCTACCCGAGCCCATTGGATTATTGCCAAATCTTGATCTTTCACTGAATTTTTCAGATCTGCTCGCACAAGTTGCAGACACGTAGATCCTTGCATATGTGTATTTACGTCAACCGTCAAGAGTTTCCGCAAAGAATCCACTGACCACCATTCTAAAGCCTTTGAACAACCTACAGTTTTAACAGCCAATTCTCTATCTCGAAGTTGATTTTTGAAGTTGTCTATTACTGTTTTTCTTATTTTCGGGACATTATCCTTGTATCTATAATAGTTTGACGAAGGCTGTCGTCTGAAAGACCCGAAGAAAAGAGCATACCAGCTCTTAATTGTCTTTACGGACTTCATCTTCTCTTAATTGTTAGATAATATCCTCAAAGACAGTCCATTTATGGTGTTATTCTGTTTGTTTCTTCGCTGTGGGATTTAGTTGCGCTTTTTAGTCATATTTTATTGTCGGCCTTTGGTGGCTCCTGAAGTGTGGCTTTCTTGATTCTGCAATATTTTGAAGATAAGATATATAAGGAATGGAGAGATACCAGATATCATAAAAGATAACTCCAGAGATAATGACATATCCATAGACTGTCAACTAGGAATACCTGTCACAGGGTCTGACGAGAAGTTTAAGGAAGAAAGTTATTATATATATGATGACACAAGAATCAACACCTTTACTTGAAATGAAAAATGAAGGGGATCTTGAGGCAGGAGAAAGCTTAGAGGAAGTAATGTATGGAACTTTGAAATCCACAACAGATTTGGATTCAGATGTAGATAAATCAGGTGTGATAGTAGATGCATTTTTAGAGGTACCGCAGGGAAGACATTTAGGACTATTCTCCACAATGGTGCTCTTTGTGTCACGAATAGTTGGATCCGGAATATTTGCTACCCCTAGTGCCATATACGTAAACTGCGGTGGAAACAAGCTGATATACTTCGGAATATGGATACTGGCAGCATTGCTGGCCTTTGCTGGGTTGTTTTTGTACTTGGAGTATGGATCGCTTTTGCCAAGATCAGGTGGGCGGAAGAATTTCTTAGAACAGACATATACCAAACCTAGATTGATGATGAGTGTTACTTTTGCATGTTTTACAGTCTTGACTGGATTTACAATGTCAAACGCCATCGTTTTTGGAAAATATTTCCTCTGCGCATTAGGATTTAATGATATTTCCCAAGATAATAGCTCAAATGCGTCAAAATTTATCAGCATTGGAGTTGTATCCTTGGGGATACTCATTCATGGTACATCAGTACGTTATGGTGTGATGATTCAAAACTTTTTAGGAGGCATGAAATTTGTGCTGATCTCAATGATGTGTATGATTGGTCTCTATTCCTTGGTATTCTGGGAGTCAGGTCCAAGTGAATCTGTCGGCATACCCGTTTACGCGTTCCAAGATGAGGCCAAATTTTCTTTATCATCGGCCGCTACTGCATTCATAAGCACATTCTTCTGCTTCACAGGATGGGATAGTGTCCATTCTGTCGCTTCAGAAATCAAAAATCCAACTAGAACTTTGAAAATAGCTGGTCCACTTTCATTATTTATCTGTTTCACCTGCTACACTATGATGAATATTGCTTATTTCAAGGTTTTAACCTATGAAGAGATCAAACAGGCGGGTCCTTTGGTCGGAAGCATTCTATTTTCCAAATTGTTTGGACCAAACCTTGGTGGCCGTTTACTTTCCTTTTCAGTTGCCCTATCTACACTATCTAATATCATGGTTGTTTTGTATGGTGTTTCGAGAATGAATCAAGAGGTATTTAGAGAGGGGTACCTTCCTTTTTCTATCCCTATGGCAAGCAATTGGCCTTGGAGCTCACCTTTGCCATCTTTACTTTTGTGTGGCTTCCTCTCTGTCACTTGGCTATCGATTTTGCCACCAGGGGGTTCCTCCTTTGACTATCTAGTCGCCATGGAGGGTTATGCCAATCAGTTTTTCCTCCTACTTGTTGCTATTGGAATCTTCATTTATAGAAGAAAACATAAAGATCAGGTGGCAGCAACGAGGGCATCTTCTTTTGGAGTCGTGGTTTTGATCTTTGTCTCAGTATATTTAATGATAGCACCTTTTCTTGGTGAGCAAAATTCAAACAGCATTGGCTTTTTACCACCATATCAGATTACTGCATTACTGTTAATTGGTGTTTGCTTTCTGTATTGGCTGATAAAATTTTTTACCTTACCAAAGGTTTTTGGGTATACACTATTGCCACGTATAATAGTCCTTGATGATGGATTGGTGGTTACAAAATGGGTTAAAAGATACAAAAACTAGATGTTTCACGATGTATTTTATAGAATTATACCGTAATTTAATTATATTTAATGAAAAGAATAATGACAATTTAATATTTAAATTCTGTCTATAAAAATTTAAGATTTTTATTTGGAGTTCAGTTTCTCAACGAAAGCTTCCTTAGCAGACTCAATCAAGCTTTCAAGTTCCCCACTTTGTTCACACATTCCATAAAAAATACTGTTCTTATTCAGCAAGAGTGAATATGGATGATCAAACTCTTTGATTTCACCTGCGTCCATAACCAATATCTTATCATAATCGATAACTGATCTCAATCTATGCGCAATGGTCAAAATAGTACTTCCACCAAATTCGTTTCTAATAGTCTCTTGGATTTTAGCATCTGATGCATAGTCAATAGAGGCAGTGGCTTCGTCTAACAATATGATCTTTGGAGAACGTAATAGGGAACGTGCAAGACATATTAATTGACGCTGGCCTTGGGAGATATTAGAGCCACCTTCACTGATTTCATTCGATAAGTCTAAAAATTTGTTGATATTCTCTGAACTTACGGATTGAGTATCATTATCAAAACGATCAAGTTCTTCTTGAGTGACCAAGTTGACTCTCTTGAGAGCCTGGAAGATTTCCTCATTAGAATACTCATTATAAGGATCCAAATTTGTTTTTACGGTACCTGAAAAGAGGGTTGGGTCTTGTGGAATAATGGTAATCGAACGACGTAATTTTTGAAGATCAATGGAACAGATGTCAATATTATCAATTTTGATGTAACCTGTTTCAGGGTCGACAAATCTAAATAGCGCTGTAATAATAGTCGATTTACCAGCACCAGTTCTACCAACAATTCCGACTTTTGACTTGGGATCAATTGTGAAAGATACATTCTTGATCACACGAGGCAAATTTGGAGCGTAACGCAAAGACAGATCATTGACCTCTATCTTTCCTTCTCGAGGCCACTCTTCAGGTGGTGTCAATGTTGCATTCATATATGGTTCCTGTTCGACATCCATGTATTCCATCAGTCTCTCAACAGAATTCATGTTCATTTCGACGTTGGAATAAAACCTCACCAACCACAATGCACCTTCAGTAAAAGTGATAGCATATGTCAAGGAGATACCTGCTTTACCTGAATCAATGTGATCAATGTTGAGTAAAACAAATATACCTGCACCAAAAATGACCAAAGCCCCAATCATATCAATTCTGAATGATAACCAACGATTAGCAACCCATAAGTAGAAAAAGGGTTTGTTATTGTCATCAATCTTCTGCAAATTCTCTTGCAAAAACCTGGATTCATCACCATATGCTCTAATAGTCGTGACACCAACCAATGTCTCAGAGAAATGTTGGTATATAGGAGAACGAGAAACAGAATCCAATCTTTTCAACTCACGAGATGCTGACAAGTAAAAATATCCCACTAAAGCATAAAGAGCTAAGACTAATACGGCAACAACCAAAAATTGGGGCGTGATAAAAGTGATCAGAATAACTGTAGACAGACATGTCACCAAACAATAAAAGGAACCTTCAATATATGGGGTTAATTCCTGGTCCACACCCTCAAGATCCTTTGAGAAACGATTCATAATTCTCCCAATAGGTGTTGAATCAAAAAAGCGCACTTTAGCGTGCAGAACCTTGGCTAGGAGTAATTTGAAAACCTTTCTTGATGCTTTGATACCGAAAACATAACTGATAACAGTCTTAAGAGCGGACAAAATTGATTGGAACAAACCAATTAAGAAGTAAACCATCAAATAGTAAACGGTGGTATGTTCGCCAGAAGTTTTGTGTCCCATGGCATTTAGCTGGTTTGTACCTGGTATAATTAAGGTAGATGTTGCAAAACTTCCCACGCGACTAATGGCTCTGTGTCCGTATAGGACAATATTTTGAGCGAAGGAAACAACCTTGTCGGGTATATTATGGGCTGCCCAATCACGAAGCCACCATGATTGTCCAATATATATACACTGTGCAATCACAAACGCTACAATCAGAACGGACACAGTTCTCCATCCACCAAATATATCAAGATACCATTTGTAAACAGATAATCCAACACTACCTTCAGCTTTTGTTTCCTCATCTACCAACTTTCCGTCCTTTATGCGTTCTTCATCAGTTTGTGTGTTCTTTACAACTTCTTTATTTCTTACCGCATTGGCCAGGCTGACAGAGCTTTTATTTCTCAGATTGACTGAAGAACCATGACGAGACAAAATATTGGATTTGACTAGTTCATCTTCACCTAGTAGCCCCTTTTGTAATAACATTAATGGTTCACCTTGATCCTTAATTTGGCCATTTTCTAACAGAACCACCAAGTCGGCATTTCTTAGAGTAAGTGCGATATTATGAGAGATGAGGATACAGGTTCTACCCTCCATCAAAGGACCAGTAATACAGTTGTCGTATATCCATGCGGCGGTATGTGAATCAACGGCACTTAAACAGTCATCTAAAAGGACATGTTTAGAGTTGGAGTATAAGGCCCTTGCCAACGATATTCTTTGCTTCTGTCCACCGGAGAGAGTAATGCCTCTTTCACCAATCTCTGTCATATCTCCTGCTGCCAATATCTCCAAATCACGTTTCAGACCACAGGCTTCAATAACGGATTGATATCTCTCCTCATTATAAGGTGCGCTGAATAAAATATTGTTACGTAAGGTATCGTTTAAAAGCCAAGCAGCTTGCGAACAATAGGCCATAGAGTTGGTCAATCCATCTGAATCGATGGTTAGTGTTTGTCTAGGATTTAATGATGGAACAATAATCTGTCCTGATGCAAGATGCATCTCTCCTAATAGTGCCATTAACAGAGAAGTCTTACCAGAACCAGTTGGGCCAATGACCACGTTCAATTTTCCCACCTTGAACTCTATATCTAAATTCTTCAATTTGAAATCTTGTTTTTTATCTTCGTCCCAAGTCACTGTAGCATTCCTAAACGCAATTCTTTCCCCGTTTTCATCGACTGTCAATTGGTTGTATTTCTCTGTGTCTTCCTCATTCAAAAATTTCTGTACTCTGTCAAGTGAAACCTTTGATTGTATGACAAAACTCAACATATCTGACAACTGATCCAAAGGAGTCCTTAAGAGGGCAAACAAAGAAAGAGCTGTGAATGCCACAGGTGTCGTAAGGACTTCACCCTGAACATATATATAGTACCCGAAAGCAGCACTGGTAACAATGGAGGGTGTAATATACCATACGAAAGAGCTCCCAGCCCAAACAACCGATCTGAGAAGTAAGTAGCTCAATTCTTTTTCTCTCACAGTTTCAATATCCTTTTCAAAATTATCTTCCCAAGAGAAGAATTTAATGATACGAATAGCTTGGAAGGCTTCATTTAGTCGCTGAATACGCTTATCAGTAACAGCCAAACTCTTCTTCTGTAGTTCCCCAATGTAAATTGCGAGTTTGAAATTCAAAGGCATGGCAAGAATGATCAAAACTGATCCCACAATAGCAGCAGGTCCTAAGAGGTGATACAACAAAATAAATGCAATCAAGGCCATCACAACAGCTTCAACAAAAGCATGTAGATATGCACAAATTTCGCTCACTTTGAAAGCATCGATTGCCATCAAATTGATAATAGCACCTAAGTTAGCCGTGGTCGATGAAGATTCCTCATCGCCATCAACATCTTGTTGTTGGTTCAGTTTCTGTGGATCTGCGTCGTCTGATGACGATTTGGTGTTGTTTAAAATCTTTCTTTTTAGTGCTTTGGAATAAATTTCTGAAATAATGATTGCCTTCATTCTAATACATACTCTTCTACCGAAGAACAATGCTTGTCCTTGACAAATGGCGACAAAAATTCTGCAAAAAAACATGCAAGTAACATAGAACCACGCTAAATTTGCAGATGCAGATTCCCGATCTTCTACATAATTCAATATCCTTTTTAGCAAAATAGTAGGGATAAAGCTAACCATACTATCAATAATAGCCCAAAATCCTTGGAGAGATAGATATTTGATGAAAAATGCAATTAAATTATATGAGAAGTTTCTTTTCTTCTGCAAGTTATCCCTGTAGCGTTTAAATTTTTTGGCAACAAAGATAGCGTAGTCCTCAATCATCAAACCCCAAGTGTCATCCGCCGTCAATGTTGTTTTGTGCGCTTTCCAGATTAATTTATTAATCCAACTCCAACTGATGAAACTTGCAACGGATGCTGTTGGTTCCGGCGAAGGTATTGTCTTTTCATCAGTTTTGTAATAAACCGCAAAAGTATTACCAATTGGTGCAAAAAAGAGAAGCAGGAATAATGCCAAGTTCATATAAGCCTGAGAAAAATAATAATTTCTGACAATAGGCTCGGTAATGTGTCCAATATAGATCGATCGTAGAGGAAGAATATTTGAAACGAACAAAAACAGATAAGAAACGAAAGAGACCGACCAAAGATTACCAGGATATTTAGTAATAGATTTAAAAGATTGGTTGATATTCAAAAGGCGCAGAGAAACCACAATCAGTAAAAATCCCCACTGGATTATACCCATTATTGAACTCCGAGATGGAAACTCGGAATTGATATCAGTGTAATTGAAATAAACAAAGGTGTGGAGGACAACCTGAGAAAGTACAAGTAAAAATTCAATGATGACCCTCGACTTTTCAATGAAACCACGCTTGATAATGATAGGTTCCCCGTGGGGTTCGCCATTAGTCTTCACAAACTTAATTTTTTCGATGGAAAAATGACTTTCTTTCAATTCTTGTCCAGTGACAGCTGAAATTCCATTTGTATCATAATGCGGCGATCTTTGTGAACCTGAAAGCAGTGGTCTATGTTCATTGTTTTCATCGTTGACATCTTCACCGCCGTCATTCAACAAGTCTTCTACTACACTTCTTTTGCGTAGACCGAGTACCTTGTATTTCCTGTAATGTGCTATAATATTGATTATCAAGAAATGAAATGCCACTAAGGTTAAAATGAATGGAACTTTATAGTTGATATACTCAGTCCTTCCGCATTTTGTGACATCATCGAAGTACCAAAATGGGCAGCTATCTGTGACTGTGCCATTTAAAGAATACATCTTTGGCTAACTCAGTAACTAACCTAAGTACAGTCTATGGTACTGTCGACTTTTTGTTTTATTGAGTACTGTATATCCGACGATTTACAAATGGGTGTGGCAAAGAAACAAATTTCGCTGTGTCTTTCAAGGCGAAATTTTGTCAATAACAAGAAACTTAGTACAGATGAACTCAGTAAAAAGATGATTAATATAATGAATAATTTCTTACATTACATGCACATATATATGTGGGACAAGATATTAGTTTTTGTGTTTGCATATTGTTGCTAGTCATCATCGCACAATTCGAAACCAAAAAAAAATCTTTGTAAATATATAATTGTTATTTTATTTGAGTAATTCAGTGATAACTACTCCTTGGATTCCTCTTCCTCTACAGGCTTTTCTGGCAATGGTGGTCTCACAGCAGCAACATCTACAGTGATTGGTCTTTCTTGGAATATTTTACCTTGGAACTCTTCAACCTTCTTGGAAATCTCACCCTCCAACAGATTTTCGAAAGAAACAAAAGCGATACCTCTATTCATCTTCTTGCTGAAGAAGACTCTCTTTGTTGTGGTATCTTTCATTCTTCTCATTGGCAAAATAACTAACTCTGGGCTGGTACCAAAGAATTCACCCAATTCTTCTTTTGTAGCATGGTATGGTATGTTATTCACATACAGAGTGTCATTGGATCTCTCCATCTGTTCCAAAGGAGTCTTATCCTTCTTTGGTGGATCGGGTACGGCCGGACCACGATTTGGGAAACTCTTAGGACGACTGCCTTCACGGCCAGCTTGTGGGGCATTACGAGCAGTTTTTCTATTACGCCATCTCTTTTCTCTTTCTGCCGACCTTTCCTCTTGCGTCAAAACCTTTCTGATCGAAATAATTTTGTCCTTGATGACAGGCTGGTCGTACTTTTCTTTCAAAGCTTCTACATCGACTTCTTGAGGAAATTGAATGAACGCGTATCTGCTATTGAACTTACGACGGCCAGGTTTTGAAGATGAAGATAAAATTTCCACCTCTACTGGGCCTGTTTCCTCAGAGAAAAGTTCATGAAGATCTTGTTCATTACATTCTAGTGGAAGACCTGCAACAAAGATAGTCCTCTCTGGGTCGACATCCATTTTCGCATTAGCATTATATAGGTTTCCTTCGGTTGACATTTTCACTACTTCTTTAAACTCAATTAATTTTATAATTCAAATGGAGACAAAACAACTTTATTGTTGATGAATACGAGACCAAACAAATTATCCACACAATCGACAATTGGAATTCAAGCGTTTTAATTCTAAGATGAGTTTACTTTCAGTAAGGAACATTGTCTATTTTTACTACTAATGCAAAAACCTCCCAACTAACGCGGCCTGGAGTATAGGCATAGCCCCTTGAAAAATCATTTGAAAAAAAAAATGAAATATCTTTCTCCGAAGCTCGTTATTAACGTCATCCCGTATCTAACGATAATAATACACGCTGAATGTCAAAAATAATTCAACAGTAATTAGTATTTATTCGTGATGCCTGTCTAATTGGTATAACTGTCATTAATCCGTATCTAGTAAGGAGGTCTTCCTCCCATACTGCTATCACTATTGTACATACTAAACAAGAGAAAAAGTTTATGGTTAGAATACTACTATATCGTTTCTGTAACAAAATGCCAAAAAATGAATCTGCATTCAGTCATAAAAAATCAATTGAGCACGGAGACAATTCAAAAGAGATGACCTGCCAAGTTGTGAATTGTAAATCATTGTTCAACATGAAAAATCACTATAGAATGACAAACAATCAACTTCAGCACTAATCTCCTATAATGGGTCCGATCTCAGCCAATCAAGTACACACTGAAAACGCATTCGTCATAATCACGGCATTTGCTTCAACAAAACAAAATAGTTAATGTTCTTGGTGAAAGTAGAAAAAAATGTATTAGTGTAAAAAGTCCAAAAATGCAACAAAAATAAGATTCAATTATATTCCTAATTCATACATTGAACTTAAGCGGAAGCAGCCTTAGCCTTCTTGGCAATCTTAGCTTGAGCTTTGTTACCCATAACACCACCACCCCAGTGCTTCTTAACTTCGTCGTATTTTTCAGCGAAGTTAGCATTGACGGTAGAGACGATCTTAGCCAAAGCGGCTTCATCTTCTTCTCTGACTTCAGTCAAAGCAGCAACAGCAGAGGTCTTTTGGTTAACCAAAGCACCCAATCTAGCCTTACCCTTGACGATGGCGTATGGAACACCCATCTTCTTACATAGAGCTGGCAAGAAAACGACCAATTCAATTGGATCAACGTCGTTAGCGATCAAAACCAATTTAGCCTTCTTGTTTTCAACCAAGGAGACGACGTGGTTCAAACCGAACTTAACAGCGTATGGCTTTGGAGAAGCTTCTTGTCTGGTCTTACCTTCGGCAATGGCAGCAGCTTCCTTAGTCAATCTTTCCTTCTTTTCAGCAGAAGTTTCAGGTCTGTACTTGTTGAACAACTTGAAAGTTTCAGCAGCAGAGTTTCTGTCCAAAGTGTATTGGAACTGAGCAATAGCTGGAGGAACCTTCAATCTGATAGACAAAATCTTCTTTTGTCTTTGTAATCTAACATATTCTGGCCACTTGACGTATCTGGACAAGTTTCTCTTTGGTTGGATGGCTTGGCCAATACCAAAGTTCTTTGGAGCAGCGTGAGTCAATGGGTTTCTTGGCTTGTTAGACTTAGCAGCCTTGGAAGCTAATGGAGCTGGAGCAACTTTCTTACCTGGAGCCATGTTTACTATTCGATTAGAGCTTGTGATCCTAGACTAGGGTTAAAATTTAAGAGTTCATCAGTTGTATGACTATGCTTTTAAATATTTGAAAACATCTTTACCTCGCCTTGTCATCGGCGAAGCCGAAATCGAGCGTGAGAAATTTTTGCGTCTTTTTTTTCCCTCCAAATTTAAACCTGCGAATCATTATTTCAAGGTGTAAGGAAGTATTGTAATACAACATCGGTACACCATGATGTGACAGTCATAAAATGTAGAGCCCTTATAGAGAATGGTCACATGCGAGCAAACAACGCTTATATGAAAACTATGACTGGCTCATATCTGGTGCACAAATCTTTATTACGAAATAGATGGAATTTTCTTCATTAGTTTTTGATATTTAATACATATTCATCATTATTTGTTATTTTTATTACAAGTACTATTCGGTATTTTGGGATGATGGCAGTTCGATATCTTGTGTTGCTGAAAGCCAACCTCTTGACCTCTTCACGGCCTCTTCCCAAAGTTTCCATTTCTGGCGTCTTTCAGCATCATTAGAGGTACTCCTGAAAATTTTTAAATCTGGTTTCGCCTCAGCATCAGATTGCTGTCCCTTTTCTATACCGTTATAAAAGACCCATTTTTTCACATCACGTAGATCTTTCCATAAAATCCTATCCTTGGGGTCTTTAAAGCCCATCTCTGCTGCTATAGCTGCGCCCAATGCGGTACATTCATGAGTTGGCGATCGTCTTACTTTAACACATGGACCGAGTATATCTGCCTGAATCTTCATAACTTCATCAGATCGCGACATACCACCATCTACGGCCAATGTTGAAAGCAATGACTTCTCATATGTGCTATCAACAACCTCCTCAAAGAAATTCTTATCCTTTTCTTTTACTCCAGCAGCATCTGAACTCATAGCCTTCAGAATGGCACGAGCTTGGAAGCAAACACCCTCGACAGCTGCTCTTGCAATGTGGGAGGCTGTTGTGAATTGAGACATTCCCATGATAGTAGCACGGGCATCCGGATCCCAATAAGGAGCAAAAAGTCCACTAAAGGCCGGAACAAATACCACGCCACCAGAGTCAGCTACTCGAGATGCCAATGGGCCAACATCTTCTGCCTTTGGGAATAATCTTAAATTATCACGCAACCATTGAACGACAGCTCCTGCAACTGCAACAGAACCTTCTAAAGCGAAATGAGGTTTACTTTCTTCTTCACCATCAATATAAGGAAACCAGTACCCAAATGTAGTTAGCGCACCATGGTGTGAAATCAATTTCTTAGAACCTGTGTTGTACAGCAGGAAACACCCGGTACCATAGGTGCATTTGGCGGACCCAGGCTTAAATGCCAATTGGCCTACCAGTGATGCACTCTGATCACCAAGACAACCCTGCAACGGGACCGGTGGGTTTCTCTTGCTAAAATCGATTAATATTTTCCAATCTTCGCTGGGGAGGTAACTCTTGACGCAATTAGGCACCTTGAAATCGCCAAAATACTCTGCTGAAGACACTATCTTTGGTAAATGAATTTTATGCTTGTCAATTCCCCAATACTCCAAGAGCTCATCATCGTAATTCAAAGTGTCCAAATTCATGAATCCGGTTCTAGAAGCGTTTGTAATGTCAGATACGAATGTATTTTGTGATGTTAAATGATAAATCAGCCATGAATCCACAGTTCCGAACATAAGATCACCGTTTTCATAGCACTTTTTCACCTCTGGAACATTATCCAGGAACCAGCGGAGTTTTGAACAAGAAAAGTACGTCGAGTACAAAGGTAAACCCGTCTTGTCTCTCAGTGCGTCCTGTTTCTCCTGCGACGTAGTGTTCCTCTTTTCTGTCACAATTTGTGAATTTCTGGTGTCGTTCCAAACAATACCATAATCCACAACCGGCAATCCAGTTTTCCTGGACCATACCAACGTTGTTTCTCTCATATTTGCGATTCCCATACAATGGATTTTGTATGGAGGCAATCCGCTTGACATTCTCTCCTGATTCACTGTGTAGGCAAAACTTAGAGTCTTCGACAGGCATTCAAGCACATTAACTAATATATTCAATGGATTACATTCGACCCAGCCTGGTCTAGGAAACCTCAGTGTGGGTTCACGTTCCTTGATCAGCAAATCCTCAATCTCCAAATACTCGTTTTCGCTGATCGCTATACCTTCTGCTGAGAAAATAGGTTGATTTTCATCATCCAATGCGAACCTTCTCTTTCCTGACGCCGCGTATTTCTCCTTTGACGCTGAAGTAGAGTATTCAATTTGGTGTTTGGACACTTCCTGTCCCAGTCGGTTGAAGAGGATCGCTCTTGAAGACGTCGTCCCTACGTCAATCGTCGCAATCAATGGTATGACCTCGTTGACCGTCAGTCTCGCTTCGTCTCCCTCCACGTCTCTTGTCATCTTTCTATAGTTCTTTGGTAGTGTGTATTTACTCTTCACTGTGGCAAGACTATAACAACACTTCGAACTCAAAAGCGTACTACGTATCACAGATACCTTCACCTTTTTTATACCTCTAGCAAACATCTAACCACATGCCTTGAATGAACAAAGAGTCATCTTCTCACTACCATGTTTCCGTACCATCATTTCAACCTTTCTCTATGGCTCATCGCACCTGCCGCATCCAATCATTTCCATTGTTCTCTCTACTCGCAGCTTGCTCCGCTCTACCTGCTGTTCAGAGTTCTCCCTTATTGTTGCCATCCCTTCGTCCAATGCAGTTTCTTTCCTGATCACCAGTCTGGTCGTCAGTCTTTACGACATTATGGCAAGAGACATTTTTGCTTCGATCTACCCCGGAAATATTTTCAGTCGTATCTTGGAGTCCCCGCCGTTCCGGACCAAAGGAATGAAGATTTAGGAAGAATTAAGAAAAAGGCGGGGCCCTTTTTTTTCCGAGAAGACCCCGCATGGCGGGGTAACAAAAAAGAAAAACACCCGCTCTATTAATCACCCCCCTCAATCAAACCTAAAAATAACTTCTTTTGTTCACATTACAAGCGAAATATTTCCTATACAACTATGAATTTCTGCTTATCATCAAGATATGTCTGAAAACTTTGTGCCAAGTCGCAAACGGGCAACAGACTCCGTAGGTTCTTGATGTTGAATATGTAGCGCTGATCTCCGCAAGTATCGCTCTCGGTTGAGCATACAAAGAGGCTCTTGCAGCGACTGAGATCGTTCCAGGAAGAAAATGTCACCGGAACTATTTGTTGGGTGACATGCCAGTCCTCACAGTCGTACTCGGTAGGCACAGATGTAGGCATTACAACAGACTGACGTCTGTTGGAGAGAGTTAGTGCATCTTGTTGGAGTTGATGTTGCTGCTGCAACAAAGATAAGTAAGATAGATGAGGCACATATAAGCCTTGTATGGTGACTTTGGGAGTAACTTCGAAATTGTAATTAAGTAATTGCAACTCAAGTGACTCAAGAGTGCTGCATCGGAGAACGAACAATGGCACCTTTGTCATGGAAACCCAGTTCTTTATTCTTGTTTTTGTTACCCCGTGAGGTATTAGTGATACCCGGTAGTACGGGGTAGCATCTATTGTCTCATTGATAGCCATCTCGCGCAAAAACGAGATATTTTCCCGAAGCGATACGCTCATACGCTCCGGTGAACCAGTCATGGAAGTCTCATCGTATTTGAATCTGTGGCCCGAGAAAAACTTGATACGGGACAGGTCCCAATTGGAGAAGGAATGCACTTTGAAGATTTTAGTCAGACCTATGCCGCTCTTTTGGAACTTGTTTAGCATAAGTGTCGAGACATCTAGGAAGTTGCATGTTTCCTGTTCCTTGCCATTGGATATCTTGACGCAGTAGAGCGATTCCAGCATTGGCATATTGATCCTGATGTTGGTCAAGAAAAAGTGAAGTATGGATATGGCATCGGGCTTCTGACGAGAAAATACTTGGTAAATAAACCTGTCGAGCATGAGGTAGTCTATTCTCAAGCTTGTAAGACCCGGAAAGGAAAAAATTAGTTCAACATCGCTCTCGGCCAAGTTTAGAAGCATGCTGGGGTTCAGTAAACCAAACAATTGCTGGCCTCCATGTATGCTTTCCGTAGCTACATCAACTATTACATGCACACTGCTGGGGTTTCCATCGGTAGTCGATATCCGTCCCAAAAGCTGTTGTATGAATACGCTTAGTCCTTCTGGTTCTCCGCAATATACAAAATTTAACTTGTCTCCACGCGCGAAAACGTGTATCTCGTCTAGGTTTGTATATTCATCAACTTGCAAAAGAATATCTCTCTTATCGTGGGTGAGCGGATCTCTAGAGCTGGAATTATTGGCCACAACGCTACTCCAGGGTTTGTTATCACATGCAGTAAGTTCCTTGTTTGTAAAGTCCAGAAACTTCATTCTTTCCATAATTTGATTCTGTAAGCCTCTGTTCCCCAACGCTTTCACAAACTGCACGTAATCAAGCAGAAAGTAGTTTGATGTCTGCGCCAACTGATCCAGCACAATATCCAGTATCTCAGGTGGCATAAACCGATCACCTTTAAAATCAAACATGCATATGTTTTTGTCAGTCATCGTGTCTTGAACAGTTTGTGTCTTATCAAATGAAGGAATACGCTTTCTTGGAAGTTTAATATATAGTTGTTGATTTATATATATATATATATATATATCTATTTGTGGCTGGGTGCGAGCTTGTGAATATGTAATGATCCTTCACTGACTCATGCCTCAGCGCAGCTGACCTTGTGTCTTTTGTACAATTTTTAGCCACTCAAACCCTTTAAAAGACCCTTTTCATATTTCTAAGTCATCTTTTTTTTGTTTAGCTTTGCCGTGTCTGTGGCCGCGTCAGTGCCAGGTAAAACGTCACGAACTGGTTTTTTAGATATGTTTGAAGCATAGGTTATAAAGTCTAAAAAGGATGGTATTTGATGTAATTTTAAATAATTAATTTGTTGTTAATCATCTAGTCGAAATATATAAGCATCTACTTTCGGAAACATCACTCAACTGGGGGCAGCTACTCGAAAAAGGCTCGAAGAAACAGGATGGATTAGAAAGAGTTGTTTTCCGGTGTAAAAAGTTACAGTAGTCATATAATCATCCATACTTTGGTTTTTGAATTTTTTTCAAATCATTGAAGAATCTTGTTTAAAAAGGTGCAGAGGCCTTTTTTCAAATATGAAATATCTGTTTGGATATCATTGTACACGTCTAGAAAAGTAATTCACTATAGTCATTCGATTGTAGATTCATTAAGCTTTCAAAGGACAAGCATCTCAGTTTAGCTAGAGCATTGATGTATCGTTTTGATCTTGTCTTGATCTGGTTTAAGATTGAAGAAGGACTACATATAGAGGAACCTTTGAAATTGGCATTGGAGGTGTTGTTGTAGGTTGGGTTTCCTTCTGTTGTTTGTTTTGCGTGAATACTTTTACCAGATGGTATCGTCAAATACCTCTAAGAATGATGGCGATAATAAGTCCAAGGAAGGTGAACACAGGAGCAATGATTCCAAGAGAGACTCAAATCCGCAGCAGGCTATGAACGAATTCCTGACAAATCCTGATTTAAAGCCACCAAGAAGTAAAGCAGAAGATAGTAAGAATAGTAATAGTCACAATTATGGTGATTCAAACGACAATAATAATGATGATGATGAAGATGAGTATGATTACGAAATGCAAGACTACAGACCACTTCCTTCTACCTCCAGAGGACGGTCAAGAACAAATTATATTCACCAATACGCGATGGGCGGGAACACAACTCAGTTTCCCATTCAAGAAGTTGTCCCAAATACGCAGATGGCAATTTCTACAAGTACTGACACTAGTGGTGGAGCTAATGGCGGATTTCCTGGCATGGAGAATTCACGGTCAGAACTTAGACCTCGTGGTCAAACTGTTTCAACAAATGTGCTGAATTTTGGAGATCTGTTTAAAAATAATGATGACCAGGCATCGCATACAATGTCGCACGTTGGTTCTACGCGGTCTAAGCAAAGAACAAGCTCGATTTCAGGACGAAGTAATAGGTCTCGTGCAGACAGTAACGACAATAGTAACAATAACCACAGTTATGGATCTGACAATGCGCAGGATCCAAGGAATGTACCTATGATGGTTAAGCCGAAGACTCTATATCAAAATCCTCAAACTCCAACAGTTTTGCCATCGACTTATCACCCAATTAATAGGTGGTCTACAGTCAAACACAGTTACCTGAAGGAATTCTTGGCAGAATTTATGGGAACAATGGTTATGATTATTTTTGGATCGGCAGTTTGCTGTCAAGTTGTTGCAGCTGGTAGAATTCAACAGAACCAATTTGATGCAGCTTTACAGACATTGCAAAATGCCACTGACAGTTCTGTTGTAGAAACTGCGGAAACTTTCAAGTACTTAGTAAGTTCAGTGTCTGGCGGTACTTTTGACGATGTCGCTTTCGGTTGGGCTGCTGCTGTCGTTATGGGATACTTTACTGCTGGTGGTAGTGCAATTTCCGGTGCTCATTTGAATCCATCTATCACTGTTACTAACTTCATATTTAGAGGATTCCCAGCAAAAAAAATTCCATATTATGTTATGGGGCAATTGTTAGGTGCCTTTGCCGGAGCTTTAATCTTATTTATCTTTTACAAACGTGTTATTGAAGAAGCATATCCAGATTGGCAATCTACTCAGGCTGTTGCTTCGATGTTTTGTGTTTTTCCCAGGGATTATCTTTCATCCTCACGTCAATTTGTGTCTGAATTTATTTGTACTGCAATGCTCCAAGCAGCAACATTTGCATTAACAGATCCTTATACCTGTCTGTCATCAGATATTTTTCCCCTAATGTTGTTTCTACTGATATATATTATAAATGCATCACTGTCATACCAAACCGGCTCTGCAATGAATATGGCTCGTGATCTAGGACCAAGACTTGCACTTTATGCGGTAGGTTTCGATAGATATATGCTATGGGTTTCACACAATCACTTTTTTTGGGTCCCTATGGTGGCACCTTTCTTGGGCTCAATCACAGGTGCGTTGGTGTATGATATATGCGTTTATCAAGGTCACGAGTCCCCCGTTAATTGGCCTTTGAGTGTTTATGGTGATTTACTGAGCCGTGCATGGTTCAATAGACCTGAATGGACTAGGAGAAAGAGAGATAGAGCAACCTCTGTTCTCAGCGATTTTTCTTATGATGATAACGAAGATAATGATGGAGACCAAACAAGTGGAAACCCTCTATCTACCAGAAGAACAAGAACTATTTCGAATGAATCAGATACTGTCGAATCTCGCCAGAAAAATGTCCAATTCAAATCAGTGCAAAATAAAAATAAGAGGTTTTATGGGGGCATTCCAACTATATTGGAAGATGAGAACTCTATTGAAACGACATCTTTAGCAGGCACAAGTTCGGCATCTATTGGTATGTCTGATACGTCATCCATACGACCTTTGAATGAGGATATAAGAGATTCAGGTGAAAAAAAAACTTTATGATACCCACCCATTATTTAGATATATATATATATAAATTGATTTTTGTTTATTAATCGGAAAAGTATTAAAAAATTTGTTTTTTACTTACATTTCACCAGGTGAAAAATAGAATTAGCACGCATATTACGATTACTGTTGCCAGTATTATAGCATTTTTCCTTCTTCTCGTACCTATTTTCACTATAACTTGATTGATACCAGGAATTCTTTGCAAAGTGGTCAAAATCTTATTGTTGGCGCTTTGTAAAATGCTACTTTGTGAATTGAATTCATCCCGGGTTTCCCATGCCTGTGAGATCAGTCTATCTATAACGTTGTGCGATTGATCTACCCTTCTGGCCTCATTGTGATAATACTCATCTTCGTTGTCAACAAGATCATTGTCAGTAGCCGATTGTTGTTGAGCTATGTCATTTTTTACACTAAACAACAGATTTAGTCTATTACGCTCTTGTTGAATTGAAGACCTGATATTCCTAAAGCTTTTCCAGTGCTCTTGCAAAATTTCTTTATGGCGTTGCAATTGTGAAAGCTTTGATGCTGAAATGTTTGGATTTTCATCGCATATCTTGGTCAATGACTCGATAACCTCTTGTCTCCTAAAAAGAACGTCCTCAAGCTGCTTGTCTAAACTCTTTTCTTGAGCAGCAGGCTCAGAGCTTGTGGTTTGAGCAAATGATGAGTATCTGGAGAGTAAAGACTCAGTTTGTGTCTCCAATGAAATGGCTTGACTTCTAACTGTAACGAAAGATTGTGCAGTAGCCATTTGAACTATTTATTATTGTGGCAATACTATTATAGTCAATACTCCTTCTTGTTTCCTGAATAAAATTGGATGTTAATAATCGTTTTCAAACTCCCCGCGATTTTTTTATCTCCTGTCAAAATCAATGAAATAAGCTGAAAATAAAAACACTGACCCAACGCTCTAAATATTTATTTATATACTTTGTATCATCTCCCACTATCAAAGATGTATCACAAGCATGAAAAGAGTACCACACTTCCTCATTTTGATGCATATCTGAAGATACTGTATCCAAACCCAATTGAAACTTTTCATTATTTAATAATGCATTAATATCTTGCGGAAATAATTGGCTGAGGCTTTCCAAATCATTTTCTTGAACTTTTTGCCATATCCTTAGCAGTAAGAGTGGTTCTTGATATGTCTTTAAATATGTTATTTTGAATTCAAGATGATCAAGTCTTACATCTTTAGCCATACTGGAGGGGATGCTAGTTGTAAAAAGTAAGGAGTTCTGTTCAGAATCATAAATCACCTCTTGAGTAAACGGATTGTTGTGTATTATTCGGTTGGTGTATAACAGTCTTAACTGGTGCACAAACTCTGAATGGTTTAGCATTATATACTTTGGGGCATGAGTTTTAAATTTTTGTTTGGTAAAATTGAAATTTGACTTAAACAAAATTATATATATCAATCACGAATAGAGGCGGTTTTTATGATTAGATTTATAAGTAACGTTTAATAAATAAATAGTGAATAATAAGGAATAAATAACAACATAATATTGATTATGATGTATGCATGGGTGAAACAAATTAAACTCTTCTCCCTGAACCATTCAAATTTTATGGCTCCATTTACTTTTCAAGTTAAGTCGTTAATCGGCTGCTAAAGTCTTTTTGATTTCAGCAATAGCTTTACCTGGATTCAAACCTTTTGGACATGTTCTTGTACAATTCATAATAGTGTGACATCTATACAGAGACATCGAGTTCTGCAACATCGACTTTCTTATAGAGAAAGCCTCATCTCTGGAATCCGCCAGCCAACGGTAAGCCTGCATCAATACAGCTGGTCCCAAATATTGCTCTTGATTCCACCAATACGATGGACAAGATGTCGAACAACAAGCACACAGAATACATTCGTATAGACCATCCAATTTTTTACGGTCAGCAATACTCTGTAAAACTTCCTTGCCATCCTCAGGAAACTTCGATCTTTGTAGATATGGTTGGATTGATTTATACTGTTGGTAAAAACCAGTCAAATCTGGGACCAAATCTTTCACGATGTACATGTGGGGTAGTGGGTAAATCTTTAGCTGTTTAGTATGATCCTGGTCGATCTTGCAGAGACATGCTAAAGTGTTTCTACCACCTATATTCATTGCACATGAACCACAGATACCCTCTCTACATGATCTTCTCAACGTCAGAGTTGCATCTTGCTCATTTTTAATTTTCAAAAGAGCATCCAAAACCATAGGCCCACAATCGTTCAAATCCACTTCAAAACTTTGTAAGCGTGGTTTTTCAGCTGGCTTATCCGGATTCCATCTATATATCTTGAATGTCTTCACTCTAGGTGTTGCTGATGCTGTGGCCAGTGATCTCTTGAAAACTCCCCTCACCAGAGTCGTTGTAGGCATACCTCTTAACATCATACTTATGAATATATTCGTTGTCGAAAAATTGGTTCCTGTTTCAACCTTTCTACGTATGGAATTTCTTCAAGATCAAACAAAAGTCTTTTCTGGGTCCTTCCAATATATCTAATCTGAGGGCTAAACACTTTCACGCTCGCAGGTTTTCAACAACATCCTTTTATAAGATTGAGCTTTCCCGGAGCTTTTCGCCTTGTGTTCGTGACCTTTTTTATGGATCCCGGAAATTTTTTTTCGGAGCCGAGAGCATTTCATCACGTGAATACCATGTGATAATAATAAGCATAGTCGACGAATAATTAATCACGTGATGCGAATATTGAACAGAATACCTAAATGTACATATAATAATACTCTATCCCAATAGCGGGTGGCATGGTGTGGTATGGTTGAAATTTAATGATGATAGATTATGATATAGTTGCCATTTGATAGCAGCTCAAACTTTTATATGGAATAGTGTTCTTGTGTTATATATTATATGTTTCTTTCAACAATAGCTTTTATTGACAGGCAATAAGCTGAAAAGACTGTCCAAAAGATATTTTGGGAGAATCAAGATCATTAAAACACATTTTAGGATTTACATTGAATTAAAAAAATATATATTTATTTTTGGGGGGAATCTTTCACCTCTAGAACAATATGGGATGGTAAGCATTAAGCAACAAACTGAAATTATAATAGGCAAATGAGTTCTATTGCAACTACAAAAAAAATCTATAAACTTGCCTCACAATATTTATTGTATTCTGTCACGGCAACAGCAATATGTTTATACATTCTTCTTCTCTCCTGAGGATCTGTAATAGGAATGAAAAACTCGGATTGAGTTTTCAGTTTTATATGGATACCACCCTTTTGTAATACTATACCCTGTATAGAGCGGTAAGTTGTCTCCCACATTGTCTCCATAGTCACTAAGTTTAACTCAATTATATGCTCCATCGAAACTATTACGACCAACTCTCTACCAGGCAATACAACATGTGCAAGATAGTTATCCTTTATGTAGAGACCCCCGCTGACTACCTTGAGCCAATATTGCCCTTGTGCCTCTCTCAAGTTAAAAGGCTTCACAATCTTGTCCTCATAATCAATATATCTCGGTAATCTGAATCTAGTAGCAGATGGGCCATCAAGCGCCGTTGCCGTGCTTCTGACTCCTTGACTCAAACTGCTGGTCAAATCTAGAAGACCAATTACAGTTTTTGCCGGTAAACCAACTAGTCCCTTACCGACACCTTTCAAAAACCCAGCAGTACCTTCCTGTTGAGCCCCTGTCATAGGGTCAAGGGCAACCCCAGTTAAACCACTACTGATTGTATTAGCAAAATTTTGTGCTGATGAAGACAGGATATTTCTGCTATTGGTATTAACCCTTCTCTGCAATCTTCTTTGTTCTTGGAATTGAGAACCTTGAGTGATGGATAAACCTTTAGCCATGGAGCCAGTAAATTTAGCTACACTATCAGACAGTCCAAAGACAGTTTTCTTTGCAAAACTTAAACCACCTTTGGCCAAATTGATACCCAATTCTTGAGGTCTGTCGTTCATCATGTAGCCTTGATATGGCTCGTAGAAAATATCCCAAACACCTGAACTAATCGTGTTGAATAAACCAACTGGATTACCCAAGAAATCTGCCGATCCTATTATTTTGTGGACCTGATAAAAGAATTGCTGCCCATAATGCGTCTGCACAGCTTGAAGAAGTGAAGATAAAGGAACTCTAACATTGGCCATATACAAGGAATTCAATTTAATTGGTGCATCATTCACATTGGCCAATGTCATTGTCAAAATATCTAACAAAAATAATAATGCACCTCTATTCGCAACTGAAGACTCATTTTTTTCCTTCGACAAAAGTTGATGCTCATCAGACCTAACAAAAGATAAATGCAACATCATAGGTTGTACATGGAAAATTTCGAAATACATATCCTCTGAAAGCTTGATATCTTGACATTCAGGCAAAGTCACCTGCTCTTGTAACACCATTTGAGGTGAAGAGTCTGTCCAAGTAGCCCCTGGAAACTTAGCAAAATCCAATACAGCCAAAATAAGATCCTCATCCAATTGGATTGAAAGTTCTTGTAATAGCAACGTAGCATGCTTAAAATATATCAAGCCATGGGAATCATCTTTTACTTTGGATATCGAACCTGACACAACCGGATGGTTCTCTATCTCTTGCGCTGTATGCGGAACTGCGACAGGATAAAGAATGTTTTGGAAAGGACCACCGAATAATTGATTGTCAATCTGTATCCAGCGTAACTTCCAACTAAAGGACTGATAGAGATCCGATTCATTATACCTTAATTCCAATCCTGTAGTATGAATGTACATTATCTCTTCCAATGACGTGTTGACTAAAGATATTCCAATTCCTTTAAATGATACCACAATCCGGTTGTAAATATTTTTGTCTTCTTCATCGACCTCAAAACCATCTCCACCGCTGTTAATAGATAAAGATGAGGATGTGTTCTTGGTTCTTAGCTTATAAAGACTGACTTCTGGATTGTAATTGGTTATGACTAACGCTTGTGTGGAACCATCTGCAATAACATTTAAATCCACAGTACGCGTTTCCTCATTAGATACCCGAGCTGGTAAGCGCATAGGCTTCAAGTTACCAATTTGAGCCAATTGAATCTCTCTTCTACGTCCCCTAGCTGTCAATAATAATTTTTTCTGCCTAGCAGCTGGATAGTCCCATGCATAAGGCATTACACTTTTCGGTGGCACGCGATAATACAAGGGCTTATATTCGACTTCTCCAAGGTCATCCTCAGGGTCATAATCATAATAGTCGTCAACTACTCTTGGGTCTCTCTGATAGAACACAAATTCTTCGTCACTGAAGTTTCTTATAGAATATGGCCAGCGATTTTCAGCGTCCTTCAATCTAATGAAAACTGTTGCCTTCTCAAGAACAATTTCAATTTTCAAGAGAACATGGGTTGAGTTTTGTTTCAAAACCTTGATGTGATTCAGTCCTATATCTTTAATAAAAAAGGGTGAAGACCATTCAGATGAGGAGCCTAGAAACTTGATCATTAGTTGTTTGTTCATAATATTCCTCATTTTATATAATGGAATAGAAGTGTTTGGCTCCAGACTCACAGCGTTTGTTGATCCATGTTCACATACCTCAATCGGATCGGGCAGACAGTTCTGTATTATGTAGCGAGGGGCAATTTCGATGATTTTGCTTAACATATAATCACCTTCTCCTTCTGAAATAGTAATGCCTATATTCGACTCTTGTTCTTTATTTGGTATATTCACCACAGTATCAAGTGATTGACCAATAGCATCAAAGGACAATGGAATGCTCCAATCTGATTCTTTGAATCTTATGCGTGCACGATTCTGATTATTATCATTGTTTTCAAAAGAGAACATTTTTGGTAATGTATACCGCTCATCGCCTCTCATCTGAATTTTCACCTGGGCAATATTATTGTAGTCGCCTTGGATGTAAAGATCTCTGTCCGTGCTGTTTAATATAATATACGGAGCCGAAAGCCTAATTATTTTGGCTCTAGTACCTTCTATACTTTGGTAATGGATAGCTGCTTTAAAGGTCTGACCTCCCGCCAACTCGCAGGAAATCTTAAGTTCCGGCTTCAGCATGCTATTTCTGGCTGTATTAATAATAATTGGCTTAGACAATGGTGATTCATCCACCAGTGGTTTTATACGCATCAAGAGGAAATTCTCCAGAGATACATCATGTATTTCAACCTTACTGCCTTTTTTCAGAGACTTTATCTTTTTCTCTCCCTCTCCTTTATCATAGAGGCAATAATTAATATCACAGGGTAATGTGTTCTGAATAATGAGGGGAGATGAAAAAATCAGAGTCATATGTGGATAGATCTTGGTCAATGGTTCCTTTTCATCATATTTAGTATTAACCTCAAAGTAAAACTTATCACTCATTTCCAAAGTCGATTTGCATTCTAAGGACAAGGAGTTAGTCAACATATCGCGCCAATTAATTACACGTGAAGACCATTCATATCCATCCATCATTGGGCGAATTTTTAGAAGGGAATTATACGCATATTCCACCGGAACAGAACGTCTCTCGTTTGGGAGAATATCATAAGTCAAGGCCCCAACATTTCCATTCGACTGAATCATAAATTGAATGATTGTTGAAGTCGTGTTTTCCAACAATAATGATGAGCGAAATGTTATCGTTTTGACATTATCGGATCCTAATTCTAATTGGCAAATAATACGATTGTGAACGTCATTTACGGACGGTTCCAACGTAAAAAGAAATTCTCCTTCAGAGGTTGCATCAACTTGTAGATGTGATTTGTATTTGCCTCCTGAAACAGCGGCCACCAATGTTGTATCTTTATGTCCTTGATCCAAAATCTCCCTAGCTCGCCTCCAATCCTCGAATTCCCAGGGCATAGTTGTACCTATTTTCAGTTGTTTGAGGCCCTTCTTTTCTTCAGGGCTATCTGTCAGTATCCATATATCCAAGTCAAGCCCAGAGTCATTTATAATTCTGTAGGGCTTCAAGGCTCCTCTTGGTTTTAGTGAGATATCACCAGTCAGTGTGCTAGGAATTTGAGAAAACATTGCGATACATCTAGATGAGAGAGTAATTTCCGCCATCTTTCTTGATACAATATCAAATGCCATTTTCGCATCTTCATTTGTCTTGCCCTTGGCTAGATGAAATGTAACTGGAAAAGTTTCTACCAATGGCTCCCAACTTGATCTGGAATAATTAAAAACATTAATATATGCCTCAATCGATGCCAAAGCGTCTATGTCAGTCGACCAATTTTGCACAGAGGTTTGGAAGGCTGCTATATTCATATCCAAAATGGGCATCTCGTGGACATCACCAATTAGGAACAATCGCAAACCACCAAACTCCGCATTCAATTTTTCTCCACGTAAAACAATATCAGATAAGTTATTTTGGTCGTCCGCATTACTTGACAAAGCGTTAATGGACGAGACAAAACTAGGAGCATATTTGGAGAGTTTTTTCTCAAATTCTTTCGAAAACATTCCATATGTGAGCGAGCTATCATCCTTACCGGCTTTGTCATCACCATTAGTATTCATTTGAGATGCCAACCTATTGAAAATCATCATCGCCAACCTAATATCTCTCAACGATATTCCCAAAATCAGTGGTCCAACAGAGACCTGGACACTAGTTAACAATCTATCTGGTGTAGAATCCCTTTTATCGATAACAATAGATGATGAAAACTCATCTAGTAAATCAACTTTATTTTCCTCTGGGCAATTCATTCTCGATAAGGACATTCCAACATTATTTGCTGATATTGAAGTGATATTCTGATCAGAAATTAAGAATTGACCCACATTAAAAATTACAGCCTCTGATTTCCAGTCTGATGGATCAGCAAGCAGCATCACAGCAGCATTCACAACATTTAGTGAGTACTGTAATTTGAAACCAGATGATTCTTCTTCTGGTTTCTTTGGGGTATATTCTATCCGCTTACTTTTGTTATCATCAGCCGGAGTTGATATATCTGCTGCTTTCTTGGCAAGAGCAAAGTCAATGAATTCTTTCAAAGCAAAAAGATAATCCATTGCTAGAATCACTTGCGGACTATCGATAGTAACAGAGAGATTCATTAAAACACCATTCTCTAACTTTTTACTAGAGTATGATGCCATAAACTGATAATTGTCGTCTAATACTTTAGGAATCAACTCAGTGTGCTTATTTGCTTTCGAATCTCTAATATCCTCAATAGTGAAAGATGCAATGTGTGATTCACCATCGCCAGTACTATCATTATTGCACAAAACCGATACAGCGATGTCTTGGAAAGTTAACTTCGTTAAGCCACACTTGCTTAAATCTTGGATTCCGGATGTCTCATTATATATTACTAAAGAGATTTCCGGAGCTTCAAAGGAAAAGTCTAATTTCGCTCTATTACTGACATGAGAAGGTTCATCATCATCAGCCTTATATGGTGTAACCGACCTACTTGGTGTATTACTTCCAAGAAAAGCATTAGCATTCAATATGTCTTCATTAAGTTCAACTGTATTCGATTCATTTATTGCGAACGCCGCTGTAACTGCTTCAGAAAGTACAACCAGATAATGTAATTGCAATTCAGTTAAGGAAATAATCAAGGGATCAAAGTGACTTTTAATTCTGAACTCTGCAGATTCATTTATGTTAAAAGGGTCATGATCAATGCTAAAAGTTAAAGCCATTTTTTCAACAATATGCAAATCCTGTTGCATGTTACTTTCAAAATTAAAGTTCGACGAGATTCCTGCATCTCTTATACCCATTTCAATATGGTTAATCTTCTTCTGTGATTCACCACCAGAAAAACGATTCTCAATGAAAAACTCACCAAGATAGAATTTCAAAGAGTCATACAAACACGTTTTGGGATCGATCAATTTAGGGAATTGAATTATTGGTGCCTTGATACTGATATCCAGCTTCATATTATTTACAGAATCCATGGACGGTGCTTGGTTGTAAGCGACCTCTCTTGCTGTATCGAAAACAGTTTTCATCCTTTGAAACTTGTAGAAAAAATTTACGAGTTTATTGATAGATTGCTCGACAAAATTAATGTTCATAGATCCTGTATTGTACCTCAATATAGAGTCATAATCGTGTGGATTATTGGAAGGATCAAATGTTTCATAGCTTAATTCGGCCAAGTCTTTTCCAGTCATGGAAATTACCCTTCTAAAAACTGAATCAGAAGGAAGAGATTGAGAAGAATCGTCAGTTAATTCCAATCCACCTAATCTTGTGTTTACCTTCATTTTTTCCGGTAGTAGAAACATGGAAAACTCAGCTGCAGAAAGAACCAATGTAGCGAGCTTTATCGAATCATCATTCAATATTATTACCATTCCCGCCATATCCACTGACATAGTCAACTTTTGTGGAGCATCATCACGATTTTCTTTATTATGTCTCAACACATCAGCAGGCATTTCTGGTGCACTTGGATCAGTGAACGTCGTCAATGCAAAATTCATCAAAGTTAGGATTGATGTCGGTGTTAAAACTACCTGAAGTTGGGCCATGTTTATAAAAATATCCTGGTCAAATACTTCAATTAAGCCTCTTCTGTGTTGAACGATCCTTTGTTCTCTTTTGTAATCAACAGTAAAAAGATCTTTGACCCCTGGCGTATTAAGTATATTTGATGAAACCAAATGGTTTAATAGCTCATCGTTATGAGTCTCGATGAAGTCTTCAATTTCAAGAGAATGC
Source organism: Zygotorulaspora sp. UFMG-CM-Y6047 (assembly GCA_030571275.1). NCBI lineage: Eukaryota > Fungi > Ascomycota > Saccharomycetes > Saccharomycetales > Saccharomycetaceae > Zygotorulaspora > Zygotorulaspora sp. UFMG-CM-Y6047. Next base: position 8,950 of record JAJLXM010000008.1, on the reverse strand, counting down.
ATTCTAAGATGAAGCTCCATCTCCTTGGCTCTTTTCTTAAAGTCCAATTTCAATTTTTCTCCAATAATGTCAATAAGCTTCCTACAACCCATCGAATTTTCATCAGTACATTTGAATAAGGCGATTTGAACACGGTCGATATCTAATTGAAGATCAATGAGATCTTGACTTAATTCCAATTGGCTCATATTGTTCAAAACTTTCATCATTGTCTGTAGTTGAAGCTGTTCATTATTGCTGAACCCATCGTTGATTTCCGAAACATCTCTTATGTCATCATCAGGAATCATATCGATATTTGTCGGTGTACATTTTTCTAAAAGCTGCATCATGATTTTATATTGATAATCATTCAGAGATAACTTCAATTTTGGCAAATGTGCGTATGCTTTCAGCTTAGGCAGGTTATAAGCTTTAGGGAGGATAGATAATTCCAGCGTGAGCTCCAATAATAATCCACTTAGTATACTATAATTTAGAGTGGATTTCGTACTATCTAAACTTGTTATAGTTTTTCTGATGTCCGGCCCAATTAAAATCTGGGTGTCTTGTAAATAAAGTTGAAATCTATCAAACATCAATTTGTTAAGCTCATTATTATCAATCTTGCTATATTCATCGGGTGTCATTTCCTTCAACCTTGTTATTTCTTCTTTAGGAACTAGATCACTGACTAAAGCAATGTGACCTGCATCTATCACAGCACAGGGTGTATCCCAAACATGAGGGTTCAAAGGGATTATTATCAATGGAGCTTGCAGGTCCATGGTAACATTGACAGTTTTATGTTCTTCCAATAATGACTCAATTCCCATTCTTGTTTGGGTCGTCCAGCCTTCTACTGTGGCTTCAGCAGCGTTGATTATTGCACCGATCGTATCTAGATGCTGTTTTGGTGGGTTAAAAAACCTTATTATCTCATTAATGAAATGAACATGATAAAAGATCGTCATACCCCTTAAGGTAACATCTAATTTGGAATCTGCTGATTTATCGAGAGGATTTGATTCAAAATCCACTTCGAACAATGGCCCTGATACATCATCAACGATCTCACCCGACTTTGATTTCTGTTTTTTAACACTGATAATATGCTTATAGATTGTATTCGTAGATCCATCTTCTACCTTGAACTCTTGCAATTTGAAGGATGCCAAAAAGGAATCTGGTCTTTGTAAAAAATCAACTTCACAATTTTCAAAAACTATATCAGTAAGCTTGCTCTCTTGCAGTTTCCGCTTTATTGAGAAAGCTCCTCTTTTCAACAAACTGGTTATTTTCATAGTGACCCTCTCTGTTGGAATGATTGTATTACTAAAATCATCCTGGCCCTCTGTGAAATCAATGGCATCGTATAACTCTTGTCTTTGTTCATCTGTTAATATTAGATCATCTGAATGTTGGTCTTCATTTGTTCCCGTTCCCCACCAGGAGGAGAACCATCCACCAGATTGTTTCGAATGTTCAGCTGGTGATATAATACTTCGAGAGCTGATCTTAATTTTGGCGTATTTTCGTTTTGCTACGGTTCTGAAAAGTATTATACTATCATAATCAAGCTTTTCTTGCAATTCCTCCAAATTTCGTTCATCATTCTTGTCTGGCAAATTTTCTTCAAGATCCTTTAACTCTAGTTTTTTCATCCATAAGTCGATATACTGTCTTCTTTGATCACATCTTTCTTTGATATTATCCCACACCCACATTCTATTCTTTTCCTTGATTTCCTCAACAACACATGTTGCAGCATATTTGAACCAGCCTGTGGGATTTTCTGAAACAGAGTAATTTGGTCTGAACTTGGTAAATTTTAAAGTTTTTTGACCTAAGTGAATGCTTGAAAGTGTGTGCAATATGTCTGCATATTCTGAATCATCTAGTTCGACACCAAATTCATCGTACAACATCTTTAATTCGATGTGTGGTTTTTCATCAGTGGAACCAAGCTTGTTCACACTCAATTGACCTTCCCCAGTTACAGGCCTTAAAATATATTGGAAATTCGGTATCACTGAACCGCCTGCAGCGACTGAATTTTTAAGCTTAGCAAATAAAATATCATTATCAATTTCCTCTTCATCTTCTTCAATAGTATGTGAGTTGGTGTTATAATATAAACATAGGGAATTTAGTGTCAGAAGTTTGTGTGTAATACTTTGAGTAATTGAAATGAAGCTAGGTGTCCAATTTGAGTCTGTAGATACTGCAGAGAGTTCATTCAAGCTTACTCCAATAGAACATGGATCTTTTGAAAATACTGTCAACATATCCTCGTATCTTATGTGAATGTTTTTAATCTGGATTTGCAAATTATCAACTATTTTTGTTATTAGCGACTGCATAAAAGTCTCATTCTGTCCGCTTTCTTGCCCAGGTTCTTGCAGAGATACCCTTGTTTGCTCAGTCAATTCCCATTCAGCCAAACGTCTTAGTTTCATTCGGAGCTCTCGTTCCAATTGCTCTTGTACATCAACCGATTTCATGTCTCTTGGCGAACATAGGATGTAACAATCTTCAACACTAATTTTGACTGGTTTGTTCTTCAAGCTAGACCATGGAACATTCAGAACAAGTTCACCTAAAATACCATATTTGACATCAATTGGCAAATTAAGACCATCGAGACAATCCTTTCTTAATTTTAAATTCCTCAGTTTTACATCACCACTCCATATCCCAACGTTCAATTGTGTAGGATCAAAATTCTCCACATAGGACCCTAAGAGTCTATTCAACAAGGTTGCTGCCAAGGATTCTAACATTGACAGAATTGTATTTGTTACTGATGTTTATCGATGATAGTTGCTGACTACGATCAATATTGAAGGTTCGTACCCTTTTGTATGAATTTAACATTCCTCTTATGTCTACGATTTGCTATTGGATATGCTTACCCGAACTTGACAAAATCGAATTGCCACCATCTTTAAACCAAAATACAAACTAAAACATAACCGCTTATACAATAATAATGAATTTGGCTGCTTTGTTAATTCATTTCTTATTAATAATCGGTATTATCAAGCTTTAGAATTTTAATAAAGCTTACTGACTATGGTAGAATCTATCACGGAACAAAAAGAACTAGAATTAGTGGAGAAAGTAGAGCTCCGATTTGCCTTAGCAGACACTTCATCAAAGTTAGAAAAGAGCATTGACACCTTTCTAGGACCATTGTTATTGAAATTGGCCTCCCCACATGCCTCTGTGAAACAGGCGGTGTTTAACTGCCTGAAGGATGTTCTTTCCAGACTCAACACTATGCATGACATTCAATTTCCAATAAATAAACTGATTAAGCAAGCACAGCAGCCTCCAGCGGATTATCAAAATAATTATGGAACTGTACAGCTGTATACTTTACTAATGGTTTCAAAAGGTATCGATAGAATTGATAACCCCGATGAGGAATTAGTTATGAAAGTTATCAAGGGAATAGCCAAACTTCCAAAAATGGCAGCGGCTAGAATGTTCCATATTCTTTGCAAGATACTCCTCAAATGGAATCCACCTCAAAGGGGATCTATGACGGAGGATGAAATTCGACAGATTTTTCAAAAAGTTGAAGTGGATGATATTTCCTTCCTGTCTGCAATGTTTACCAAATTTTTCTTACTCGTAACTGCCAAGCCAGATCCCCAGACCAACGTTATTCCAAGAGGGTATACAAGTCCAGGACTTAACAGCACTGATGTCTCCTTTTTTACTTATGATGCTGGTGTTACTTTTTCAAAAGAGCAACTGATTCATTTCAGAAAAGCTATCCTACATTTTGTCTCATCGACATCACTGCTTGGAAACAACGAGATGGCAAGGTTTCTTTTGGTCGCTTCAAGTGATGGGAGTGATATATCGGAAATTGCTGATCAGCAACTCAAACGGATTCATTCACCGTATGAAGAAAAGGACTACATAGATAGTCTGATCCAGCTTTTCCAGGGAAATAAGAAAACAGGAACACCTCCCGTAAAACACGAACTTCAGGAAAGTATATTATCAATTCTTAATCGTAGTATAGCAGCCACAAGCGAGTATCAACATGTATCTACCATCTGCTCTATTGGACTAAATTCAAAACATTATAAACTAAGGTCGCTTTGTTTGGAATTTATCAGACATGTAGCAATGAATAACTATCAAAACTTGTTACCTCTCAAAGGTGAGAAGAATTTTGAAGGTTTCACCACAAATATTCCATCACTAATCAGAAACAATCTGCATAGCGAAGGATGGCCAAAACTCCAATTGGGCTCGTCTACTCCAAACTTCAATACCAGCATTATACAAAGAAATTCACAGTATGAGACTTTGGGGGCAATACTCAAAAGAGATGCAAGTCTCTTATCTGATCTTTCTTATATTGAATTTTTGTTCGATTCCTTGAAAGGAGATCTCCCAGAATTCCGACAAACAATACAAGAATGCCTCACTTCATTTACTATAAATCTAGAAAAGTTACCTCAGACTTCAAAAGAGAATTTGAGAAAACTGATCCGTAAATCACTACGTGATGATTTTGATTTAGATCACGCGGAGAGCAAGGAGCAGAAAGAATCCATAATGTCCTGCAGAATGGTTTGCATCAAATACACAAATGCAGTATTTCCATTCAACGACCCCGAAGCCCGAATGTTTAACATTTGGGGGACATCTAGAACTAATCGTTTTGATATTATCGAAGAATCGTACAAAGGCCTGCATCCATATTGGTTTAGGCTAAATCACGAAACTAATTTCGAAAACTTCAAGTCAAATAAGGAGCGTTTAGTCAGCAACAAAAATGCGTTAGCCTTTCCATCTTTTGAAAAATTTACTCAATATCTTCTGAAAGAAATCGATGAAAATCATACTGCCTCTAATGCAAATATTTGGAAGACTTTGGGCGCAGCCGTTAGATTTTCTAAACAGTCCCTTATTTCTGAGGCTGCCATGGGTGAGAAAACTATGGTAATACAAGATGAGGATTGGTCTGTAAGGGTGCAAAGCGCCCCCTCGTTAGATGAACGGATAATAAAAGCTCTTCACGAGAAAGTTGGAAAGTATGAAGAACGATGGTTTTTGGATTATCTCAGATTATTATGTGACGAATTTGTTTTAAAAAACAATCATGACCAGACAGTTTCCCGCTCCAAATTTTACGAAAATGAATTTGGTGAGGTTTTGCTATTTTTGCTCAAATTATGTGGAGATAAATCTTTACTGTTGCTAGATGATTTGATATTGCCACTTTTTAGATTTCTAAAACTTCAAAAGGTTACAGAAGATACCAATATATATACCGCCACAGAGGCATTGAGTATTATTGCAGCTGGAAGGAATGTTTCAGCTTCTACAATGGAAATTTTAAATTCACTTACAGAATATAAACAAGATAATTTTCAGACTCCTATCGTCATCGCAAATGCGTATATTGTCCCAAGGTTATCTGGACTTTCTAATTTCGATTTCGATCATTGCGCATCTTCAACATCAAAGATTCTCCTGAACACACTTCTTTCGTTTTTGTCGTCTCCGCAAAATAAGAAGCTAGGCATCCATCTAATTGGTGAAGTATCCAAATTCAATTTGCTTGAGAGAATTGAAGATCATCTGAGATACGATTTTGTTTGTAAAGCACAGGCTGGAATAGAAAAAAGTCTTGTAAACAATGCAGCCGCCACAGAAGCATGGGGTTACCTATCGATGCATTCCAGAGACACTTTTGATATTTTCTTGACAAAATTATTTGAAGCTCATGTTTCTAAACAGATCGAGTATTTATTTTCAGCAGGTGAATCCTTAAGTGTTATTGCTGGTGGTTGGAACAGTAAATTTTTATATCGACAATTGGATACTAAGAGGTATATTACTGATAAAGCCCATAAGGAAGTTTTCTCTAGCCGAATAACCTTTGTACTCAATCGCCTTTTGATAGCATGCGATTCAACCAAGCCAAGTTTGCGAAAAGCATCTTGCATCTGGCTATTATCCTTCATCCAATATCTGGGCCATTGTAACGAGGTATCATCAAAGTGTCGTGAAATTCATATGAAATTCATGAGATTTTTGTCAGACTTCGATGAATTTGTACAAGATTCTTCCGCCAGAGGCTTAAGTCTTGTGTATGAAATTGGAAGTCCTGACTTCAAGGAAGAGATGATCAAGGGACTCGTAAAATCTTTCACGGACTCAGAAAATGACAAACACATTTCAAGTGGCCAAATAGGGGCAGACACACAACTGTTTGCCGAGAATATGTTGAGGACAGATGATGGTTCTGTCCAGACTTACAAAGATATACTTAACCTGTCATCGGAAGTCGGAGATCCCGCCTTGGTTTATAAATTCATGTCATTAGCAAAAAGTTCTTCCTTATGGTCATCAAAAAAAGGAATGGCATTTGGGCTCGGTGCAATCATGTCCAAATCATCATTACAAGCGCTAATTTTAAAAGAAGACGGTTCTTCAGAGAGACTGATATCGAAATTGTTTAGATATAGGTTTGATCCAAGTACAAAAGTTGCAGAATCAATGGATGGTATATGGCAAATTTTAATTGATAATCCGAAGGTGACAATAGGCATACACTTCGAAAATATCATGGATGAATTATTAAAAGGAATGTCAAATAAAGAATGGAGGGTAAGAGAGGCCAGTACAATGGCTCTTCTACACCTACTTCAAACACAGCCGCAAGAGAAATTGAAAAACTATTTGATTTCGATATGGACCATAGCTTTTAGAATCATTGATGACATAAAGGAAAGCGTCCGGGAGGCAGGAACCAAATTAACAAATGCATTGGCAAAAAATTTAACAAACAGTATAGATTCCAATAAAGGCGCAAATTTAGAGCAATCCATACCTATATTAAACAATATTCTTCCTTTCCTTTTGGGTACAAAAGGCTTGGATAGTGATGCAGAAGATGTGAGAAATTTTGCTTTAAAAACCATTCTAAACCTGGTCAAGAACACAGGAGATACGATGAAGCCCTTCGCGGTTCGATTGGTTTATAAATTCACACTTCTGTTCTCATCAATTGAACCGCAGTTCATGAATTACTTATCATTGAATGCATCCAAATACAATCTAGATATGGACGCCTTAGACGTTCACAGACAAAATGGTGTCACTTCTTCTCCTCTCTTTGAGGCGATCGATTCCTTGATAAAAAAATCTGATGATACTATGGTTGAGGAACATGTTAATAGCGCAATAAAAGCTGCAAAGAAATCAGTAGGACTCCCTTCAAAGATAGCTGCATCTGCGGTATTCACCTTACTAGTTAATCGATACTCGACCTCTTTAACAACTTTTTGTGGAAAGCTATTGAAAGTATGTACAAACTCATTTCATGACAGAAATGAATCAGTTGCGTTGGCCTTCTCAAAAAGTTTTGGTTACATTTTTCGAGTATCGACAATTCAAAAATCAGTTAAATATGCAGATATGCTGTGTGAAATGTATTTTTCCTCAGAAGAGCTAATTGAGAAGAAAATTGTGGCCGCTGCAATCGAAGCTGTGTTAAAACAAGCACCTTCACAGTTCGAGAGTGTTGCAACTTCATTCATGCCGTTATTGTTCATTGCGTCCAATGATGTTGACAAAAAAGTACATGATGTTTTCGGTAAAGTCTGGAGAGAAGCTTCCACCAGTGGTTCAGGTTCCGTGAGACTGTATTTCGATGAAATTGCTTCTTTACTAGAAAAAAATATTTCCTCTGTTAATTTTTCAACCAGAAAAGCTTGTAGTAAAGCGGTAATCAATTTATGTGAAAATATGAGCCAACCTGCTGCCCCAGCACATATTCATTTAATGTTTGAGATAACAATGAAGTCTTTAACTGGAAGGTCTTGGGATGGTAAAGAGTTGCTTCTGGATGCCTTGCAATCTATAGTTGCAAAATTCACTGACTTTATCGCTCAAAATCCAGAAATCAGAGAATCTTTAACTACTCTCTTTATTACTGAGTTGGGTCGCAAAAATAAAGAATATGTTCGAAAAGCATTTATACCGTATTGCAACTTCGTCGCAATATTTCCTGAGCGTAATTTAGTCGAAAAACTAATGGAGACATTCATTTCACTGTTTCAAATTAATGATAATCCAAAAATAGATTTAGCCAATGATGATCGTAATTTAACGAAACGTATCAAACATGATTCGGATATCAACAAGATTTCTTCGACTAAGAATATCGAACTTGAGGAAAGTACGAATACGATATTAACACTTTCCGCTACAATCTTCAAGGAAATCAAAACTCCTCAAGGATACTCCTTTGAACTACTAAAATTCATTTTAACTCAGTATTCTGCGATATTTGATAGTACTACGGTACATTATACATGGAGGACTCAGGTAGGGATCTGCAAAGCAGGATGCATTGTACTTGCTTCACAAGCGGAACCATCTGGATCACGTGACTTTGTCAAGATAATCAGTTGTTGGTGGAAACTAACATTTGCACGCAACTCCCCTAAAGAATCTATCGAGAATGTGAAACTCCAAACCATCAAATTTGGAGCAGTCATCATCGAGAAAATACCGTCATTAGGAAATGATATTAAAGCTGATTTAAGACAGCTCAGTGACTCACAAATAACACCAAAGATGGAAATCGAACTAAAAAATATCGGTCTTGTACCATGAGGTAATAGATTTGACTATGATAAATCTGCCTAGATTATATATGTCTTATATACGTCTCAAACGCTATCATGGATTTTTCCTTATTCTCCACCACGAAGCCTTAAAACCAAGTGCAGAGTAGATTCCTTTTGAATGTTGTAATCAGACAAGGTTCTTCCGTCCTCCAGTTGTTTACCGGCAAAAATCAACCTCTGTTGGTCTGGTGGAATACCTTCTTTATCCTGAATCTTTGATTTGACATTATCAATCGTATCAGAAGACTCAACTTCTAAAGTGATGGTCTTACCCGTCAAGGTCTTAACAAAAATCTGCATAC